>SSNP01000032.1:3181700-3330874 GCA_006937955.1 Pachypanchax playfairii | reverse complement strand
GTCTCTGTGTTTCTCTGTACTGGCTGCTGCAAATTGAAAATTAGAAAATGGATCTGGTTTCGTGGTCACTCAACGCATTGGACAAAGTTTTCTCAAACTTAAGGCTGAAAAAGGGGGAGCCATCATGCCCGGAGTCGACATTTCCGGCCGGGTATATCATGGATTCCTGGGGTGAGTGGAAGATGGTATGCCTGTCTGTTCTGGCTGTCGAAGACGTGGAGGATGTGTACATATTTGGATTATTGATCGTGGGGTACCTGCTGATCGGCGTTAGTGGTTACCTGATGTATCTACAAATTCTAAAGTTATGGATGTTATGGGCTGGATCTGGCAACACTTGGACAAAAAGATTCGGAGATCTGGATCGCAAACTGGATGCGGTCTCAGAGCAGTACCGCGACCAGCTGGCTGTGATTCTCGAACGGGACCGGGAGGTCCAGGAGCGGGATCGTAAGCTGGCTGATGGGGTCCTGGAGCTGAACAGTAAACTGGGTGCGCTGCTGGATCTCACTGGAAGGATTGGTGCCACCTTGGAGAAGTTGCAGTTTCGGCTCTGAGTGGAGAAGCGATTGATTGATTATTGGTACTATGCAATTTGGCCTAATTCGGATGATTCGGACATTTTTTTCCACAATAGTGCACCATATGGACAATGAGAAGCTGTTGCAATTCTTCAGCTTCGACTTAATCTCTGTTATCTCTTTTCGGCTGGCCTCAAGGCCAAAACACTAAATTCCTCCTGGAGCAGTGAGCACTGAGACACACAGCCCCCTCCTTACCCGTGTCCACCGGGCGCCAAAGACTGTGGAAGACATAACATCTGCGTTGTCCCAGAGACAGTGTCCTTGATAACTCTCCTCACACAACCACATACACTGATTACATTCACGTCCTTAAGAAAGTTCTCAACATGTCTCGTGAACCCCCCCGCTGGAGGTTTTTATTGCTTACAGCAAGCGCCCCTCATGTTGGGGCACTGGGTGTAGGGAACCTTTTTTCTCCTCCCTCTGACCTTACGTGGTCTTATTCATATTTTTTTCCTAACACACAGGCTGATGCGTGCTTATGTATATGTATGTATGTATTTGTATGTATTCTCCTGTGTGATCTTGGCTGGGCTGAACGACGTGCGCCGGGCACACTGTGACCCTGGCAGAGTGAAGGCCAAGCTGTTCTCTGTATCTGTATCTCCAGTTGAATTTCCCTTCTGGGATAAATAAAGTATTTTTCATTTCATTTCATTTCATTTCATGGACAGAAATATTCTGAATATGTGGGATGGGTTACCTGTCATTAGTGGTTGCGTTATTAAGGCACCATCCTCCATATGTACCATATGTAAGGGGGACACCCAAGGGCTGTTTGAGTGGTGCACAATGCAGAGACGCTCCATATTTGCAAACTCCTCCCTGGCCATCTCTAACTTAGAAGCATCAAGGCGGCATGCTTGTGCAAAAACCAGTGGACCAACAGTAGGTATACAATGCTCCACTCCATGTTTAGCAAGGGCTAAAAAATATGCATGAAATCAACTGACACCTCTAAATTTAACCTAGCTGTGATACTGTGTGATAACAGCCATTGTCAGTTCAGCTTTTTATTTCCTTTCTCACTCTGTTTCCTGTAGGCATTAAAATCAAGGATATACATCACTGCTAACTGGTGGTGACAGTTAAAAATATCATTCACACATTTAAGGGCCTGTTAAATATATTTTTATATTTTTTATATTGGAGCTGGTGCAGTTCTGTGACTCACACAGTAAAAGTGTTGCATGTTGAGAAGTTGCACATGATGTCAAACGTGTGTCAAAGTTCAGAAGGTCAGGGTGGAAAGGTGTCAGTGTATTCAACATTTTCTCTAACTGTCACTTTTTGTCACGGTTTTGGATCTTGAGTTTATTTTTGTTTTATTTGCCAGCATTTCCTGTGGTTTTATTCTGAAGTTTTTTGCATGTTTTCTGTTGTCGTATGTTTAATGCTGTGCTTTTACATTCAGTATGTCAGGTTGTTGCTTTGTTTCTTTTATCTTTGGCTTTTGTTCAGTATCTTTTTTTCCCCTGGTGTATTTTTCTCATTAACTTCTTTTTCTCTGTTATATTCTTTTTGTGTTTGTGTGGTTTTCTGAAGCCACAGAACGACCACATCCTCTCTGCAGTTTCGGTGCATTTTTCCTACTAACTCTTAACAAAGTAATTTTTTTTTTACTAAAATGTGTTTGCAGCTAATCGGTATTTCATTATTATTTCATTGGGTTAATGATATTGTTATTTTCAAACTAGAGTTATTTGTATGAATGTTGGTTTGTGAGATCAGGAGCAAATGTGAAGGTTTTTCCACCTGTGTCTTTGGCGTCTTTGTTTTCTTGTTCACCAAAATGTCAAATGTGCGTCAACGGTCACGGTGGAAAAGTCCCAACTCTCAGTAAATCCTCTGCACTCCTACATCAGAAATCAACTCAGTGATGAAGATTCAGGGCTTAATAAATTTTGTATATTGCTTTTCTATCAAGCAGAAAGACTGTAACTGAAATTAAGTTATCAAGATGCGTTTATGGCTGATCTGTCCATCCCTTAAATACTGTTAAAATGAGCCTGCAACATTTGGAAGTAAGAAAACATTCTTTTTCCGAAAAAAAAAAAAAAAAATTCTTGGTTTCATTCAACTTGTTCCAAATCTTTTCCAGATCATCAGCTTCATAGTCTTCTGCTTCTACATCAGTTCTCTGTTTGGAGGCTACTCTGCTGGGGCCATGACTGAGACGGTTTTTGCCGCCATCTTTTTTTGCGTCTTTGCTTTGGAGATGGACAAGCAGTTTCTCTCAGTCAACTGGTTCTGGACTGTGAGTCTTCCACAGGAACATAAAAACACACACTAACATGTTGAAGCGCCGACATGCTGCTCGGTGCTTCATCTTCTGCTTCACTTGTCTGTGCAGGATTTTTTCCGAGCAATATCTGGTGGGATTTTTTACATCATCACATCATTTATCTGTGTCTTTAAACCTTACGGGGATAAACTGCTTGTCGCAGGCGGGGTGAGTTTGAAACACAATGAGATCTCAGGTGTGTTCTAAAACTGTGCTTCCAAATGCAGGTTTTACGGTTTACTGGATGATTGTGCAGAAAAAATTCCCCAAAACTGTGTCGTTAAAAACAGCTGGAGTTGTGAGGCCCAAAGGATTTATGTTAACACTACTGCACACAATTTTACCAGTGTTTCTTGAATCGATTGAATCACATTTTAAGATGTTGTTGTGATGTTTTTCCACAGGTGTTTGGTTTTTTTGCTGCTTTCCTTTTTGCATATGACATATGCAGGAGCATCTACCTGCTGATGAGAAGCACCAAGTAGCTCACAGCAGCTTTCCCAAGTAGGAGGAGACACCATGACCCATGCAGAAAGCTCTCAGATCTGCTTGATTTCATGTGAAGAATCTTTAGCTTATTAGAAAACAAAATTAATCACGTATTTTTTCAGGTGAAAAAGCTTAAAACTTCCCTCATGCCTCTTAAGCAACGCAGCAGGAGCACAAATAGAAAAGGGTGAAGAGTAAAAGCAGCAGGTCAAAGGTCAATCATTGCAACTGCAAAGAGTCAACATAAAAACACATTAGAGCCCAGGAGTATATGCATTTATTCCCTGTACAGCACATATAATAGATTTAAGTATTAGATAATCATCATGTTTGAAAACTGGTTAAATTTCTATGATATTTTGCCACTAGATGGAAGCAACATGCAACTCATCTGAAAGGCAGAATTACAAGAGAACACCTAGTATTTTTACATTTTGGGATATTTATCCTTATAAAATCGTGTAATATTAATTCATTCTGTCTGAAAATTAAACATTAACAGTGTAATTTGTATTTACAAAACAAACTTGACCCAAATTGTATTTATATGTGTTGCCATCATTCAGTATGTAACTAATGTGTAATGCAATTAGGACTTTGTAGGAGAAAATAAATGTTCATTTTTCAAAAAGAGAAAAAGTAATGATGTGATTTGTGTTTGTTTTATATTACTTAAGAGTTCTCATTAAATAAACAGAGATGGTCTAAACCGATCTCAGTGTTACCTGTGATGATCATGGATCTCACTTGTCAACTCTAATCAAATTAAGCTTTATTTATACATCACATCTCATGCCTACAGCCCCCCAATGTACTTTTAAACTTTAATTAGAAAAAAAAATCTAAACAGGAAGAAATAAAAGACAAGTAAAAATTAAATACCCATGCAAACATACATTTTACATACATGCATGGAAAGGATGAGTGAATACCTGCACTTCAAGTCCTTATTGATTATATAACTGTATCTTGAATATGTTTTAGTAAACAGCTACAATAACAAAACTTGTGTTAGTGTCCAAATATTTCTGGGCCTAAATGTATATCAAATATACAAATTTTAAATATTTAGACACAAGTGCATTCATGCACGTAAGTGTGCACACAGAAGTTAAAAGACTCACATTAACTTAACTAGCTGTGTTTTATTTAAATGACATCAGCATTGTTTTATATGCATGTTGGTGGATGCTGTGGTCTCTCTGTTCTTGGTTTTCTCTCTCTGCAGGTGTTCAACCACATTCTCAATGTGTTCTCTCTCCCACCTTCTTCCGTTCTACACTCACCGGCCACTTTATTAGGTACACCATGCTAGTAACGGGTTGGACCCCCTTTTGCCTTCAGAACTGCCTCAATTCTTCGTGGCATAGATTCAACAAGGTGCTGGAAGCATTCCTCAGAGAGTTTGGTCCATATTGACATGATGGCATCACACAGTTGGTGCAGATTTGTCGGCTGCACATCCATGATGCGAATCTCCCGTTCCACCACATCCCAAAGATGCTCTATTGGATTGAGATCTGGTGACTGTGGAGGCCATTTGAGTACAGTGAACTCATTGTCATGTTCAAGAAACCAGTCCGAGATGATTCCAGCTTTATGACATGGCGCATTATCCTGCTGAAAGTAGCCATCAGAAGTTGGGTACATTGTGGTCATAAAGGGATGGACATGGTCAGCAACAATACTCAGGTAGGCTGTGGCGTTGTAACGATGCTCAATTGGTACCAAGGGGCCCAAAGAGTGCCAAGAAAATATTCCCCACACCATTACACCACCACCACCAGCCTGAACCGTTGATACAAGGCAGGATGGATCCATGCTTTCATGTTGTTGATGCCAAATTCTGACCCTACCATCCGAATGTCGCAGCAGAAATCGAGACTCATCAGACCAGGCAACGTTTTTCCAATCTTCTATTGTCCAATTTCGATGAGCTTGTACAAATTGTAGCCTCAGTTTCCTGTTCTTAGCTGAAAGGAGTGGCACCGGGCGTGGTCTTCTGCTGCTGTAGCCCATCTGCCTCAAAGTTCGACGTACTGTGCGTTCAGAGATGCTGTTCTGCCTACCTTGGTTGTAACGAGTGGTCATTTGAGTCACTGTTGCCTTTCTATCAGCTCGAACCAGTCTGGCCATTCTCCTCTGACCTCTGGCATCAACAAGGCATTTCCGCCCACAGAACTGCCGCTCACTGGATATTTTTTCTTTTTCGGACCATTCTCTGTAAACCCTAGAGATGGTTGTGCGTGAAAATCCCAGTAGATCAGCAGTTTGTGAAATACTCAGACCAGCCATTCTGGCACCAACAACCATGCCACGTTCAAAGTCACTCAAATCACCTTTCTTCCCCATACTGATGCTCGGTTTGAACTGCAGGAGATTGTCTTGACCATGTGTACATGTCTAAATGCACTGAGTTACCGCCATGTGATTGGCTGATTAGAAATTAAGTGTTAACGAGCAGTTGGACAGGTGTACCTAATAAAGTGGCCGGTGAGTGTATGTTCCTCTTTTTGATCTTTCTTTTCCTTTTCTGTCTTTTTACCCCACATCTGCTGAACTGTCACAGCTGTAATAAACTAACATCCACATAAAAATACAATGAAATATAAATAACAAGCAGAACGTTGCAGTGAGTGCTATCAGCTTGTAAGAGTAAATCTGTTCAGGCTTTTATTATGCACCCAGATAAAATTTCCGATCGGTTATTGCCAGACAAGACATGGGAAAAAAAACAAGGTACGTGAAACAAAATGACTGTTGACACTGACAATGGAGATGAAAACCAAAGGGTATTTAAAGGTGGTATATGGAACATTTTCATTAAAAGCTATATTTTTAATAAAATGTGTTTAGAGGGCTGTAGAATGAAAATACAGCATTTCCTTGAAAAATTATATTTGAAGTAAAATATTATAAAATATTAATTTTGACAGCACGATGTTGGCATTTTGTTTACATCTACCAGCCAATAGCTGGCAGAGCAACAGGCATCATTTTGGGTTGCCTAATACTGTAAATACTCCAGCACAGTGAGGCTGGTACTTTAGAGTCTGTAGGTCAAGCAGCTGGAAGCACCGGGGACATGTGGTGATTATATATCTTATTTGCTTGCCATAGGGGGTTTGTCATGTGACGAGCAAGTTCTATGTGGAAACGTGTTTTATTAGCTGCTAAGCTAACACGTAGCTGCAAAATGTTGCTGAAGTGGAGGAGCGCTTCAGGCCACTTTTTCGACTGGAAGACACACCACAGAGGATTTTATTGCTTTTTTTAATTTTATTGGATAAGTGAGGCGTGCAGGATGATGTGTGAGGAGGACAGAGGATCTTAAGAGGGACTGCAGGAAGTTTTGGAGCCGCGGGACAACTATGAGCTCTTTGCCACGGACTGAATCAATGATTGAGCTTCAAACAGGTAGGAGCTGCTTTTATCAGAATCAGTGTGTGATCAGCGGGGCTGGAGAGCATGATTAGTGAGCTGAACTCATGAGGAAGCAGCTTGAAGTGGAAAGCGCAAGTACGTATGTCTGTGGTCTGGACGTACCGTATTATAAAGAGGTAGTCACAGGGAAGGTCTGTGAGTACCATATCAGCAGAAACTTAAGTGCAGACTTATCTCTCAGAAATTAACACCTCTAAGCGACCTACTTCAGTACTGGAAAACATGCTAATCAGTTTCACTCTATGGCTGCTGTAGCAACCCAGTATCTCAGTGCCTCCTGTGGCTAAATCTTAATATAGGGTCAATTAAATAAGAAATAACGAACATCCTAGGGGGGGACGTTTGTAAAGTTACACAGTCCCAAATTAACAGCAATAATTCTGATTATTTAGCTTATTTTCACCTTATTGCTCATTTATTTATAAATGTTACATTTATTAACTGTCAGGAATTGCAAGGTGGAGGATACCAAAAGCAGAGGAACAGAGAGTAGCAGTCTCAAATAAAAAGAGTTTATTAAAAGACAACACGGGATGGGAGAACCAAACGTAACACAAATACTGCTGCTGTGGGAGACAGGGGGTTAGTACAAAGTCCAAACAAAGTAGCAAAGTAAAATTCAAAGTAACAAAGAAAAGCACTCTGCTCACTGTGGAGGAGGCAGGCATGAGTCCAAAACATAATCCACAGGGTGGGAAAAACTCAGGAGATCCAAAACATCCAAAAATTCCAAACAATGCACGTAAATCCAGTGGCTATGATACTATGACTTCCAAAAGACACAAGACCATGACAAGGAGACATGAGACACTGACAGTAGACAACGGTCTGGCACTGAACAGAACACAGAAACAACCTTAAAGAGGCCATTTACACATTTCAGGACTTTGTGGTTATTTCTTAAGTAATAACCAGTAATATGAAACATTTTATATCTAAAAAACATCAGGAAACACTGATTAACAGACCTTTCAATCTGTCTGCGTTAAAATTCAGGTGGTTCTGGCTCCTTCCGTCAGGCTGCTTTGGCTGCTTCGTCAGCAGCTCATTCGAATTTGCTGGACTCTGATTGGCTAAAAAACTAGCCTATGAGAGCAAAGAATACTGTTTCCTGCCCCGCTGTGCATGGCAACGTCAGATGTCATGTCTTCCTGTTTGCTACGTTATGCTACAGCTTTTAGCCAGCAGCATGCTAGGCGTGGTTTCAACTGCGGGAGCTGCCGAATACTAAAGAACAAAGGAGTTGTGACGAAACAGATACAGGCCGTTTGGACTCGGGAGAAATCAAGTGTTATCGCCACCTGCGTAATTTGAGAGATTAAAACTGAAAGAGAAGTTGTTGACCTGTTTTCACACCCACTATGAAGGTAAGAACACCTGTGGAGCTAAAATATTCAACAGAAACCTCAGAAAAAACGTTTTTAATGGAAGTACCTCTTTAAGTAGTGCCAGACCCAGACAAGACACAGGTGCAGACAATGAGCTAATTGACAGGAGTGAAAAAACAGGAAGTGACATGACCATATAAGGAAACACAGACTGTTAAAACCAGAGAGACACAAATCCTAAACATGAAACACACAGCACAAAAGACCAAGACAACAATGCTTCACAGATAAACAATAAACTCCTCATGACTCAAACTAAAGACGAGATACAATAAACAAACCTAAATCTAAACTATCCTCAAAAGCCAGATAACAAACAACGACAAAACCCCTTAATCAAAACTCAAAAGCTCAACACTAAAATACAGAACAGGAGACTGTGGAAAAACCCACAGCTCCTGAAAACTAACTTTAGTTAGCAAGCAAAATGTTTAATTTGAAGTTAAATGTTTATTTTACAAAATAAATATTATTTTTGAAATTAAATATTTAATTTTCAAACTAAATATTTAATTTTCAAACTAAATATTTAATTTTAAAAGTTAAATATTTAGGTCTGACATAAATATTTAAGTTAGGTTAATTTTAACTTTATCATAGTTTTAAGGAGGCACCAGGGTGAACCTGCTACAGTTATTTCAATATTTAGAACTAACTTTGTGATCTGAAGGTCTGAACCACTAAAATCTCATACTGTCATGTATCATGTCTGATCATACCACATTCACTCATCCCATCCTGTCATGCTGCTGTTCTATCCTGTCCTCATCTCTTACACAGATCGCCCTGTTGTACTCACCTGTCTCCGCCCCCTTGTAAGGGTGAGAGGACGCCAACACAAGGCCAGATAGTTGTATGGTGACGCTACACTTTCCAGCTCCCTGTTCCTGTCTTGTTACTAAAGTATCACAGAGTATACTGACCTCGGATTGTTACCTGACCTTGCTTCTGCCTGTCCGCAATGGATTTTGGATTCTTTGCTGTTGGATTTACTTACCGTGTTCTGCCTCCTGACTGCACCCTCAGCCTGCTTCACGTCTACCCCGTAAGCCTGTCTGTCTGTCTGGATTTTGATATATTATGACAGCATTTCTGATCAATGAATGCTTGTTAGATTTATGGATTTGGATCTTGGATGTAAGTTCCTGAATTGATGGATGAACTGTGTATCTCCTCAGACTGTTTTTTGGATTATGCCACTGTTTTGTCCCATTTCTCTGATGTCATTAATCACTTTGCTCTAAGCATAATAACCCATCATCTCTCCAAATTCTGTTACCTTGTGCCTCAACTGCTCCCCCTATCCTGTAAGAAGTTTACTTACCTCTATGGGTCTCATAGACATCTTCACATCATCAATTATTGCTGACCCACTTCTGCAGACCTGCATCCATCAGAGTTAGATAATGTTTTCTGTTATTCATTGCAAATACTTACCTGTAAACTTATCTGATGCTAACCTTGTCTTTCCTCATCACAAGCCAGTCCTGGGATGATTGAAGCGCTGCTACTTTCATCTTTAAAAAGAAATATTTTAAACCGCAACCTGATTGTCTATGGTGCATCAAGTCTAGAATGAAAACCAAACTTACACTTATGGGCTAAAGAACAAATGTTTTTTATGTATTGTCCTCATGTGAGCCCATGTGGTCGACCTGTTGGCTTAGAGGGAAAAGTGGTTGCCTTCCAATCTGACAGTTGGTGGTTCAATCCCGACTTCCTTCCTCTACATCTTGAAGCGTCCTTATTACAAAACCCTGATCCTTGTGTAGCCTTACACTGAGTTTATCTGTAACTCTACAAGGTCCCATTGGGTTCAGTTCAGGGGTACATAAGGGTGTGTGAATGGGTGAACACTAAAAGTAAAAGTGTAAAAGTACTTATAGTCATTAAGACTGGAGACTTGCTGCAATGCAGTCAGGCAGGTACTATTCTCCTGAAAACCTCTAAACCCAAAGTCACGATCACATTGACAGAGACACACGATTCATCACTGCAAAGAACATTTCCACAGTTCTGCTCTACAGTCAGTGATGACGTGTTTTACACTGCTGCATCCAACACTTTGCTTTGCATTTGGTTCTGTACAGCTTGGATGTATCTGTTTGTTCATGGGAACCTGTTATATTGTTCAGTTATAGCTTAACTGTTCAAACACTACTGAAACTCCATCATATGTGACTCAAACAGATCAAACCACACATGTACCACTTTGTGTGCATCCATTATGAACAGAAATAATACCACTAAGCAATGTGTTGTTATTTCTAAATGCATTACAGAACCCATTAAATAAGCTCTCTACACACTGTTCCTCAGCTGAAGGCCACATAAAGTTTGGAGGTCTGTAGTTTTTGCAGACATTTGCAAAGATCTGTGCAATTTGCACCTCAGAATGCATTGACTGACTCTATGAATTTACATGGTTTACCACCTGACGGCTGTGTTACAGGAAAAATCTTCTCACCGCACCACACTTTAATTTATTGATTTCCTGACAGCGAGCCATTTTTTCACAAATGTTTGTAGAATTATGAATGTTTAATTCTATGCACCTGTGGCCATAGAAGTGATTGAAACATCAAAATTCAGTGATTTGAAGCGGCGTCCAACAGTATACTTCTAACTTTCAGCTGAGCAGGAGGGGCAATTTGGAAATCTGAAAGATGTTGAAATCATGTGAAAATGCTGTTATGAGGCATTTTGTCTTGGTCATGCATGTTGGTGGTATTTCAGCACTCTGATAACAGCTGGAGATCTGGAACTCTGTTCAGCTCTTCCATGTTCTGGCAATGTTCACACTAGCTACGTTTACATGCGCCAAATTTCCCCAATCTGATTAAAATCTTGGTTGATCTGAATTCCCAAATCCCTGTTTACATGGACACTAACTGAAATGATCTGATCATGTCATGAGTACACATGCACCAAGCACTCAATCAGGTTAAATGAGTTGAGCATGCGCACAGCGAGTTGTCTTTCCGGGAGAAGAAAAAAACCAAACTCCGTCCTTTCTGCATGTCTTTCCCGCCCCATCGTGTGCTCGAGCTGACTCACGTTTTCCCTAATATGAACCCTCTGCGGGTGATTACCTTTATGTTTGGGTTTTTACTGGTCGCATTAACCAAGCTAGAGGCTGAATACATATTGCTACTGCTCCTCCGCCACAGGAGAGGAGAGCAGGATGACAGGATGACTGCACCAGCAGACCACTTCTGTTTACTTCCCGCTATGTTTTCTACTTGGGTCCGCGAAAGCGGAAAGACATCACGCTGAAGTTGTACGCATGTGCAGTGGGCTTTTTTCACCCCTTCATTCTAAATGGATGTATACATGCACGTCTATCCGAATGAAGATCGGACAAAACCACCCCTCTCGATCGGAAGGAAATTTTATTCTGATCAGGCTGCATTGGATCAAAACATTCTGATTGACATGTTTACATGACGTATTTTTGTTCCGATTGGGCGTTTATTCTGATTAAATGTGCCCATGTAAACGTAGCTACTGACCTGTAGTCGCAGGCTAACACACAGCAGAAAACAAACGCACGCTAAAGCGGGCTGGAATGGTTGCTAGGCTTTGACACTCTTGCAGTCACTAGTGAGCACACAGAATTTGCCAGCAGACAATACAGATTTATGAGCACATTTTTAATCCGTGCAGAGAGACAGTTTGTGGGTGAGGAGAAAATCTGTGAGCAGAAAAGAGAGAATCTGAGCATGAAAACAAAGATTTGAGAGAAAACAGAGAATATCTGAGAAAGAGCAGAAAGTTTGAAGAGCAAGCATTACAGGTTTTGAGGGAGAAGAGAAATAATCCTGCTCCCAAATTGTAAATGTATGCTCTTGATAAATGGCAGTAAAATTCCCCCATAGGTATTGGCTTGGTATTAACACATGATCAGCTGTGGGTGAGATTCAATGATGAACAAACAGAAAATATCAAGGCATCAGCTTGTCAGTCTGGTCAGAATAAGATTCTAAGCTATGACTGAATGGATGGTCAAACTATTGCCTTACAGCAAGAAGGTCCTGGGTTCAATTCCATACTGGGATCTTTCTGCATGGAGTTTGTATGTTCTGTCTGTGGATCTGAGGATCATCTGTGGATCACGTTAGATCAGGGGTAGCCAACTCCAGGCCTCGAGAGCCACTATCCTGCACATTTTAAATGTTCCCCTGCTTCAACACACCTGCTGCAGATGAACAGGTCGTTAACAGGCTTCCACAGGACTTGCTGAGAAGTTGCAGATTTGAATCAGCTGTGTTGAAGCAGGGGAACATCTAAAATGTGCAGGATTGTGGCTCTCGAGGCCTTGAGTTGGCTACCCCTGCGCTAGATGGTGGGGGAGATGGACAGATGTTTTATTTATCTCTTAAATCTAAGTGTATTGACTCCCATTTATACATCTTCCTCTTTATTCATTATACATCTTGGCAACATAATAATGAAAAAAAATGGTTTCATTCTAAAATTATTTTACACAAGCTCATCACTTCCTTACAAACTATAAAAGATCATTTTGTGTTGATTCCCTTCCATAATTAAAAAAACAAGAGAAAAGGTTTAAGATTGGATGTTCATAAGAACATTAAGGACCTCCCACCGACCAAACTGCATCTTCTGTTGAACCTTTTGATCAGCAGGAGCAACACCGAGCGCTCAAAGACAAAAAACTTTCAGTTTCCTGTAAAGCTCCAGTGATTCAAGGCGTTTCATCAGGCTTTTACTACGATAAGCCTTTACTGCAATTTATTGCTGCTCTGGTAAAGTGATTTATTCCAGAATGGCTGACACAAGTGTATCCAATTCTTCTGCTAACTGCCTGGAAAAACTGATGAGTTTTCTGAAGACCCAGAAAGGTTTTATCCTCTTTGGAGAAACAGTAAGTTTTATTATCTGAGCGGGAAACACGTGGCTTAAAGTTTCTGTGCAGTTTTCTTATGAACGTGCTATAAAGTTACTTTTTACTAATAGTATTTAGTTTTTCATTACGATGTTAATGATGTGTTATTATTTTTAAACTAGGAGACAGAGTTTGTTATTGAGCTCAATTTTCCTTTTAATTCATGAAAATTTAATTTAAAATTAACAGACTTAATACTTGTGGTTTTGGCGGCAAAGAAGTGAAGTTTTACTCTCAAGATATTCAGAACCAAATGTTCAGTTTAAGGAGGGTTTTATTCTAATGTGTGCTGATGACTTTGTTATAGTCGGTGTTCTTTACAGTGTGCGATTTGTGAAAGAAGCAGAGGGGGGGATTTTTTTTTTTCATTTTCAAAACGAACTGCGGCAGGGGTGCTTATTTATTTGACAAAATAATGGATGGATGATTTAGCAATGTTATCCAGGTAGAAACCAGGAGAAATTCGCGAGAATGATGGTCCTGGGAGAGCATTAAAATTCAAGATTCTCCCCGTTAAATCAGGAGGGTTGGCAAGTATGGTCGGAAAAGACAGAGGAACAAAAATAAATTACCACCCAGGGATAAAAAATAAAGGACCAGAGGGTGGGTAAATCCCCCCCATCCCCCCCGACAAATCGCACTCTGGTTCTTTAGCATTAGTTTAGTTTGCAACTTGGGGTTTTTGTCGCCTGTCATATTTTTCTCTGCTGAAATTTAATGATGTTAAATGTCCTGTATCATGCAAAATATACTGTTTGGAGCTTTAGTTTTAACCATGTTGGGATGTTATTTCCTTATTTAAAAAAACCCAGAGTGGTTTTTGACTATGTTTCACCAGGACCTGCCCGGAGTGTCATTGCTGCCCCTGCAGATTAAACACACACACCCCGAGCTACACTAAGTACCACTCATGGGGGGAGAATAACGCAAACACATAAGTTATATTTCAGGACAAATTAATATTATAGAATATCATCCACAACAACATTTTATCATATATGTGCTAAAAGATGTAGCATAAGACGTAGCAAACCAGAAGACACAACGTCTGATGTTGCCATGCGCAGCGGGGCAGGAAACAGTATACCTTGCTCTCATTGGGTAGTTTGTTAGCCAATCAGAGTCCAGCAAATTTGCATAATGAATATTAATGAGTTGCTGCCTGGAGCCTGACGAAACCAGCCGAATTTTGATGCAGACAGATTGAAAGGTCTGTTAATCAGTGTTTCCTAACGTTTTTTACATATAAAATGTTTCATATTACAGGTTAATACTTCAAAAATAACCACAAAGTCATGAAATGTGTGTGAAATGACCTCTTTAAGCCGTTTTATTGTATTTTTTTGTACCTGATATGTTCAGCAGACGGAATTGTGGGTCTGAGTGCCTCATTATTTCATAACAGATTTACTCTACAACAGATGAGGTTTACTGTAATTTACTCCTTCAGTAGTATAGTGCACTTTATTTTAGTTTAAAGGTACAATATGTAAGAATTTTACCATGAAATACTCAAACAACAGTCTAATGTCCCTCTGATGTTGAAAACAAAGTCACATTGTAACAGATCTCGATCTCAGTCAGCTGGGTGGTCGCTAGTTTCAGTCTTTTTAAAATGCTGGTCCGAACCAGAATCATTATTTACACGTCCAGACTTCCTGGTTCCATAATGAATCACATGTGAGTCTGCAAGGCTGCCAAGTCTTCAACACAAGCAGCTGTAATTCCACAACGAGCAGCAGCAAAAAGTAAGAAACCACCACATCCTTCCAACTGAACAGCCGAGCTGCACGTGGTGGGGCGTTCAAACACACTTAGGAAAACTCAGTGCTGAACAAATAGACCTTCAGACATTCCCAAAAACTGAACAAATACAAGAGAAACAAAATGAGAATCAACATCAGAACTGGCAACCCAACAGAAAAATCAGGGAGGGGGTGAGTTGCTGAGAACGGATGTTTTATTTCTACATGAACTGCAGGACTCAGATTTGACGACAAGGTCTAAATTCTTACATCCTGTACCTTTAAGGCACGACAGATCTTATATGGTTTCAAAGGCAGAATGGACCGACCGAGAGATACAGACATTTAAATAAGGAGTCATATATGTCTGTCTGACAGCTCATTGAAATGTTATTTACATTTTTCTGAAAAGTTGATTTAGCCAATAAAAATCCTCTCATGTACCTACATGCCTTTAGTGTGGAATAGAGGGAACAAAAATGTATAAAGAGACGTGTATTATTTTTACATATAAATGATATGAACAGATATTTGCTTGTTTCTGAGGAACATTACAGTAATCCTCTGTTTACAACAAAGTTTTGGGGAGAGTACTATTTGGACTGATAAAGATGAAATTGAAACTTTGTTGCTCAAAGATGCTTTAGCTCATTCTCATACACTGTGATGCAGCATCTAGCATGTAGAAACATTTGAGCCCTGACCAAACTGAACATTTCTAGATATCAGTCATTATTTTGTTGTTTTGTTTCTTCATCTTGTCTCATGTCTTTTGCAGCTCTTCAGCCTCATAACCCTCATCTGTTTTGCTGTTTTTCCTGCACTGCACTATGTTTCTGGCCCCCTCTTCCACACCGTCTTCGCAATAGTCTTCTTTTGCATCTTTATGATGGAGATGGACAAGACGGTTCAAGGACAGCACTTGATTTGGAGTGTGAGTCCAAATCAAACATTTGCCTGTCGTTCTGACGATGCAAAGAAAGTAAAAATAACATCATATTTAGTGTTCCTGTCCTGGGAGAATTTATTTGATAGGTAAAATGTATTTATGGAAAAATTTAGAAACAACAATAAACAATAAATTTGTTTATTGAAGTCAAGACTGTGGAGCATCACATGTGTGTAGCACATCTCGACAGGTAGCATATTTCTGCAGAACACCGGTTCGAGCAACGGCTGTCTGAGACACGGCTGCAGAAAAGCTATTCAGTTCTGCTTTAAGGAAATGCTCAGGTTTCTTTTTAAAAGGCTATTTTTGCCTTGTATCCTTATACCTCACAGTATGAATGACTTCATGAAAATCCTTATAAGTGCTAAAATAAGTCAAAAAACGGAACTCAAACTGATGCTTAAAAACTTGTCCATGTATTTTAAACTCCTAGGCAAGAAAGCGGCCCTTTGTTTTAAATAGGATGTAAAAGAAACTCTGTAAAAGGCCTCCAGCTCATTCAAAATGCTGTGACCAGAGTTCTGATGGGAAATTGAATTATAGGTCATATTTTAGCAAAAGTAAACTACAAACTCTACCTTATATTAATGGACTCTCAGACCCCAGTCAGTCAAGTCCGAAGGCCATTAATCCTGAACCCGGTTCTGTTGGAGGTTTATTCTAGAAGAAAGCACTGCAGTAAACAATAATAATTTATTATATTCAATTTTTACAACGGAGCCTGTAAATAACAGTAGAACACCTCACAAATAATCACAATAACTTAAAATAAAGTAAATATTATTTTTCTAATAACAAAGACTTGGTATAAAAACTGGTAAAGAAAATCAATGCAGAAACACATATATGACAAAAATAAATCAATGAAAAATATCGGAAAATATCGGCAATTTTTTACCGATAGCCGATATAACCCTGGACCCCCATATCGGCCGATAATATCGGTCGGGCGCTAGTTTATTCCCATTAAAAGGGAGTCGTTCCTTTCCACTTTATAGTAATTAGAGTTAGTAATATACTGAATGTGATTAAATTACAGCTGGATTGACCTGACTGTATAATTGACTTAGAATCTAAACCCCTTTCGATGTGAATTGGCTTGTTGCTTTTTGTTTGGTGCTTTGAAGTGAATTTGTTGTGAATTGGTGCTAAACAACAACAACAAAAAAACCTAATTCTGTTGTTTTCCTCTGTGCAGGATTTTTTTCGTGCGGTCTCTGGTGTTGTTCTGTACACTGCCACGTCTTTCCCTCTGGTCATTTATGCATATTATTATGCCAAACTGCTCTTTGCAGCTGGGGTGAGTTTAAAATGGGATGACTCAATCTGACTTTACAGGTCTGTTCTGAAACGTACACTACTTTCACTCTCTGTTTTGACAATTTACAATTTAGTTATGTTTCCAGAATGAATGTTCATAAAAAAGTATTAAAAGGGGGGGTATTATGCAAAATTGACTTTTTCAAGCGTTACATCATGTTATCATGTCGTTCCCTCATTAAAATCATGCCTGAAATGTTTCTTTAGCTCATTTATGTATGTTTGAGTAATCTTTAGACACTCTCATGGCAGCCATTTTGAAAGCCGTTTGCCTGATTCCTCCCAGAAACGCCCATTTCTCCTTGAAACGCCCCGATATTTCGTCACCTGCCAAGCTCATGCCCACTGCTCCCCTCACAGGAGAGCACCCCTCCCCCGCGTGTAACGCAGGCAGAGCAGCGGTAGCAGCAATTAGCAAACACCTGGTGGAACTGCGAGTGTGCAACTTTCCTGAGCTTATCTACCGACAACTTTTCTGGGCGCTTTTCATAACTCCAAAATGCCACCATGGAAGAAATGTATCTTTGGATGTCAAGACGGCTGCCCTCTTTTTAGTCTTCTAAAGAATGTGACTGTTCGTCAGAAATGGTTGGACTTCATTTATGGAAGCGACCCGCCTCCGAAAAAGATCTGTTTCATTTGTGCCAGGCACTTTAACAAGGATTGTTTTCTAAACAAAAGTTTATTTGACAGTAGATTAGTAACTAAGCTGTAACTTAAAGACGATGCAGTTCCCATTCTCAGGAGAACATCTTTGCAGCCAGCACCGGTAAGTTCAACTGCTGTCACGTTGTTTTGTTGTTAGCATTTCTTAGCTTAACCTGTCCTGCAATCGGTGTACTGTAGCTGGCTTTTGTGTTGTTATGTTCGGCGTGAAGGCGATGTTCCGCGCTGTCACGTTGTTTTGTTGTTAGCATTTCTTCAGCGTGCTGAAGGGGGAGTGTCGGAAGGTCTTAAAGAGACAGAGGCCAATATCGAGGTGTTTGGAGCGGCCATGATGCGAGGGCAAATTTCTTAAAGGTTGTTTTTTTTATTTACAGCTTTTACAGATCAACTTAAGGTAACATAGTCATTGGAGTATGCTATGAAGTGGCACTGTGTGTCTGAAAAAAGCATAATACCCCCCCTTTAAAAAAGATGGAAATTATCCCCCACAGTTGAATTAACCAGATTGGAATGTGAGAACCAAAACTGTAAAGTTTTCAGTACTTAATAATGTGTTACAAAAAAATTATTCATGCAGAATTGTTGATTTTTTTTCTGTTTGAATTGAGTTCCCTATATTTCTTTATATCAAAGGTCTATTTGTGATTTTTTCCTACAGGTGTGCGGTCTGATTGCAGCTGTGCTTTTTGCAATCGACACCTTCACCATCTTCCTGCGTATCAGGAGCACCACGCAGCACACACAGGTTCCTTCCCCGTAGGAACAGCAGCCAACATCCTCATGATGCTGACTTGTATCATGAGAACAAGTTTCTCAGATCTGATTTCTTTAAATCTCTCCCTTTAAACTCTGCATGCCTTGTGTGTCTGTCACAATATGGCTATACAAATATATATAGTATATAATTCTGTAGTTCTGTGGGAAACTGATATTCACCGCACATATTAATGTGGTTCACATTTTTTAAATGGATAAAAATAAACAATTACAATTTGTATGCCGTTGAAAATCCGATGGGATCAAAAATAGACAGTTTTCATTTTTACAGTTCCGGTTAAGTCCATGGTTTGCATAAAGCAGCATTCAGTAATCCCTAATCCCGTTTAATATTTTTTAAGAGAGTACATCCACGCTACGTCATCTTTTATAAAAACCTTTCCCTTTTTTAGCCCTGGGAGTCGACTACCTTTCATGTTATAATCATTTTATGTCCTGTTTCCTTTAAAGTCCTGCAGTGGAATGATAATCCCTTGTTTGGGTTCATTCTAGCTGCTATCAAACTAAAATGTAACGATAATAACGCCTCCAAAACACACCAAATTGAACATGTTTTGTTTAGATTTTTTAAAATTCAAATGATATCTCTTGACTAATTAACCTTTTTGTTTTACACAATTTGCTTTTGTTTGTTTTTATATTTTTCTACATGCAGCATTTGACACACCAGTTGCGCTCATCCCTGAACAGACTGATAACCTGACTGACACATTCCTTGTCACCATTCTTATTATTTGTGTTTATAAAGTTGTTCAAAATAAAATTCTGCCATGCCTGCTTAAACATAGTGTGCCATCTCTCTGTTTTGTTATGCTTTGAAGCAGCTGTTTAGTATTTATGACATATGCTACTTCTTGCCTGTGAGCTGAGTATTTTGGACAGGAAATGTAAAGTTAGAACTATGTATAGTTCTTAGTAAAAGCTGAGGTTTGTTTACTTTTAAATTGTTTGGTTGTAAATATACAGACAAATTAATGAAATGAGTTACGTAATATGACTTTTATTTTGTCTGTGTTAAAAGTGTCAGTTGTGAAATCTGTAGATTTATTTTGAAGTTCAACCGGAAGTTGTGTTTTTCTGTTAAGCTAGCTTTCCAGTCCCGATCCTGATGCCAAAGCCGAATTGTTTCGGATAGAAGAGTCCTGGTTATTCCACAGGGAGCAGCATGTTGTTTAACACTCTCTGTTAGTTCGACTTTAAAAACCTGAATATTTTTCCGTTGCTTTTGTTCACCTGGAAACTTTTTTCATTTGACTTCATGTTTCTGCGCGGCTCCAAAAAGCGACGGTCGAACCGCTCGGTAAGTCTGTTTAACACTCACTTATTCTTACACAAAGTTCATTTTAGGCTTATTTGAAGGTTTTTGGTTATTTTTCGTGTTTCACTGTCACAGTAAAGACAGAACGAGTCCGGCACAGAAAACAACTGAAGCGGAACTTCGTCCCACCTTCACCTGGCTTTTGTTTCGGTGATTTCAGGAGAAATCCCCTTTCGCGTTTTCCCACATCTCTAATGAAAATCCTACTTTATGACCGCGTTCCCCACTGAAGTCCCACATTTCTTGGGGTTCCTCAAGCAGGTAAATCTCAGGAGAATTACGTCATAGTCTACCTGGGCAGGTTGAATGGAGCTTAAACATGATTTAAAGCCTTAAAACTTGATTTTTTTTTTTTTGAAAACTCGATGGGGTTAGAGAAAAAAATGTTTGATACAACCGCTGTTTGGTCATCAAACATCTGGCTGCCCACCTGGAATATTATTACCCTCCATATTATTCCCATTTCCACAAAACAAGCTTTACCTATGATTCAACCATTATGTTACAACTGTATTTGAATGTAAAATCAGTATATATATAGTTTGGACACAACATTTAAAATATTTCCACATTTGTTCCAACTCACTAGATTATAAAAAGTTTACCGAAACACATTTTTTTATTCGTGTTAATTGTAGATGAAATGGAGGTGGAAAAAAAAGAGACATAATTTATTTTTATCAGAAGTTCAGACTAGAAAACAGTAACTGAAACTTAGAATTCAAGGTACTAATTTGACTTTGAAATCCAAGTGAAATAATCAACAAGTTACCTAAAATTGTTCAAATACAAGACAGAATGAAATATTTCAACACAAAGAAGGAATACCCTCGGGGCTGTTTAATACACTCTGCTGAATATAATTTAAGTCAGATTATAAAAACAAACCTCTTATTGATTGTTTTAATTAAATGTACAGGTGTAACGACTGTACAGCAGGATCTGTGCTAAGAGAACTTGTTTTTCCTACAGATCCTCAGTAGACGGATGAATGTCCAACTGGATTATCTTTATACATTAATAGGTTACTGAATATGGCTCTGTTATTGTTTCCTATAGTTATACATAATTATTAGTGTATTATCAAGTATCATCTGCTCTTGGAGATCGTATGACAAGTCAAAGCCTTCTGTTTCACAAAGTCTCGGCTCACTATTGTATCTGCTTAGATACGGTTTCTTCGTGGCACTCTGAAAGACGCCTTGTGCGTTCGAGCTGTTGTTTGAGTTGACCTCGGCTGCAGGAAGCAGAAAAATGTAAACCATTGAGCGCCGAGTTGTGCTGCAGAGGTGTGTCTTAGCCCAGCTCACCAGCAGGTCGTCTGTTTGATGCCCCCCATCTGTGACCTGTCCTGTTCATTGTTAATCCATCCAGAACAACTTTTAGGAACTAATTTGTTTCAACATTAAAAAACTCTTTACATGGTCCCAATCACAACACGCCAGTGTGTTATCTGTCGTCTCGGTGTTGTTGCAAATAATCCAGAGTTTAACCAGCGCTGTGGTATGTTGATGGAAGATAAAACTGGCGGCCTTTATGTTTGTCTTCTACCTGGTTACAACGATACTTACCATCTGAGTAAAAACAAGTGAGTAGATGTAGAAAGTCCAACGAAGGTCTAATTGTAAAATTAAACAGTTTTTTTAACTTGTTGTTTGAAATAATATCCTCATAAACATGGGGTTGTTTGTAGAAAATGACCCAAAACGCTGCTGTTTCTATGCGAGGACTTCATGTGGCGTTTCGCTACCCTGAAAATACAATAGCAATAAAGGGGTGGGGCATTGTCACGTCTGACGCTCTTTAGGTCGCAGATTAGGTTACACATAGGGATATGACAAGATCATTTTTGAAAGGTTGCGTTTTGATTGTCTACATGAAAACACAAGAGTAGCGTTTGTCCCAAAATATTGTTTGCGGGCTCCTAAAATGCCGTTTCTGTGGACGCAGTTCTCAAACACCTTCTCGTGTTAATGGCACCTGAGTTTGTGAAAGTATTATCAACTTCTTTTAACTTCCTATCATCATCAGCTTCATCAATCAGTTTACATCACAAAAATGAAAACTTATTTTTCAAAATAAAAGACTTATCATACTGTATTTTTATGGAAAACTAAAATGCACCAGGTGGAACCCAAAAATCAGTATGAAGTTTTCTTTGACACAACTACATTAACATGAACTACATTTAAGGTTTTAAGATGCTCTTTAATAGTTTTTTAATTTGAGTTTATATGTAAATGATTATTTTACATCCTTAAAAACTTAAAATAGCAGCTGAGAAGTGAATGTATTCCTCCTCATCTCAGATTCTGGTTTGACCTCGTGAGATAAAATGAACCTAACTGAGCGGACTGAAACTTTATCAGAAAGAAAACTCCTCTGGATGGTTCCTGCTCCACATGTCGCTGCACCAAATAGTATATTTACAGCTTTTCTCAGGATTCCTAATCTGTCTTCCTTCATTACATCACCACTGAACCCTCGATTAATTCTTAATTACTATCTGGCGTTAAGTGAGTGAGCGTCCATGCAGTGTTGACCCTCTTATCTCCTTAATATGAAGCCGTGTCAGAATGAGTTCAAACCATTATCCTGACTTTAATTTGTGTTGGCAGACCACAGTCTCATCAATCACAGGGGTCTAGAAACAGAAACATTCCATGCTATCAGATTTTACTTTAATCTAACATAAAAATATTTGAAAAGATGGACTCTTCCTCTTAAAAGCAGCGTTCCAATCAACTACACAGACTCATAAATCTATACATCTCCACTACAATCTTCAGATGAAGAGATGGGTAGAGTGTGTAGCTGCAGTAAGGAACCGCTTCCTCGTTCTTAAACTGTAGCTGACAGTATAAACATGAAAAATCTCTGTAATCAAGATGTTTTTGTTTTGTTTATCTCAACCTAAACATCTATAACCAATCCAGGAGAGAAGACCTGTCTCATCCCTAAAACCTGACAAGTCAAGACAAATGTCCTGGGATCTGCTGTGTTCAGTAGCTCATGAAGTACAGTAAGAAAGTCATGTGTTTCCCAAATCAGGTCAGCGTGCCTGAAAAGTGTCATTTCATTTCTTCCCTGTGGGTCTTCAAGCACAATGAGCTCAGGTCGGCTACAGTTTCCAAAAGTGTTTTGACTCTGCTGCTTTTTTCTGTCGGGATGTTTTGGGGTGTAGCTGCACACTGTGATCATTGTACAGACTTTGTGCATTATGTGCCCCTCAGGCTCAGTCACCATGTCGGTTTCAAGCTTGTTACACTTATTCTAAAACAAATTAAAAGCTCCAGTCACCCAGAAGTTTTCCATACGCTTCATTTAACACATCTCGTCACCTGGATGGGAAACGCTCTCGCTGCGTATCTGTAATTCAGGAACAATTACCGGACATGTAGCACACTTCAGATTATCTCACCACAAACTGAAACTTTCTAAGGTGAATAAAACCCACACACATAAATCCATGTGCCTGCAGTTCTTTAGGCCTACGAGAACTCTAATCTAACCTCAACCCCCCACAAGAGCGTGCAGCTTTCACAGAGTTAAGCAAACCGAGCTGAGTGTTGCTAATCAGAGTTTTTAAAAGTGCTCATAAAAATTATTGCCTGGGAAAACAGGCTTGACGTGAATAGTTATGGGTTAGTGGTTAGAAAAGAAAACATCAGGTAAACAGGTATGCACAGGTACGTCGCTGCAGCATGTCACAGTTCTACAGTTTTATGTTCGTTTTGTTTATGAGTTTAAAGGTTAGATTAAATCTAAAAACTGAAAAGGGCTCACAGCGTCCTGTTCTGAACAGAGGATAGGAAACAAATGCATCGATTGAGATAAAACTGAGTGATACTCTGTGACTGTAGCTTGTTTATCAGTGTAGAATGAATCCAACCTGAGTTTATTTGATACCATACAGTAAAGTCATCTGAGGAAAAGAAAGTAGAGGGAGTTCCAGCGTGGGGAGGGAAAGGGTGCAGCTCTCATCCTGTGCTGGCTTCCTTCCTCTCATCTCTAAAAGGAGGCCTGTGTCTGCAGCAGGCTGTGGTCTGAATATTCACACATACACACTCGTGCTACCTCATCTGGAAGTGAGACCTAATGGAGTTTTACTGTTAAAGCTGCAGAGTCGCCCTCGGCCAAGTTTAATGCACAGCTCAGCGTTTTGGCAAGAAGCTTTTTGAGTTTTTTCACTTGGCATGACTGAAGAACTCCTGATTCAGATGAACAGCTGCACCTTCAGTAATTATCTGTACTCCTGAGGTCTTAAAGCAGATGAATTTATGTAAAAGAGTTGCTGAAGAATTAAAAAAGCATCTATGTGTCTGGTTGACTGATTTTTTTAACAGAATAGAGTGAGAGTTAACAATGTTCTGTCATCTTGTCCATTGGATCTCCTCAGGGCTGCGTCCTTTCACCTCTTTTATTTGTTTTATATATGAATGAGTGTCGCAGCAACATGAAGGTCGTCACATTGTTAAATCTGCAGATAACTTGGTTATTGTGTCCATGCTGAGCAATGATGACCTCGATCATGGGCCTGTAGTGACGGAATTTACTGACTGATGCCGATCGTCCTTCTTAAAAATCAACATAACTAAAATAAAAGAAATGCTTATTGACTTTATGTAAAATCCTCCCGCTGTTCCTCCTGTGAATCCATGGAAATAGTTAAAGGGACTCTAAGCAAGTTTAACAACAAATAAATAAATGTTTCAAACTGTACAATTTCTTCTTCATACATGCTCCAACAGTGTCCTGGTCACTAGAAATAGCCCAGGCATTTTCACTGTAGTTGTCTCTATATGCATGTAAAATCATTTTATTAGTTATTAATAAAGCTTGTTCGGGTCGAACACACACCGTACTTTCCAGAGGCACTCAAATGCATCATGGAGTCATGCGCTTCCACGCTTAGGCGTAGCATTTGCTATCGCTAGCTAAAAGCTGCAAAGAGTAGTGTTTGAAGCATGGATTCTACCGAGAACAAGAGACACACTCCAGCCCCGACCCAAACCAAGAGTTCTTTTCCACTGTGACAAAAAGGGAGAAACTTGAATCGGATCGACGGAGGTAAAGATTGGTTTGGCATTTGAGAAGTGGAAAATGCTGAGAGAATCTCAGTATGAGAAAAGACCAGCAGTCTACGTCATTTTTGCTTGAAAGGTAACAAATTATTACTACGTGGGAAAAAGAGTTGTCAGGTTCTGTGAGCGACTGTACTAAGTGAGTCATCTTCTCAGAAAGAAGATCTTTGGTTGGAATGCTCGAACACCTGCTCATTAAGCTGCTTGTTAAGCTGCATGGATGGAGAAGAAGCTTTGGAGCGCCTGCTGGATTACACTCGACGCTCCTGTTGTCTCCTCGGACTCTCCCAGGCTCTGTGAAACCCGGAGTCATCCGAACCTGTCTCTCTGTCTGCCCTGAGTTTGATCATTGTTGAAAATAAAATCAGTTTTAACAACTCTGAAATCTGAGTTCTGCATGTGAGTCAAATGCTTATCTGAGTCCATGAAAAGTTGATGCTTCCAGGAGTTTCCACATATTTCCTGTAGTAGAAACATTTTTAAGCTGTCTGACGTTCTCACAGCTGATTTGGTTTAAATATCATACATCAAATTTATTATCTCAGTCGAAGTCATGCCTGCAAACCTGTAAATTGTCAAATACAGGACTGACTCAGCTGTGAGTGCACGTATAGCATGCGCGCCTCATGCGCGAGCTTACAGTTAAGGCTGCTGTTACACGTTTGGCCTGACGGGGCAATCACGAGCCCAAAAGTTTCAAACTCTTTACAGCTGCTTTAAAACTATAAATACCTTGAACCTGATCTGGATGTTAAACTGTTCTTCAGTCTACATGTTGATACTGTGTGTAAGAAGCTCATCAGCGTATGTATGTTTTTAAAGCTTTGTACTTTTAAGGTGGACGGTACGTTTATACAAATATTTTATACATTTTAGTGAATCTCTTTTCAGTTTCTCTTTCATCTGTTGTATGATTCCCTTTCCCTTAACTGACTGCAGTAGATTGTAAGACTGTGCAGCAAAATAGCAGGACTGAACTGAATAATCTACTAGCCATCTATCTTATAAGAGTTTGACAGATCCTGATGGATTTGATCCCCCTTTAGCTCGAGAGTTCCTGCTGCTACCGTCAGGGTGCAGATACATCCTGCCAAAATGCAGGACAAACAGATTGTCTGGTCCCAGCTGCCATCACACTCTAAGTACTTACACATGTAAGTGGCTCTATTTTCTGTCTTTTTTTTATTTGATCAGTTTGTTTTTGTCTTCGGAGAGCGATTGTGCTGATCACTTGTTGCTGCATGACAAAGTGCCCCATGGGGATAATAAAAATTCCTACAATCCTGCAATATTTCCCCACAGACAAGATAAAGTCAGTTAAATCTGTGTGATTTCTACACGTTTCTCGAACCTCGTCAGGCAGAAGAATTGTTTTTTTAGAGACCAAGCATTCTTTTCCAAGAGAATAGAACTTGGTTCTGAAAGGTGGGATGATCTTGTGTTGTGTTTTCAGCAGGAAGAAGAGGACCCAGACAGAGGCCAGCCCTGTATGCGCTGTGGAGACCAGTGCCCCGGCTTCAGTGTGCACGGCTGGAGGTACTCTGCAGGAAAGTCTGTTTGGTTCAAGCAGATTTACTTTTACTTTCTGTACTACTAGATGGATCACTATGGACTTTGATTCGATTCTTACTAAACTCAAACTCAGTTCATGTATGTATTTGTCTTTGAT
The DNA here is from genome assembly GCA_006937955.1 of Pachypanchax playfairii. Classification (NCBI taxonomy): domain Eukaryota; kingdom Metazoa; phylum Chordata; class Actinopteri; order Cyprinodontiformes; family Aplocheilidae; genus Pachypanchax; species Pachypanchax playfairii. The sequence goes on along the minus strand of SSNP01000032.1, from coordinate 3,304,248 downwards.
GTATAAAGCAGTGGTCTCCAACCCCGGGTGACGGATCGGTTCTGGTCTGTGGGTCATTTGGTTACGAGCCGCACAGAAACAATAATTAAGTCTTATAATTTCCGTTTTATTTATTATCTGAGTCTGAATGAAGTTTTATTTTGAAAAATGACCAGATTCTATCTCTCTATGACTCACGGGTGATGCATGTCAGGATGTTTGACTCTGTGACACGTTAAAGCTAAAAACAAACCCACAAGCAAAACCAGTTAAAAAACAAACGAGGAGACAGAAAAGGAGCCGAAGACTTCCAAAAAAAAGAAAGCTGCATTTTACAAACTCACCAGGAGTCACACTTAAAGGTAGTAAAGAGGATTTTGTAGCTAATTTAGATGTCAAATTTACTTTAAAATAATTGTATCGACTTGTAGCAGTCTTGTAATTATGGTTTCCAAAAGAAAAGTTATAATATTCATATATCATAGACCTGGTGGGACTTGAAATAAACTAGTTAATAGATAACAAACCTGTTTCATTATCTATTAAAGGTGTGATGACATCACTGTTTAAACTGGCGTAAAGCTATTTCATGTAGTAGATATGCCCGCATATGTCAACTCACAAAAGAATTTGATTAAAAAACTAACAGGGCGGGGGTGTACGGGCAGGTCAGAATCCTCTTCTCAGCAACACGGTTCCTTTCGTTAATGATATGTGGGTCTCCCTGGCTGACTTCGCTCTGATTGGCTACAACCATTGCCCGCAGCAAGCCTCTCTTCTCGGCTCCGTCAACAGTCCAGTAACATGGCGAGTGGACGTTTACAACCGTATATGTTCGAGCCTGAAACGTCTTCTGAGGAAGACGGAGGGGTGAACACATAGAACTCAACTAATCACATGAGCGAATAAACAGTGCTGTCAGATGTTATCAATGAAAATAGATTCACCTTCATGATAAACCTGTTGCTCACGGACATTGTTGCTAGAGCGGCTATCACATGCTAGCATCATGAACTCTTCAGACCACGAACAAACGTTTATCAGGCAAGGCAGCATTTTATTAAATAAATAAACTTACAGGTATTGACGATGTGGTCGCCTCCTTCAGGGTTGGTAAAGAATTTTTAATTAAAATCAGTTTCTTTGACAATCCCAACTTGAATTCACCCAAGTTATGGAAGCAGTCCTCCGTGAAGTGAGCTGAAGATATTTTCAAATTGAGGTTATAACTGCGTGGCACTTCTCCATAAATGAACTTCAGCCACTCTTCTCTTGTTTTTTCATCCTTCGGGAGTGAGTGGAAACTTCCAGCATGGGTTGAGCATCCTTGGACACAACAGGTCCCCGTTTGCGTAGCCATCTCTTCTCAAGAGCAGCAGCACAAGCTAGCGCAACGCAGCTACCGGTGTATGGGCTGGGGGTGGGGGGGTGGGGGGTTGGACTGTTTACTTCACTGTGCACTTTTATTGGACGCTATGAAATGCCACGTAGGAAAAAATGGTGCTTTCCGATTTAACCGTCTTTTAAATATGAAACAAAGCGGACCGCCCACAAACGGGAACTTTGATACTCGCTTTGGACGTTCACACGGCCTCATCAGTGCACAACACATCATGATATACCCCAAAAAACTCAAAAAAGTGCATTTTGATGTCATAACCCCTTTAACTACTAGATTGTTTTACTTATCATGCACTTTATATTTGTTTTTTGTGGTGCATCTTATTTTGAAGGCATATTTAAATGTTACCATAGCAACCAGTGAGCCTGAGAGGGCAGAGAGGATGTTGCTGATGTTATTGGTGTGATGCTGCTAAAAAAGCTGCGAGTTGGATTCGCGTTATTTGTGTATTTTTAAAATACCTCAGTTTTTATTCTGGTTGTAAAAATATGGACGGAAGGGTGTAAATCTTCTAATTGAGCCTGTCAGAAGTTTCTCTTTACTTAATTAAAACACAGGAAATTTAAAGATGTAAAAATTGAACTATATAATAAAAAAAAAGTTGCACATATGTAACACTTATGGTGCGTTCACACCGGCCCAACCATCAACTTCATAAGCGGCAAGTTTATATGTAAAGTCTATGGTGGACGGGCGTCAGACAGACGTCAACGGCCCTGCGTCGCTTTGTAAGCATTATGAGCGGCAACTTTTCAAGCTTTTCTAGCGTTTCAGGCGTTGACGCTTGAAAAGCTAGAAAACTCAAAGTTTAGCTAGCTGAACTTTTGACGTCCATAAAGCTCTTGAAGCGGCATGTCAACCAATCAGAGCGTCTCATCGTAGTGACGTAAGACGTCACAGCACATAGCCGGAAAGAAGCGGGATCAGCCAAAATGGATGATAAATTAACCTCATCCAAACGTAGCTCCTGGAGCAAATGGTTAAACTCACTAAACTCAGAATGCATCTGAAGAATGGGGTGTATCCACAAACGGCGCTGATTCACCCGACGTCGACGTTGTCTAGATCTATGAAGTAAATAAATCCAAGCCACTGTCTCAATATGATCCACCATAGCTCCGAACATCCGATAACAAAGGAAGCCCCGCCTTCCCGCTCTTTTTCGGTCAGGCTTTACGAGCTTTAACGCCTATGCGCTCTGACTGGCAGGCTTCAACTTCAAACGTCAAATTTGGAGCGTTATCAGCGTTGCTTGACGTTGACAAAGTGGCCGGTGTGAACGCACCATTAAGGAGGAAAAAGTTTTATGAAACATTTTTCATTTTCAGCTCATGAGTTTTTCCATCAGTCGGACGTCCTCTTTGTTAGTTTTACTGTTTGTGATAAATCCATCTTGATCCAGTTCTAAAAATGGCTTTTTTCCATTTGCACAGAGAGTCTTTATCAGGTATTAGTCTTTTATTTGTTTACATTTATCTCTTATAAGAGCTGAGGAGATGAGAGGATTATATAACAGAGCGCCTCACAGGGAGCTGCAGCTGTTTTCATCAGGAAGCTGGGATGTTTTTAAAGAGACTGTGTTAAGATCTGGTTATGGTTGCTTTGAACACAGTGAGGTCGTTTGAGTTCTTATTTGCTTACTTTTCATTAGAGGTGTAATAAAGAGCTGGATCTGTCTTCTACAAGTTTTATTTAAACCACATAGTTTTTCTGAAATCCTCCTCAAGATTTCTTTCTGAGCCCTAAACATACAAAGATGAGCTCTGACTCGTATCTGGATATGAATCTATTCTAATTATGTGTAAATAGCCTCCCAATATGGTTTTGGTGGATTATCCAGTTTCTGATAAATACATAAACAGTTATTGTTTGTAAATCAAGTTTGTTTTTGTTGTTTTTAGAAGTTTTGACTTTGAGCCTTTTTAGCCTCTCTGTAATTGGCTGATAATAAAAACTTTAACTTCTTGTTGAAACTTGTTTGTGAGTTATCAGTTGGGTTTCAGTTGCCATAGTCCCGGGTTTCACTATGGGGTAAGATTACAAAGAGACGTGTAATTCATCGGCAGTTTGTGCATAACTAGCAGTTTGTTAATTATTGTTTCTACCAAATTCTATACAAACATGTAGATTATATGTTCTCTATGAGATACAGATTAAAAAGTTACAACTTCAAGAATTCACAGTCGCAATTTACCATTTCTTCCTTATGAAAACATCAATATGAATTTATTCTTTAAGAACATGGACTGAAAACTGTGGCGGGTCACAGGATTATTAATGGATCACAGATACATCGATGCCTCTCGTTGAATATGAGTCTTTTTAACTTAATTACACCAAGATGACCAACGAAAAATGGAACAAAGTCAGCTGATGTTTAACAGTTTGTCTATATCCCTATTAGAAACAGTTTGTTTACTTCCTACAGCAGCGTTAATCATTAATCTGGTGTTTGTTTAGACTAGTTTGTATTGCAGAAACAATAGATTACCAGTTATTTTATGAATCGTCCAGGTTTTTGACCGTAGTCTTCATCATATTCATAATTTGAATTCTGTTTCTGCCTGAATCAGGTAATCGATGCAGAAATGTCAGTGTCCATCATTAAAACTATTAGACAAGAGCTTTGATTTGATCTTTGAGGTTTAAAGTTCTTGTTTTTTTTTTAGGTTCATTTTACATCCAGCAGGTTGTTTCTCTCAGCCCCTCTAATCCCGTCAATCGCTGCAGTAGTAACAGATTCAGATCCTCTCCGTCTCCCATATTCATCCTTTCATTGTAGCTTTCAGTCTGCAGATGAAACATTTGTGTTTAATTACAAATTGAATTGCAAACTGAAGTAATATTTACCATGTCAGGTAACAGCTGATTCCTCAGGATTGTTTACATTCAGCAGATCTTCTGAAGACAGAAGGATCATTTGAGGTAGATTTAATTGTCACAAAGGCTTCCTTTGTAATCCGTGTTTGTCTGAAGCCAGTTTAGGGTTTGTTCAGGAGAAATGTAGAATAAAAGGCTGTCATGTAAAGTTCAGTTTGTTTTCATCCACTGAGGCCAAGAAAGAAGCTTAGAAATCCTGAAACACGTGTGCTGTGCTGCAGCTACGACCACCGTGCTCATTGATCTATTCATAACATGCTTAATCTGTGTCCGGATTAACATAATGCGCTTTATTGTTTATGTTTTTTGATTTTGCATTTGGCCAAAGGACAAATAATTTATGATTTTTAGATGAGATGACAAAGACAATATGTCTTGTTTAGACATTTGAAGTCTTTTAGCCGATGCAGGAGAATGAGCAACATGAAAGTAATGAAATGATTGAGATTTATGGGGGTCGTTTTGCAGACCCTGGAGTCGGCTTCTAATTGCATCCTCTTTAATAACCAGTTGTGAGTCACACCTTCGCTGGTGGAGGAGATCATCCGAGTGGCAGCAAGCCCAGCTGCCGGTGCTCGCTGAGAGGGAAGTGATCCATCTTCATCCTGGTCTTTTCCAGACACAGCTCAAACTGAGGTGGGGGCAGATGGTGCTTCTGCTGCCCGGCAGCCAGAGAATTGAGTTACGTCTGACCTACAGGTCCCCAGCATGTTTCAGAAGTGTTCAAAATCTCCATTGCTGTTTGTGTCAGCAGCCATGTGGTAGTTAGTCACATCTAAGTGGCAGAGAGTTATGGAACAAGACCCGTCTGTTTGTTGAAGACAGATCTGAAGAACCGTCCCCGTTACAGATTATCAGATTGAGGCTTAGCATAAAGACACTACAGTGGATGTTTTATTAGTTTTACAAACCTTATAGTGGCCCGTTAGGTCATTTCTCACAACAATGAAGGCTGGTTTCAGTGTTTTTAACTCCTCACCAAGTGGCCAGCGTCAGATGAAGATGTGTCATTTACAGACTTAAAGTCACACAGCTTGGTTGATCTTTCTCCAGAAACACTTTGTAGTTATTCATGGCCATCTCAACCTCATAATATGACAAATGTTTCACAGCACAGCGTTGCTCATCAGCTCAAAATCTGCTCCACTTATTTATATGATTAATAATGACCTGAAAGCTACAGTCGTCCATCTGTCGGTCTCAGGAGAAGAGTCAGCTTGGGTTTATTTTTCAGCATTTTGAAGTTTAATGTGTGTAAACTTCAGTGTTGCTTCTGCTTCAGTTTACCTTTTTAAATGAAATTAACTTGAGTTTGTGAGAATTTTGAGAGCGTTTTTTTTATTTTGGGACAGCGCGTGGTTGTATTCTGTGTGATGAAGCCTTTTGTTTGCACCCCCGCTGAGGACGGAGGAGGGTGGGAGTCATTAAAAGAGCTGCTCTGACAGAGAAATGATCACTCAGAGAGGAGCTGCCTCAGAATGACCTACTCTTACTGACGCGCAGCAGGAACTCGAGTCTGTACGAGACGGTGTCTGCATGCTAACCGGGACTAATCTGTCATGATTATTACAGAAGGTAATAAAGTAACAGTATTTTTACTGATTATCTGAATGATCCTGTAATCTGATGTGTGTTTTGTTTTCTGAAGGTTCTAAAAATTGATTTTATTTATACAGTATTTAGGGATGTTGTTTCTCTCTTGCAGCTCAATGAAATCCTGGATTTAGAATCTTTTGACGTGCTGCTGTGGGCAGCGAGGGTCTGTTTCATTGTTCTAAAATATATTGAAACTGTTTGGGCTGCAGTTTATTAGAAACATTTGCCATATTGATGTAGCTAATGATCATTTTCAACATATTCCACAGTCATATGTTCTATCACATGTAGCATGTGTTTTAAATAGTTTGATAGTTGTGGTCAGTTGATGTCTGCCATGTTTCCTGGTCATGATGACGCATACGAGCAGATGCAAACACGCAGCTTTATGTGAAGCTAGTGTTCGTAGGCTGTACAGAGGTATATATCTAAGTTGATGGTTTTGTTCAAGATTTTCTACAAAAGCGCCATGATAGCCTTCATCATTGAACCTCCGGTCAAATAACTTGGAAACAACCGAAGAACAATGTATGATTTACTTTTTTACCATATAATTTAATTGCCCGACCTCACGTGAAATACGACCGGATTGGTCGATTTTGAAAACGACACTATAATCCGTATGCGACCCCTATCTGCGAGCCCTAAACTTAACTGATCCGCTTTTTAACGTTAAATATTCGGCTTTACAGTGTGTCCATGTGTATCTTTACATTTTAAAGCTAACCGTTGTATTAAAATGAGACATAGTGCTGCAGAATTTTTGTTTTGTTCGGCTGAACAGAGTGAAACTGCGCACATGCGTATTTGTCAGCTCCTCTGGGAAGGTGCGCACATGTGCTGTCGGTAGTACGTCGCTGCGGAGCCCGGAAAACGCTCCGACAGGTCGTTTGAAAACGCTCTTATAGGTCGTATTTTTTGGAGCCTTCAAAGTACATAAAATAGACCACAGTGAGGTACTGTTGCTTCCTGAATACTTACTTCTTCTTTCTTATATACTTCTCATCATGTGAAGGGCAACACAACATAACTGCTCAGCCAAGGTGTGTTAGAGTTCCTTCTGATCCAGCTCATGGAACAGAATCCCGTACTAGCCGATGAGGTGCCGCCTCTGTGTCTATGGTCGCACACACCAGTGTCTCCGTCTTCTCTCCAGGTCCTCGTACCTCTGCAGAATGAAACCAGCAGCTACAACTGCTAGATCGTCTTCATCTAGCAGCTGCAGCTATAGAAGGTTTTTGAGTTAACGAACAGCAGCCACTTAGATTCCTCGACAGAGGATCTTTATAACAACAACTTTAAATTGTGAGTTACACGTGGGGTGTCTTGAATCCTTTCTCCAATAAGGACAGCTGTCATTATCGGAGTAGACCAGTGGAAGGGTTCAAGGCACCACATGAAGAACATTAAGAACTTTACGGATAGTGTACGGCAGAAAATCACCTCAATTTCTCTAGAATGCATCAAGTTGCTCTTGCAAATTGAACAACAGCTGTAACAACTTCCTAACAAAGCTGTAGGAATCTACGCCCCTCATAGGAACCAGAAGATTCGTATGACCCATCCTTCATAAGAACCATGAAGTATTTTCCTTGACATTAACTAAGTTTACATGCGACAAATTTCCCCAATCTGATTAAAATCTTGGTCGATCAGAATTCCCAAATCCCTGTTTACATGGACACTAACTGAAATGATCTGATCATGCCATGAGTACACATGCACCAAGCACTCAATCAGGTTAAATGAGTTGAGCATGCACACAGCAAGTTGTCTTTCCGGAGAAAGAAAAAAAGTAAACAAACTCTGTCTTTTCTGCGCGTCTTTCCCGCCCCATCGTGTGCTCGATCTGACTCACGTTTTCCCCAATAGGAACCTTCTGCGGGTGATTACCTTTATGTTTGGGTTTTTACTGGTCGCATTAACCAAGCTAGAGACTGAATACATATTGCTACTGCTCCTCCACCACAGGAGAGGAGAGCAGGATGACAGGATGACTGCACCAGCAGACCGCTTCTGTTTACCTCCCGCCATGTTTTCTACTTGGGTCTGCGAAAGACGTGACGCTGAAGTTGTACGCGTGCGCAGTGGGCTCTTTTCACCCCTTCATTTCAAATGGGTGTATACATGCACGTCTATCTGAATGAGGATTGGACAAAACCACCCCTCTCGATAGGAAGTAAATTTCATTCTGATCAGGCTGCATCGGATCAAAACATTCTGATTGACATGTTTACATGACGTATTTTTGTTCCAATTGGGCGTTTATTCCGATTAAATGTGCCCATGTAAACGTAACTATTGTCGAGTTTTTACTCAGAGTTCAGGATTAAGTCGTCTTTTAAATTTGTTTGAACACGTTTTTACTCGGTCTCATAAAATTTGACAACAACTACGAATGACTGTAATTCCATGACGGCTCGGATAGAATGCAGCTGGACTTCTTTTTCCAGGAGTTGTCGTGTCAGACCCAAATCATACCAGAGTCGGGTTCAGATCAGTGGCACAGTTCATGTGTTTACTGCTGGAGGAAAGAAGCTTGTTGTAATGGAGGAAGTACAGTTTGTTTATTTACTGTCCCTCTTTTGAAATCTGTAATTAGTTTTTGGAAACACAAAATGAAATTTGGTTCGTACGCAGAGGGGTGAACAGCTTAGTTGTTACGTCACAGGATTGTGAATTAGACAATCCAACAGGACGAGGCTCAGTACAGCTGCTACCGACTGAGTGAACAGCAGGACTGAATAACTTCTAACATGCAGGGATTCAAGTGTCATGAAGTCTTGTTCCAAATGAATTCACTGTAAAACCCTTTGGGGCCTGGAAAGGGTGCAAATCCATAAATCAAATCCTAAAAAAAGAAAATGAAGATGTTTTTTAATGAATTCTTCACATTTAGTTAAAGATAGAATACTGATCTACTTCTGCCAGCTGTTGTTTTATTTTAGCCTGTCGTGTCCCGACATGTTCAGCAGACAGAATGGTGGAACTGGGTGTTTTATTATGTCACAACAGATTTACTCTACAACAGGTGTTGGATCTGAAGGAAAAATGTGTTACTACATTTTCCATTTGAAGATTAATGAAGTATGTTTGAATTTACTCTTTCTGTTGTATGATGGACTTTATTTATGGTACAACTGACTGTATCTGGTTCCAGAGACTGAGTGGTCAGACAGAGAGACATAGAGCCGGAGTTATCAATACTCCAAGTAAAGAGCGCAAAACTACGTGTGTGGCAAAAATTTCACTCCAAGGGTGTGTTCCTGATTTGCAGGTGATCTACTAAGATTGATTGCACAATTGATAACAGGTGCAAATGGTAATATTTAAATGAGAAGTTTGACGGCGCTATTCTCTTGCGGGTGCAAAAAAAGTGCAAACGGAAAATGAAATTTGAGACATTGGAGCTTCAAATATGAGTATAATCGTATAATGTGCGGACATGTTGTTTTTGCGCCGGGTTAAGACATACTTTTCAAAGGCAGTAAAAATACGAGCAAAATTAGAATCCGGAAACAGTTTCAGGTTTCATAAATCACACTGCACCTGGAACGCCCACCTATTTACATGTTCTCCTCCCAATATTTTGCGTCTTCTGAGAGAAACGCCCACATTGCATATTCATCAAAGAGAAAAGCGTTAAAAGGATTTTGCGCGTCTAGCGGCAGGTTTAACAGGCGCAGTTTTACCTGCGCGGTTAGTAAATGACCTGCTGCTTGTTTTTGTGACCGCTGGGAGGTTTGTGTCTGTTTTACCTGATAAATCAGGCCCATAGATACTTAAAAAACAACAATAAGGTACAAGGGCTCGGGGGGCAAAGCATGTAGTTTCAAGTCATTGTCATGATTTTGTCTTTGTTTGAGCAGAACGGTCCCTTTGAGCTAAACCATCTCTTTTCAGTCCTGAGGGGAGACATGGTGAGGCAACCTGGGATTGAACCAGCAACTCTCCAGTCAGCCACAGCCGCCCTGTTTGTCAGTGTCACGGTGATGCATGTGAGGGTGGCACCTGCTGGTGGGGGACTGGGAGAATAACTGGATGAGGCGTTTATCTGCCATCTGTCCCATCAGGCTGTCTGACTGTTCCTTCTGGTGTAAACATTCTGTTCTTAACTCCTAGTTACACACAGTTTGAGACATACTTGTGTCAACGTGACTTGAACATGAACTAAACTGACTTGCTGTTATTTCCATCATTTCTAGCTGCTTGCTGACTGTTCAGGGTTATAATGCAGAACTTAGCTGCATTTTCAGCCTTTGTCCTGTGAAAAGAATCCAATAATCACGTCTTTTGTCTCTGTTTTATGGACTTCTTAAAGAGATCCTTCCATTAAAAACAGTTTTTCTGAGGTTTCTGTTGAATATTTTAGCTCCACAGGTGTTCTTACCTTCATAGTGGGTGTGAAAACAGGTCAACAACTTCTCTTTTAGTTTTTATCTCTCAAACTACGCAGGTGGTGATAACACCCAAGTTCTCCTGAGTCTGAATGGCCTGTATCTGTTTCATCACGACTCCTTTGTTCGTTAGTATTCATCAGCTCCCGCCGTTGAAACCACGCCTAGCATGCTGCTGGCTAAAAGCTGTTAGCATAAGACGTAGCAAACAGGAAGACACGATGTCTGATGTTGCCATGCACAGCGGGGCAGGAAACAGTATACCTTGCTCTCATAGGCTAGTTTGTTAGCCAATCAGAGTCCAGCTAATTTGAATAATGAATATTAAGAGTTGCTGCCCGAATCCTGACAAATCTTGATGCAGACAGATTGAAAGGTCTGTTAATCAGTGTTTCCTGACATTTTTTAGGTATAAAATGTTTCATATTACTGGTTAATACTTAAGAAATAACCACAAAGTCCTGAAATTTGTGTAAAATGACCTCTTTAACAACTGACTTGTGACGGCTGAAGAGAGAGACATTCTCTGACATCCAGGTATCAGCAGGACTGTTCCCCCCCTTCATGACTCGATTGATTAAAGGAGGAGTACTCTGCAGTTTATCTGAGGTTGTGTGTTTGGGCGTACAAGCGTTTTGGTTTCACGGGGTTTGGGGTGATTAAATAAAGCAGCTTTGTGACTTGTGAACTTGAGCTGGAAGTACCAGCTGGTGAGCTGTTATGCAATCACAGTAGAGATGTACACATGAAGTATCTACTTCATATGGCCACACTGTCACACCCACTCAAAGCCTGGAGCACTTTGTTCTGACTCCACCGGTCCCGCACACAGTCACACCCTCCTCCAGATTGAATGTGATGCAGACGCCGAGGACAAGATGGTTGTAATACGCGGCAGAGGGAGATTACCAATCCAATCTTCACCTCCCTCTCCTGACTGTCCTGGATTGACAGGCGGGCTTACGCCAGTGACCTCATTTTCCTCTTGTTTGGCAGAGACGTTGTGGTCCAGATGTAGATCCCGTGAGATGCTGGGGTGAGGAGGGCATGAACCGATCTGGGTTTTTCATTCATGATGTGGTTGTTGTGTTTCTGGATGTCACTAACTGCAGGAGGTCTAGTTTAGTCAGCCTGAAAAATGTTTGCGAGCTGGTTTGTGACATAATGTCTCCGACACGGCGTGTTTGTAAATTATATGGTAGAAGGTTGTAGGAGTGGCACTGAAATGTGATGTAGAACAGAGTTATTACTCTGGGAGCTTCGTGTTTGGGTTTGTTTTAGCAACCGGTTGTACCGTCACTTACAAACTCAGAGTCAGCAGAACCTTTCAGAACAAAATCAATTTGAAATCATTTGTGTGTTTCTGTTTTACCAGACACTATAAAATAAACACACCTGTAGCCACATACATCACAGCAGCAGCTGAAGCACCTGGACAAGCCGCCTGCATCCGATCAGTTTCACTTGAGTTGTAAATCAGTTTGAATGTCCCGAGGGATGAAGCCTTAAACTGTCTCCGTCTCCACAGGAAGATCTGTGTCCACTGTAAGTGTGTACGGGAGGAGCATGCGGTGCGCTCGGTGCCAGGACAGCTGGAGAAGATGATGACGAAGCTGGTATCAGACTTCCAGAGACACTCCATCTCTGATGACGACTCAGGATGCGCCTCTGAGGAATACGCCTGGGTCCCACCTGGACTCAAGCCTGAACAGGTAAGAAACGGTACAAATCAGCTGCAGAGTCAAGATATAAATGAATGCTGCTCAGACATAAGAGATGCTTTTTTATCTAGACATGTTGATACATGGACTCAAAGTATTTGATAGTTGATGTGAAACAGTCTGTTTTGGATGTACGTCAATGCTGGAAGAAGCTGCTCTGTAATCGGATAAATTGCTGCTTTTAGTCTCTTATTTTTCTGCTTCATGTGGACGTACTTGTCTTCTCGTACAGGTGTACCAGTATTTTAGCTGCTTACCAGAAGACAGAATCCCGTACGTGAACAGTCCAGGGGAGCGATACAGAATCAAACAGCTGCTGCATCAGCTGCCGACTCATGACAGTGAGGTAACATCACTCTGACGCTGTGTGATCGTTCTTTATCAGAGTGACTCCTCTCAGATCAGTTGTTCATGAAAACAATCAGCTACATCTTTCAAACATCTGTCTGCTGCAGCCTCAGTACTGTAACTCTCTGGGTGATGAGGAGAAGAAGGAGCTGCGTCTGTTCAGTCAGCAGAGGAAAAGAGAAAACTTGGGCCGAGGAGTCGTGAGACTTTTCCCTGTAACCATGACTGGAGCGATCTGCCAGCAGGTGAACAAGAATTTAATATCTAACAAATGTAGCAGACTGTTTAATGTTCTTCAAATCAAATTTGTTTTGTTAACACACAGATGTGAAAGCCTATTAAAATGTATCCGAGTGGTGTTGGCTGGAGTTAGTGTCGCTGCATGTAGATACAGGTTGAGCTCAGGAGCCACAGCGCCTGAGATTTAATGATCATAGAGCTGCGTTAGCAAATTACTCTGCAGACTCCAGTCATCAGCGTTTGTTAAACTTCCTTCCCTCTACCCCCCCACTACCACCGTATCTATTTTTCCAGTGTGGCAGACAGATCAGCGGTGGGGACATAGCTGTGTTTGCCAGTCGGGCGGGACACGGCTGCTGCTGGCACCCTCAGTGTTTCCAGTGTGCGTCCTGCAACGAGCTGCTGGTTGATTTGATCTACTTTTATCAGGACGGACAGATTTACTGCGGCCGTCATCACGCCGAGAGGCTCAAGCCCCGCTGCCAGGCCTGCGATGAGGTGACGTCCCATCTGTTGTTGATCTTTAATCGAGTTCAGTGTTCAAACTAAATATAATCTTATAATGTTTTATATGTAAAACAAACAGAAAACAGGAGTTATTGTATGTTTAGCACCGTTTTCAGTTCCACTGTCAATAACTCCATCTCAGTACCAAACGTATTGTTCAGAGGTAGAGCTGGGGGATATATCGAGCTTTTTAAATATATTGAGAATTTTTCATAAATGATATATAAAAAGGAAATATTGTTTATATCGAGACGGCTTGTTTTGAGTTGAAATTTCAGCGGTAGAGTCGCTGTTTTCCTTGTTTCCTCCTTCCCTGTGTGTCTCTCATACAACTCTTTGGCTCCGCCTCCGCGGTGCAGCAACCTGCCTGCTCAACAGCTCAAACACACACGTGTCCTGTCGCTCGCGACAGCCTCACATCATGGTCACACACAAACGGTGGAAAAATTCAACACAGAACTGCGCGGTAAAATGAAAATAACGGCTCGCTGATTTGGAGGTGGTTTGGATTGAACAGCAGAAACGTGTATTCTGCAGAATGCGCCGAAAACACGTCCCAATCTAAAGTTGGATCACATGTAACGTCTTCCAGCACTAACAGCAGCAGCATAAAGCTGCAGTGTGTTAAACTGCAACCGTAACTCAGACAGTAAAATCTCCTTCAGCCTTCCATCCTGAAACAGGCAGAACTTTCTGACCCGTTCGGTCACATATGAGCAGAAAAGCACGATAGCTGGTATGCACCAAAGACACGGTTTCCATGACGACGTCCGGCTTCAAACAGCTAGTTACATATACAGTGGGGCAAAAAAGTATTTAGTCAGCCACCAATTGTGTAAGTTCTCCCACTTAAAAAGATCAGAGAGGCCTGTAATTTTCATCATAGGTATACCTCAACTATGAGAGACAAAATGAGGAAAAAAAATCCAGAAAATCACATTGTCTGATTTTTAAAGAATTTATTTGCAAATTATGGTGGAAAATAAGTATTTGGTCAATAACAAAAGTTAATCTCAATACTTTGTTATATAGCCTTTGTTGGCAATGACAGAGGTCAAACGTTTTCTGTAAGTCTTCACAAGGTTTTCACACACTGTTGCTGGTATTTTGGCCCATTCCTCCATGCAGATCTCCTCTAGAGCAGTGATGTTTTGGGGCTGACGCTGGGCAACACGGACTTTCAACTCCCTCCAGAGATTTTCTATGGGGTTGAGATCTGGAGACTGGCTAGGCCACTCCAGGACCTTGAAATGCTTCTTACGAAGCCACTCCTTCGTTGCCCGGGCGGTGTGTTTGGGATCATTGTCATGCTGAAAGACCCAGCCACGTCTCATTTTCAATGCCCTTGCTGATGGAAGGAGGTTTTCACTCAAAATCTTACGATACATGGCCCCATTCATTCTTTCCTTTACACGGATCAGTCGTCCTGGTCCCCTTGCAGAAAAACAGCCCCAAAGCATGATGTTTCCACCCCCATGCTTTACAGTAGGTATAGTGTTCTTTGGATCCAACTCAGCATTCTTTCCCCTACAAACACGACAAGTTGAGTTTCTACCAAAAAGTTGTATTTTGGTTTCATCTGACCATATGATGTTCTCCCAATCCTCTTCTGGATCATCCAAATGCTCTCTAGCAAACCGCAGACGGGCCTGGACGTGTCCTGGCTTCAGCAGGGGGACACGTCTGGCACTGCAGGATTTGAGTCCCTGGCGGCATAGTGTGTTACTGATGGTAGCCTTTGTTACTTTGGTCCCAGCTCTCTGCAGGTCATTCACTAGGTCCCTCCGTGTGGTTCTGGGATTTTTGCTCACCGTTCTTGTGATCATTTTGACCCCACGGGGTGAGATCTTGCGTGGAGCCCCAGATCGAGGGAGATTATCAGTGGTCTTGTATGTCTTCCATTTTCTAATAATTGCTCCCACAGTTGATTTCTTCACACCAAGCTGCTTACCTATTGCAGATTCAGTCTTCCCAGCCTGGTGAAGGTCTACAATTTTGTTTCTGGTGTCCTTTGACAGCTCTTTGGTCTTGGCCATAGTGGAGTTTGGAGCGTGACTGTTTGAGGTTGTGGACAGGTGTCTTTTATACTGATAACGAGTTCACACAGGTGCCATTAATACAGGTAACGAGTGGAGGACCGAGGAGCCTCTTAAAGAAGTTACAGGTCTGTGAAAGCCAGAAATCTTACTTGTTTGTAGGTGACCAAATACTTATTTTCCACCATAATTTGCAAATAAATTCTTTAAAAATCAGACAATGTGATTTTCTGGATTTTTTTTCCTCATTTTGTCTCTCATAGTTGAGGTATACCTATGATGAAAATTACAGGCCTCTCTGATCTTTTTAAGTGGGAGAACTTACACAATTGGTGGCTGACTAAATACTTTTTTGCCCCACTGTACATGCTACCAAGCTGAAATTATTTCACATGAAAAGTTTGACCCAAAACGTGCAGACGTGAGAGAAAGTCTCTGTGCTCTGATGAATTACGACACTTTGCTCTGACCAGCGACGTGTAGATCAACAGGACAGTTTTAATCAGCTCATTTCTCATATTTACACAAAAACATTTGAACAGAGATACAAACAAGAGGACGAATCAAAACTTTATAATATGTCCTGAAGATTTGACTGACTTGTTTTTATTTTTGCTCATTAGATCTTATTTTATATTTCGCATTACTGTATTTTTGTTTTAGTCATGGAAAAGTATTTTTCATTCATTTTGTTTTAGAAAAGTTTTATTTAATATACAATTATTTTAATTTCAATGAACTGTTTTAATGCACATGAGCTGTTGCCACTCAGTAAAACCGCATTTAGTACTGAAGGCTGTAAATTAGAACTGTCTCCTTGGTTACTTGGAGAAAAAAAATTATATCGAGATTCAGATGAAAAATATGAATTTTGGTTTATATCGACCAGCCCTAGTCAGAGGGAAGAACCACTATCATTAGGAGCTGTGGGCGGGCTCATGGCGGCCAACAACCAATGAAAATGAAATTTTGTGGGAGCCATATTTAGAACTTTAGTTTGTTTCACTTTTATTGTAGACAAATACATCCAACATGCTGCTTCAGCATGAAGTCTGATTCTCAGTGGAATAACATGAGCTGTAGTTACAGAAGATCAGCAGAAAAGCTGCTTTTAATCAGTTTCATATCTCAGTTTGAAACTCCTTTCAGAAACACTGCTGGCTGTTAAACATCACCAGCTGGTGTTGGAAGAACGAGACAAACCCCGTGAACGTGGAAGAGAATCTCTCTCTCAGCTCTAACGTGACCTAATGACGTGACTCTGAATTCACTCTCTGGCTGTGGAAACCCAAACGAGGTCTTTACTGGGTTTTTTAAAGACCCAGCTCTGATCTGGAACCTCTTTAGTGCAAAAAATCTTATTACTGTGACTTGAGGGATTAGTTGAGATGTTTTACTAATGAATCTACCAGAACCGACCCTGTAAGGGTTCTTTAGACCCAGAAGATGTCCTAAGCTGGCTCCAGGAGGACAACCAGTCACATTTCTTTTCTGTGTTATTTAGACATGCTGCCAGAATCTTTGCAGCATCTTGTGATTGTTATTTATTTTGTATCCATGTAATAATCTCTGTTTGTGAAACATGTAGATTATTCTAGCAGATGAATGTACAGAAGCAGAAGGAAGATACTGGCACATGAAGCACTTCTGCTGTTTTGAGTGTGAAGCTGCACTTGGTGGTCAGCGTTACATCATGAGAGAGACTCGACCTTACTGCTGCTCCTGCTACGAGTCCCTGTATGCAGAGTACTGCGATACCTGCGAGGAACCTATAGGTACTGCAATAACAGTAAAAACGGATTTATTTTATATCTCATTAGAATCACTACAGCTGTGGGTTACTTTAACCCCCAGGTATTGACCAGGGCCAGATGACGTATGAGGGTCAGCACTGGCACGCCGTGGATTCGTGTTTCTGCTGCGCCCGCTGTCAGCTGCC
Source organism: Pachypanchax playfairii (assembly GCA_006937955.1). Classification (NCBI taxonomy): domain Eukaryota; kingdom Metazoa; phylum Chordata; class Actinopteri; order Cyprinodontiformes; family Aplocheilidae; genus Pachypanchax; species Pachypanchax playfairii. Next base: position 3,287,203 of record SSNP01000032.1, on the reverse strand, counting down.
TCTGCTCGGACGTCCCTTCCTTCCACGCGGGAGGCTCATCTTCTGCTCCAGATCTTGCTCGCTCGGCGAGGACCCCAATAACTCAGACTCCTGCGACTCGGCGCTGCAGAGCAGATCGCCTCATCGCAGAAAACAGTGGGAGACATCAGAGAGACGCCATCAGCTACAGTGTGGTTCTCCACTGCGGACACTAGAGGGCAGTAACTCCCCTAAAACACCTGTAAAAGACTGTGTTCATCCTGCAGTGGAAATCAGAGGTGAGTCTGAATCTAGTTTCACTTTTACTTTGTACATGTGGTAGTTTCACTGCATGTCTTTGACCTGCTGCTCTCAGGGCTCCACTGCAGCGCTCCAGTTCAGAATGGAGTTCCTTCACTCAGTGTTCATCCTCATGCAAGAGGATCCTACTCACCTCTGCCTCATATTCACCTGGGAAATGGCTTAGGTCCATCGTGGCCCAGTGACATTCCACACTACAGTTTACTGCCGAGGGATGCTGGTGTGAAACCTGCAGGCGGTGATGTTGATCTCCAAGCAGAGCTGAACGGAGATACTGAACTAACTGGTTGTAACTCAAGAGGGACGTCTACTGAAAAAGACTGTAGGAACTGGGTGGAGAAGACAAATCAAGCGATGCAAGGTAAAGGTTCTCCAGTTGTAACATCAAGCGTCCAGTTTCAGAAACATCTTCTAACTCTGATTGTTCTTCTTTAGATTTTCCTCCTCGGACAAACTCACATGTTACTCCACTCACTCTGTCTGACTCACATCCCCCCTCATCGAAAAACTCCCCCATCCTCCCACCTCCTCTGCCCATTAAGTCTCGTGACTTGATGCCCTGTGATCCGGCCCCTCAGACTCTAACCCAGGGGCAGGACCAGCCCTCTGGTTCTCCCCCTCGAATGACACGCAGTGGAACAGCCAGGGTCAGCTTCAGAGAACCAATCAGCAGCAGCTACTCTGTAGAAGAAGACGAGGATGAGGATGAGGGAGAGCTGATGGGAGACGGAGAGGAAAAGCAGCAGGGTGAAGATGAGGAGGAGGAGAGTGGTTTCAGAAACAGGTTGCATCTGCAGAAAGGCATCCCACCACAGATGGATCTGCTAGGTGAGAAAGAGACTTTTAGGATCACTTGAGTTTAACTTTTTAAAAATTCTTTATTGTTTATGATTATTTTATTTCCCATCAGATGGCTCTGCGTATCACCAGCGACATTTGAGGCGAGGATGGAGGAGTTGCCACAACTCTTCAGACGCTGCTCTCCAACCAGGTTTAGAGAGACGCTCCCGGAGATCACGGCCCCGATTAGACTCCCTGGATATGAGAGGAGAGAAGGAGGGAGACGGGCGGCTCTCCTGCAGCACCCCCTCACTCACCCTCCAGCCAGGACAGTACAAACATGAAGACTCATGTTCCACCTGCTCGTCATCATCAGACTCAGAGGAGGAAGGCTTCTTCTTGGGACAGCGCATTCCTCTGCCACCACAACTTCAAAAGCAGCCTGAGGCGATCCAGGTCAAAGGATCAGAGGAGGGGAGGGAGGTGCAGAGAGACTCGAGCCTGAGAGGCAGCATAAGGAGGAGTAGAGCTTTCAGTCAGGGGGCAAAGGACAAAGATAAAAACTGTGCCGTCTCCTGATTGACAAACATCCTGTTTTGTTTCTAACTTATATGCACAAAAAACTGTTGACCTTTATTACTGTTTATCTGGTTTATGATGGTGATGTGTTGTTAGACGTTATGTAGATGTTTCCAGCCGGAGCTCAAACTGTTACTGCAGCGCCTCGTGTTTACACGTCTCGCTGTTTGAGGTATGACAGAGCAGAAACTGACGTCCTGTGTGTATGAATCATGTGAGTTGTGGTAAATGTGGCCTCATTATGTGGTTTAAAGACTTGTGTTGCTTCTGGGACATGCAGTGAAATGTTACAGCTCTCTAACGCTATAGTCATTTACATTATGCAAAGATTCAGGACTGCATTGGATCCTGGACGACTTTCACAGAAACTGTTTTTTAAAGGGTTGATGCTCCTGTTTTCAACATTTTACTGCACTTTCCAAAAAGAAGTGCTCTGATTTTTATCCCCTTCTGTTCTCAGGAGCCATTTAAAGGATTTCAGCTCTTGGTTACTTAGCAACAATTAAGGAGGATCGCAGCACATATGGTTCAAATGAGGCCTTCTTCTATCATTGTGTGACCAGTTTTATGTTGCATGCAGAGTGAGACTGCAAACAGGAAGGGGAGGGGACTTATTTACCTTCCTAAAATATTTGTGGTTCAGCCTGTTGCTCTTGATATTAAAATCTCACCGTCTCCCTGCAGTAATATACATCAAACATACAGTCCAAACATCAGCAATGAGACTCTTTATATGAAAAATGTTACATAATAAAAATAATGATCTTGTTCTTTTATTTTGGCGGAAGTCTTTTGGATGTGTGGTTGCCAATTCTGTGCTTTAAAGTGCAATCTTCAAGTTGTCACATTAGATTTATAGCTTTAAATATTAATAAATATAATGTCATTCAGTTTCATGACACCAAGTTTTTGTATCGTGACCTTTAAAAAAACTTTATTCTGTTTGTCACATGGGACTGAAAGGTAATCGATTTTTACTTTTACAGTTGAGGTTGCTGTTGATGAATTTGAGCAGAAATAAAAATATTGTGACGATTATCTTTTGTTTCTTTTGTTTTCAAGCAAATCTGAATATGTTCAGCTGGAAGAATTTACTTGCTGTGTAACTTTAACAGTGAGATTAGAAATGTCCCCGCAGGTGGAGGAAAACATTCCTCCTCTCAGGTGTTCTTTACCTCAGGTTACACTTCCATGCAAATTCATTACAGTTTAACAATCTTCTATAAATCAGGATAAAACTAACTTATACAAAAAGAATGCGAGCAATAAAGAAAATGAAAGTGGAACTAATAAAAGGAAAAACACTGATTATAAAACAATAACTGATGTGATAAAACCACAATGTTCGTTTCGCGCTGGATTCAGGTAGAAACATCTTGAGTTCCTGTTTGTTTTCTGGAAACACCTCAACTTCTAAACTATGAACTATAAACCAATGAGTTTAATATATTAAATATAAAGTCATTGCCATAAACCATGAGGGCCTTAAGATAGAAGTCACGTGACAATAGAGCGCAGTCCGCTTCCTTATGTGAGCCTGATTGGTCCGGTCAGACGGAGGGGGCGGGGCCTCGAGCCGCACACATGACTTGTCAGACAGGTTTATAAGGTTTCAGAGGTTTTAGAAACACTCACGGGAGGAAAGCGTTGTGTTATTGTTGCTGGTGTTCAACGAGGACCGACCCCCCCCCCTCGCCCTCCTCTCCCCCCCGGCAGCTCCGCACACTGTCAGGTGAGTTTCATGAAGGACAAAATAATATTAACGAAAGAAAAGTGTCTAAATTCACTCGCGCCTCATGAAAGTAGAGCGGAGCATGTGGACCGGAGCCGAGGCCTTCAGGTAGACTCACCTGTTGTTTACCTGTCCTTTCATTTTGTCTCAGCTTCCTGCTTCTCTTCGTGTTTGACTTTTACTTAGAAAGAAACGGAACATTAGTGGCTCTATTTCTGTTTTAAATTCCGCGTCCAGCTGGTCCTGCTGCTCCGCAGCGGAAAGAAAGAAGAAGGTCTGGAGACCTGAAGGCAGGTGGGAACTTCCAAGTCCTCGTCAGCTGGAGTTCGGCCCGGCTCAGACTGGAATGGCAACTATGTCGAGAATTTAACTGGTAGATGTAGACTGAGTCCTCACACGCACGCGCGCACGCTCGACCTTCTGCATTTGTGATGTTTTTGTTTGGTGTTCAGGGAGAAGCCCTCTGCAAGTCCTGCTAACAGACTGTTGTATTTAAAGATGAGGAGTCATTGTTCCCACAGCAGCTGTTGGTGTGTGTGTGTGTGTGTGTGTGTGTGTGTGTGTGTGTGTGTGTGTGTGTGTGTGTGTGTGTGTGTGTTCTTGTTTTTCTGACCTCCTGAGGACCAGTTTCCAGACATTTACTATCTTTCTGGGGTCCGAGGGTTCTTGTGGGGACCGAAGCCTGGTCCCCATGGGGGGGAATCCCCTTTTTAGGGTTCGGGGTTAGGTTTATAGGTATGGTGTGAATAGAGTTTTAGTTAGTCTTAGGGTTAGTTATAGGTCAGTAATGGTTAAGGTTAGGAAAAAGGTTTGGGTTAGGTATAAATCTAGTTACTAAAATAAATGGAAGTCAATGGACAGTCCCCATAAGGATAGCAAAACAAATGTGTGTGTGACAATAGTTTCCTGACAGCTGTTCCGATACACCCCTCACACACTTCCATCGCTCTTTTCACTGCTTTTCTACTAACTGCAGACGAAGTGTCGCGTTTATTGTGCGTCTGTCTGTGAAAAGATGGATGACTGCGAGGGATCATTCAGATTCGCTCCGGCAGCCAGTGAACTTGAAAGTGTCTGGGGAGCCGCTGGCTGGAGTCGCGTGGGTTTAGACTCTTTTGTGATGTTTCTAGACGGCTAAAGAGATGCTTAAATGTTTTTTTGTTATTGCACAATTCTTTCTCTCTGCTGATTGATGTCTTTTGTCCACAGGAAGTCTAAATGTCACAAAGCCGAGATGCTGAGGCAACGTCTCTTCAGGAAGTGGCATGAGGACGGTCACATCAGTCATGCAGAGGCACAAGTAGTAGATAACTCTGAGAAATGCCTGTAGAGATGCTGCAACAGCCTCAGAGGAAAGCAGTCAGCCCAGCTGCAGGAGCTGCACCACCACGACTGCGGCCTAAAAGACCGGTAGGACCAGATTTCTACCGGAGAATCCCGGCGACGGCGGGGTCGCCGAAGCAGAGTGCCGTGGAGAGGCTGGAGGCAGACAAGGCTAAATACGTCAAGAGTCAAGTGGCTCTGTCCAAAAAGCAGCCAGTCAAACCTCCTGAGCTTAAACAGCCTCTGTTAAATCCCAGCACTCCCCTGCGTCCCACCAGGAAGACCACCACTCCAGTAACCACAAAACCAGAGGAAGTCCAGCTGGACTTGGAGCACCTCAGTAACCTCATTAATAATGTCCCTGTTGAGCCGCAGCCTGGTGCAGTTTCACTGTCAGAAGACGCTAAAGCTCCAGCACACAACTCCATATCCGACAGCCCACCCTGTGTTCAGCAGATAAAGAAGAAGCCGCGTCCTCCTCCACGTCCTCCTCCGCGTCCTCTACCACGTCCTTTCCACTCCGGTCCAGCTGAAGTGACATTAAAAGCACCTGGACCGGTCATGATGGAGAACCTGGGTTCTGGTGCTGCGGTTATAGGGACAGTACGCAGGGTGGACGTCATGCCTCAGCTCGGGCCTGCGAGGATCACCTGCAGACCACCTCAGTACATCCGACAGCCCCTTCAGCCCAGACCTTTACAGTACCAGCAGCTGCTGCAGCCAGCTCCTTTATACCAGCGTCTCTTTCAGACAAGACCACCACCATGTCCTCGTAAACCAGTCGATGTTTCAGTGAAACTTCCCAGTTCCTCCTCTCCTCCTGCTGCAGCTTCACCACCTTCAACCCTTCCCGCTTTCCCTCCTCCCTCTCCATCAATCACCCGTCTGTCCTCCACCAGCTCCAGGAAGCGTCCTTCTTTGACTCGGTCCAAGTCGGACATGAGCGACCGGTACTCTCGAGCCGGGACGGAGCTGGAGCGCTTCTTCAACCTGTGTGGCCTGGACCCCTCAGAACTGCAGGAGTTGGCGGCCTCCAGCTCAGACATCGTGTCCCTCGCTCGTTTTCGCAGCGTCAGTGCTCCGGGTTCAGAATGTGGAGGGTCAGACAGAGGGGGTGAGGATGAAGAGGAGGAGGAGGATGAAGACGCTGGCAGAGCTGCAAATCGTGTCCCCTATGGTGTTTCTGTCATTGAGAGGAATGCAAGAGTGATCAAGTGGCTGTACGGGCTGCGGCAGGCCAAAGAGAACACGAGTACCAGCACTAACCTGTAACTAACCAGAGCTTTAAACTGGTTTAAGTTCTCCTGATGGGGAAACTGGAACACGACCGTCTGTTTCCACTTCCTGTTTGTTTTTGTTTCTTTTTCCAAAATGGTGATAGTTTCTTTCGAGTCTTTTTGTGAAGACAATGAGACACGTCAGTTTGACACTCTTGCAGCATCTCATCATGAAAGTGTTTGTACACAGATCATGTCCTGCTGTAAATAAATGATGCGAGCTGTTTGTTTGGTCAGGTGTGGATTATTTCAGGACAGAATTTGAAATGAGAAAATATTTGATTAGAAGCTTCGTTTTGTCTCATAGGACACAGATGTTGTGGGTCAGACTCTCAGAAACACGTCCCCTCCCACAGGAGACACAGCTGTCCGCCTCCTTATATTGTTTCCTTCTCTTGGATTTCTTGCTTGTATGTTCTCTCAATGTAAGTCGCTTTGGATAAAAGCGTCTGCTAAATGACAGTAGTAGTAGTAGTAGTAGTAGTAGTACCTGGACCTCTGAGATGTTATTTCCTTATTAACCCCCCCCAACAGGCTTAAAGAGGCCATTCCATTAAAAACCATTTTTGAAGTTTCTGTTGAATATTTCCACAGGTGTTCTTACCTTCATAGTGGGTGTGAAAACAGGTCAACAACTTCTCTTTCAGTTTTTATCTCTCAAACTATGCAGGTGGTGATAACACCCAAGTTCGAACAGCCGGTACTTGTTTCATCACAACTCCTTTGTTCGTTAGTATTCATCAGCTCCCCCAGTTGAAACCACGTATAGCATGCTGCTGGCAAAAAGCTGTTAGCATAAGACGTAACAAACAGGGAGAGAGAACATCTGCTGTTGCCATGCGCAGCAGGGCAGGAAACAGTATACCTTGCTCTCATAGGCCAGTTTGTTAGCCAATCAGAGTCCAGCAAATTTGCATAATGAATATTAATGAGTTGCAGTCTGAGACCTGATGAAAGAAGCCGGAACCAGATGAATTTTGACGCAGACAGATTGAAAGGTCTGTTAATCAGTGTTTCCTGACATTTTAAGATATAAAATGTTTCATATTACTGGTTAATACTTAAGAAATAACCACAAAGTCTGGAAATTTGTGTGAAATGGCCTCTTTAATTTCTCAGTAATCTTCCTGCATCCTGTGCTCTGAGCAGCTGCTTCACTCTCTCCTGGAAAACGACTGACTGTAACATAGTGATGTAATAATGTTACACCAGGACCTGCCCGGCATGTCCGCACTGCCCCTGCAGATTAAACACACACACTCCGAGCTGCGAGAGTCTGAAGCAAGACACTAAGCACCACCCTTTTGTAGTATTTTACTTTCTAAAAATATCTCAGTGAAAATGTGCATTTGGCTGCAAGAGTTACAGGAATTTATTCCCCCTTTTAATTCAGGCAGCTCGAGGGGCAGCACTCACGAGGAGGGGGCCTGGAGGAGAGATGGGATTTTAGGTAAACAGAGTGTTTTACTTCCTCGTCGGAGAATAATTCGAGAATATAAATTATATTTTAGGACAAATGAAGACTAGATAACACCAACAGTAATATTTTCTCATATAGGTGTCTATACTAGATGTTGGAAGCTGTAAAATAACATGATACACAACCTTTAAAATGTTCAAATTGACATACTAACGTGCTCACAAAAAAATGAATCTTCAGATCTATAAGTTTGGATCGAGGTTCTTGACATTTTAACATTAAATAGTTGGCCACAAACATACAGCTTATAAAATATTTATTTTATTAATGTTTGATAATTGATTTATTTAGACATTGTTTGTATTTTGATCAAGAGATAAACTTTGGATGTTTGTTTTATTTTTTTGTTTGTAAAACACAGTCTGCTTCTTTACATTTTAATGAAGGATCCACATCTCTGCTGTTTTTGGCTGTTTTGGTTCTCCAGCCCCAAAAACTTTAACTGCACGTCTCCGTCAACAAAATGAAAAACGAATTGCAGTGAAAATGTGTCTCCACCTCTGACTCCATGTTGTCTGGTGCAACATGTTGACATGCAAAGTTTAGCAGAATCAAATTAATGGTAGTGGTAATTTTGGTTTCTGTAAATTTTTATTTTAAAAATGCTATATTTTAAATAAAATAATGCCTCCACGGGGTGTTTAGAGGGTTGTAGAATGAAAATACACTTAATTGTTGAAAGATTATACCCCCCCCCCACCACTGTGTAAAATTGAGTAAGTTATTAATCACAGAACTTGTTTAACAATCACTGAACTTTAAAGGGACCATTTCACACACATTTGTGGTTATTTCTTAAGTATTAACTGGTAATATGAAACATTTTGTAGCAAAAAATTTTTAGGAAACACTGATTAACAGACCTTTCAATCTGTCTGCGTTAAAATTCGTCAGGGCAGCAACTCATTAATATTCATTATTCGAATTTGCTGGACTCTGATTGGCTAACAAACTAGCCTATGAGAGCAAGGTATACTGTTTCCTGCCCCGCTGCGCATGGCAACAGCACAAGTAGTCTCTTCCTGCTACATTTTATGCTACAGCTTTTAGCCAGCAGCTAATTGGCCACACACAACACTGAGCTGGCTGCATGATTAGTTCTCATCGCAACACACCACATACGCTGCAATATCGGGCACCAATCTGATATATCCCCAATTTGAGATCCATGGTACTTGCGAGTGGACCCGATTGCTCTTAAAGGTGTGATGACATCACTGTTTAAACTGGCGTAAAGCTATTTCATGTAGTAGATACATGTATGCCCGCATATGTCAACTCACAAAAGAATTTGATTAAAAAACTAACACGGCGGGGGTGTACGGGCAGGTCAGAATCCTCTTCTCAGCAACACGGTTCCTTTCGTTAATGATATGTGGGTCTCCCTGGCTGACTTCGCTCTGATTGGCTACAACCATTGCCCGCAGCAAGCCTTTCTTCTCGGCTCCGTCAACAGTCCAGTAACATGCCGAGTGGACGTTTACAACCGTATATGTTCGAGCCTGAAACGTCTTCTGAGGAAGACGGAGGGGTGAACACATAAAACTCAACTAATCACATGAGCGAATAAACAGAGCTGTCAGATGTTATCAATGAAAATAGATTCACAATATGGTATGATAAACCTGTTGCTCACGGACATTGTTGCTAGAGCGGCTATCACATGCTAGCATCATGAACTCTTCAGACCACGAACAAACGTTTATCAGGCAAGGCAGCATTTTATTAAATAAATAAACTTACAGGTATTGACGATGTGGTCGCCTCCTTCAGGGTTGGTAAAGAATTTTTAATTAAAATCAGTTTCTTTGACAATCCCAACTTGAATTCACCCAAGTTATGGAAGCAGTCCTCCGTGAAGTGAGCTGAACATATTTTCTAATTGAGGTTATAACTGCGTGGCACTTCTCCATAAATGAACTTCAGCCACTCTTCTCTTGTTTTTTCATCCTTCGGGAGTGAGTGTAAACTTCCAGCATGGGTTGAGCATCCTTGGACACAACATGTCCCCGTTTGCGTAGCCATCTCTTCTCAAGAGCAGCAGCACAAGCTAGCGCAACGCAGCTACCGGTGTATGGGCTGGGGGTGGGGGGAGTGGGGTGGGGGGTTGGACTGTTTACTTCACTGTGCACTTTTATTGGACGCTATGAAATACGTAGGATGAAATGCCACGTAGGAAAAAATGGTGCTTTCCGATTCAACCGTTTTTGAAATATGAAACAAAGCGGACCGCCCACAAACGGGAACTTTGATACTCGCTTTGGACGTTCACACGGCCTCATCAGTGCACAACACATCATGATAAACCCCAAAAACCTCAAAAAAGTGCATTTTGATGTCATAACCCCTTTAACGCACCACACATGGCAGGAATATTGGTTAGGATTATCTTACAGCCATCCCAATAATAGGGGCTTGTTGTATGGGGAAAATTGGGGCAAAATTGGCATGAAAATCCTGCCATGTGAACCCGGCATTAGACACTTTGGAACTTGACTTTCAATTTAGAGATATTTGGACACAGAATAAATCTGCAACTCGGTTTTGCCAAATACCATCTTGAAGTTGCCCTGTGACACAGGCATTATCCACATCTGTCCAATTAAACTGACTCACGCTCCCAGCTGCTGCTAATCAGGGACCAATCAGCCACCTGAGTTTTGACAATTTTGCCATGAGAGGAACCCAAAAACTCAACCAGTTATTATTTATTTAGTTAAATCATGCCTTGAATTGAATATGTTTGCGTTGTGTTGTTTATTTTGGCATGATACAGTGTTACAACAAAGAATTATTGAGAAAAAAAGCCAAATGTTTTGAAGTTTCTGTGGTGCCCTTGTCCCGGTCCGTGCCCACGCCAGGACCGCCCCTGCCAGCCTCTTTCCGCTTGGAGCCTTGTAGCCTGGTGAGCAGACCGGATCCTGGAAAGCAAACATGGGAGTAGAAATTGAGACGATAAATCCAGGCGATGGTGGGAATATTACGCTTTGTTTGATAGCACAGTTCTTCACCTCATCAATATGTTGTTTTGCAGTTCTGGTTTCTGAATGTTCTCCTGTCTTTAGGACGGACATTCCCGAAGAAGGGACAACGCGTCGTGGTGCACTACGTCGGTGAGTGCGAAGGCTAGTCAAAGATTTAAAGAAGGGAGGTTCATTTTAGTTTATCTGTTTGTGTTTAGACATGAAAGTCCAGTGAAAGTTCCTTCATTTCAGGAGAAGAACGAGCGAGTGAGTTTAGCTAACAGCTGGATGTCCATCACAGACTTGTTAGCATGGCAGCTAACCATCTCTGCTGGAACCGTCATGTCCACTGCTTTACACTGACATTACATGTTTTAATTAGGATGTAAAAATAGTTGGATTTAACGGGTTAAATTCATTCCAAACTGCCGTGTTCTGATATAAACAAGCCAGGACATCAAATATGTCGCAAAATGTTAAAGTTAGTGTAGGAAGGAAGGATACTGGACTGAAGATATGTAATCTGTTCAGACTGATTTTATATCCAAATAACAAACATTATGGGGCTGATTGGTTGATAAATTACAGGAGAAGCAACAACGATGATAATGATTCAACCAGAAAGTTCCTGGAGCAACTTTGATGGGCTTGTCACTGTGTGAGAAACCCTCAGCCAATCAGAAAGCTTAATTCATGTGATACTGAGCGTGTGTGACAGCTGACAGGTGCTGCAAATGTGATGAAAAGGCTGGAAGAGTGAAATTAATATGGGAGTGTAATGAGGAATGTGATGATTTTACAGATTATTACATAGAATTATTATAGGGATGTTGTTTTTATCGATTCTGTTACTATGATAGCCCAAATTTTAATTTAAACATTATCGTACGCTTGTCCTGGTCAACCCGATGAGTTTGATGTATCACATGTACAGACAGGAACCACAGTGAGCTCACTGGCTGCGTTTGATGGCTAATGATGTTGCCATGGTGATATGGTAGCAGAAATCAAAAGTTGATTCAATATGTTATAAACTAAATGTCTAATGACCAGGTGAAAGGTGGGATAACATCTGTAGGTCACACAGTAATATCTCAAACCATCAATTTTAAGGATAAAATCAGGTTTTTCTATAAGGTTTTAGGTGGGGGTGTTTTTTTTGTGTGTGAATTCTGTTGCCATGGTAACCTAACTTTTAATTTGATAGTACACCTCTATTGGTCAAACTGATTTGATCTCGATTTCCTGCCATCATATAAACTGTAACATTAGAAATCCATCCGAGCTCATTTTCAAGCTTCACATGGTGAATGTTCCGACCAGCTCGACTTGATTTCATGTCTTGTTTGTTTTTACAGGCACGCTGGCAGATGGGAAAGTATTTGACTCTTCAAGATCTCGGGGGAGGCCCTTTAAGTTTAAGATTGGATATCAGGAGGTTATCCGCGGCTGGGAAGAAGGTGTAGCTCAGGTGAGAAGCCCTTGTTTCCTGTTCTGTAACTCAAACGTAATTTTAATGTTTCAAGTTGTATTGATTTTAGCGGGTTTTTTTCCCATGATGCTACAGTCACAACACAAGCAGCTGTGTAAAATGTTAGCTGTCAGTCAGTAATATTTATAAATACAGATGTTTTATAAACACATATATTGCTTCCCTGAATGCTGGTTTAAATTATGACTCTAGAATCTAATTTAATTCAAAAACATTGAAAATTAACTTTATTAAAAAAACTACGGCCGATTTTATTCCAGGGACCGATGCAGCTTGCATGTATTATGGGACAGCAACCAGCATTTGTTTACATGTGATCAGTACAATGTAGTTACTTCAAGTGTTCAGGATTTTAAACATGTGGGAACATCGCCGTCTACACTCAGACGGGATAACCATACTGCTGCATATAGTGGACAGTGAGTGGGAGGTCGACCTGATCACATATACCAGTATTATAAATTTATCTGCTTCATTGACTCTGTTGCTTCTGACAGTGAAGCAATGAAAAACTGGGAAATTTGGGAAAATATGCTACAACTTAAAATTGAGTGTTATTTAAAAATAAAAACTGCCTCAGGATTTATCCTTAAACAGTGTGTTATGAAGTTCAAGTTTATTTATTTATAAAGCGCCAGTTCATGACAAAGTAATTTCAAGACACTTTACAGAAAAATCAACCAATTAATAATAAAACATTTCCTTTCTAAGGAACCAGCTGATTGGGTTGAATTGTTAATTCAGCGCATTCCCCCATCCTGATAGGGCTGGGCGATATGGCTTAAAAATAAAATCTCCGATTTAATTTTGTCAAATTCGATTTCTGATTTTTTCTGATTTTCCCCGACTTATTAAGGAAAGCAACAAGTACAAACAAGCGACTGCTTCAGTGATGTGCTCCATCCTTGCTGCGTGCACTCTGTTTCCACGTCCAACAACAGAGACGCTGTAGCTGCTGCTCCCAGGAAGCAGCAAAAAAATTAAATAAATCCCTGCATTTTGCTGTGCGCTGCGCCACGGTAACGTAAACACTGGAAGGACAGGTACCGTTTCACATAGCGTGAATTGGTACTCGGTCAGTGCCGTTCTACTTTTAGAACCTCTAGGAACCACAAGCAGACCTGCAGTCTGAGAGTGAAGTGTTCTGTTAGGAACATATGGAACAATAAGATCTTTAATATAAGATGGAGCTTTTAAGAATTTATGTCAAAAGTAAAACCTTAAACTTTATTCTAGACCTTACAGGGAGCCAATGAAGTGATGCTAAAACAGGAGAAATATGGTCTCTCCTTCTAACTCTCATCAGAACTCTGGCAGCAGTATTTTGGATCAGCTGGAGGCCTTTAACAGCACTATTAGAACATCCTGATAATAATGAATTACAGTAATCAAGTCTAGAAGTAATAAATGCATGAACTAAAGTTTCTGCATCTCTTTGATTCAAAATGCTCCTAATTTTAGCAACATTACGCAGGTGGAAGTAGGCCGTCCTGGTAACATGCTTTATATGAGAACCTAAGGACATGTCCTGGTCAAAGATAACACCCAGGTTCTTTACCTTCTTGTTGGAGGCCAAATTAATGCCATCCAACGTAGATAACTACACAGTGTGTTCCTAAGGTTCTCAGGCCCAAAAGTCACAACCGCTGTCTTGTCTGAGTTTAAAAGCTAAAAATTAATTTTCATCCAACGTTTTACATCATTAAGACAAGCTTGTAATCTCTGCAGCTGGTTGGTCTCATCAGGCTTCATTGATAGATATAACTGAGTATCATCAGCATAAAAATTGTTTTTTATATTAAACTACTTTAGTTTTATTCTTCTCTACAGTTTGTGCCATAAATACAAGTTAGATTTTAGTAAATCTCATCATGCGTCCTGCGTACATGCCTGATGTTTTTATTCCTTCTGTTGATCTGCTGTCTTACTGGTAGTTTATTGTGAAACCACAGCGTGCTTTGGTTTTTTACAGCCACATTCTCTCTGGAATCAACATGTTTCTCACTATAAAACTTTATTTGTTTTGGATTCGTTATTGAAACGGTTGTTGTAGCTACTGATTTATTTTAGTTTAGGTTTTCGTTTTCTGCGAACAGCACAACATATACCCGAACTCCGCAGGGTTGTTTTAGTAAATATAAACAAAACAAAAACATTTTATCTGCTAAATTTAAAGCTAATTACTTTTAAAAAATCAACTGCACTCTGCTACCATGGTACCAATGGCTGATTGATACTTCCTCTCTGACAGGAAGTTGTAACTCAGGAATAAGATTCTGGTTCTGCTGCAGATTAAAGATTTTTAACCCGAGTGGAGTCGCTTGTTCCTCGTCACAGTGTGATTGAAGGTGCATGACTGAGCTGATCTCCAGTCAGTAGAGAATTAAAAGATGTTTAGGAGCCAGTTCTTTCATTAGCACCATTTTTTTCCCTCTTTTTACTGCCAGGAGAAAAACTGGTGCGACATGAGAACGACTTGTTACTGAGCCAGAGCCGAGTCCTGCTTCTGTTAGGGGCTGGAAGTGGGATTACAGACCTCCAAATCAAAGAAAATGTCTCGACTCTTAGATTTAAAAACATCAGTTAGTGGTTTCACACCATTTCTAAGCTGTGCGCCATGTAGGCGGAGTTTTCACACCATCACAGGAGCCAAATTACCGAGGGACCAGGTCTGGCAGCAGGAGCGCAGTACGCCCACTTCCATGCATTAATCTGCAGGAGATTATTTTATCGTTTTCAGCCGTTGTTCCTGATTCAACAGCTCCTGTCAGAAAACACTTCCTTTACCGTATAAGAAGGAACCCCCCCCCCCCACACACACACACACACACACCAGCTGACTGAAGAGAAATGGGCCGAGTGTAATTGATTGGTTTATTTATAAACAGAACAACAGAAACACTGAGTTTTAACACTGATGGAAAAACACCGTCTTCCTGCTGTTGTGATGTCATCAGTTCACCTCACAGAGCTGCTTCAGTCACTATTTCTGATCACCAGCTGGGTCTGATGGTTCCTTTCAGAACGAGGTCGTGCTGTTATTAAAAAGCGCCGCTGGTTGAAGCAGCAGTGACGAACTGGGCTGATGTTACGCCGAGCCGCGTGGAGTCGGGCTGCACCGCGTACTGTTTATAATCCTAAAAATATCCTCCTTGTCTGCAGATGAGTGTAGGCCAGCGAGCAAAGCTTATCTGTTCACCAGACTATGCGTATGGAAGCAAAGGTCACCCAGGGGTCATCCCACCGAACGCCACTCTCACCTTCGACGTGGAGCTGCTGGGCCTGGAAGCTTGAAACTCGAACACTCGGTTCTGTTTAAATTCCACTCAGATTTTCAGGGTAAGATGTTTGAAATCTTTCAGACAACAGAGTCCTTCTGTCTCTGCTCACACAGATTCTGATGTCCGGTCGGGTTCCTGTCTCTTACAGGTTGACTCCTGTCCTTGAGAACATGGAGGACAGATGTTCACAGATGATTCCTGCATATTATTCCTCCATAGGACCTCGCCTGAAGCTTCACTCATTCTGTTTCCTTCCCAAACTAACACAAACCAAATTATGTCACTTGCTTTGAAATGTTATTTGTCATAATATAAACTTTATTTTTAAAGTCTTCATCAGACGTATTCCTTACATCTAGTAACATACACTATCTGATGATGACGCTTTGTTTTTTTTGGACCTAACGTTAGACCACTACACGTTCTTCATCAGGATCACATTTTATAAAGCATCATAAAACAGAACCGGATTCCTTAGAGTGTCTCTGTGGCCTTTAACGACTGCAGGCCGTGAATCATCGTGAATAGAAGAAGGAATCATGTGATTCGTGCAGGTGGAATAGAACAAAGCTGTGGACAGAAACGGAGAATCAAACACATTGTTGCTGTGACCAACTTACAGGTCTGAGCAGACTTTGACTTTGTTCTTCAGCATTTTTCTTATTGTACAAAATAAATTTGTGTTTCGTTTACAACTAAATGGAATTATTCCAGGCCAGAAGAAGTTTCATGGACACAAACATTTGGCCTCTGATTAAAGGGTTCCGGCTTGGGTTTATTTTCTTTCTCTGAAGATGAAAAGGGGTAAATTTTCCCACCTGTGTGCAATTGTATGTCTCTGCTTTGCATTTTCTGATATGTGGAATATTATTTAACGATATTACAGCACACTAACAATAAAAGGAAAGAAACAACACAAGCACGTTTTATTGTCTGAGAGGAAACGATTACTTTGAGGGTTTTCAACTACATACGACCCGCTTTTTATAATAAAACATCCAGCTGGAACTGGCTGATTCGACTCATCAGCAGGAACAGCCAACACAAAGAAGAGCTGGAGTCTTACGGCTTCCTACGTGTCTTTATTTCATATCGAAACAAAACAAACTGTCTTCTCAGAAACGACTCGTCTCCGGTTTAACGGTTCAGTCTGACGGTTTCTGCTGCTCTTGCATAGCAGCTGATTAAATACATGATTACGGTGCTCGATGAAGCGTTGGGAGTCTGATACACACACGTTCCTTTCAAAGAAATTTCATACAAATTTCATGACTTTATGGTTATTTCTTAAAGAGGTCCTTCCATTAAAAACGGTGTTTCTGAGGTTTCTGTTGAATATTTTAGCTCCACAGGTGTTCTTAGCTTCATAGTGGGTGTGAAAACAGGTCAACAACTTCTCTTTCAGTTTTTATCTCTCAAACTACGCAGGTGGTGATAAAACCCGAGTTCTCTCGAGTTCGAACGGCCTGTATCTGTTTCATCACAACTCCTTTGTTCGTTAGTATTCATCAGCTTCCGCAGTTGAAACCACGCCTAGCATGCTGCTGGCTAAAAGCTGTTAGCATAATGTAGCAAACAGAAAGACACGACGTCTGACGTTGCCATGCACAGCGGGGCAGGAAACAGTATACCTTGCTCTCATAGGCTAGTTTGTTAGCCAATCAGAGTCCAGCAAATTCAAATAATTAGTATGAACGAGCTTCTGATGAAGCAGCCTGATGGAAGGAGCCGGAACCACCCGAATTTTAACACAGACAGATTGAAAGGTCTGTTAATCAGTGTTTCCTGATGTTTTTTAGATATGAAATGTTTCATATTACTGGTTAATACTTAAGAAATAACCACAAAGTCCTGAAATGTGTATGAAATGGCCTCTTTAAGGATTAACCTGCAATATGAAACATTTCATATCTAAAAAACATCAGGAAACACTGATTAACAGACATTTCAATCTGTCTGCGTTAAAATTCGGGTGGTTCCGGCTCCTTCCGTCAGGCTTCGTCAGCAGCTCGTTTATATTCATAATTCGAATTTGCTGGACTCAGGCTAGTTTGTTAGCGAATCTATGAGAGCAAGGTATACTGTTTCCTGCCCCACTGCGCATATCAAAGATCAGACATTCTCTCTTCCTGTTAGCTACGTCTTATACTACAGCTTTTAGCCAGCAACATGCTAGGTGTAGTTTCAACTGCGGGAGCTGATGAATACTAATAAACAAATGAGTTGTGATGAAACAGATACAGGCCGTTCGGACTTGGGAGAACTCTGGTTTTATCACCACCTGCGTAGTTTGAGAGATTAAAACTGAAAGAGAAGTTGTTGACCTGTTTTCACACCCACTATGAAGGTAAGAACACCTGTGGAGCAAAAATATTAAACAGAAACCTCAGAAAACCCGTTTTTAATGGAAGGGCCTCTTTAAAGCAAAATAAAAAAAAAAAAATCCAACGTAACTTTGGGTAAAATGTAGATTCATTTTTTATTTTATAAATACATTCTAGTGTTTAACCAGAGAAACAGTCTGTAATTTAGACGCTTGTTTAAAAAATTAATATTTTGTGCTCTGCATCGTGGAACAAAAGATAAATAAATTCTGACTATAATGATTCTGTTTCTATAGATTGCTGCTGACTCTAAATTAGTTTAATATTTATGACTCACTAAATTATTTTATTAAAAGAAGTATTTAAAGGAGTATAACTGTATATACCTGCCTTGTTAATCAGAACCCATGCAGGAGCGTTAACACAAGCAGGCAGATCCCAGTTGTGCTTCACATGCAGACTGCAGTAAAAAGAAAAACACTAACAGTAGCAGAATGAATAATGAAGAAATGAAACGCGTGACAGCAGAGTCCTGGTGCATCAAGCCAAGGAGGACCGCGGACTCGGAGGCATTATGTCAGCTGAGTTTAATGTCCAAGTAGGAAGAAAGTGTCAGATTGACGTTGTTCCGTTCATGCTGTTGGATCTGCGCCGCCTTCCTTCACCCTGCCGTCTCAGTGAGTGAAGGGCGACGGCACAGCAGCCTCTCAGCAGGGAGCCGATATGATACACGGGCATGACTTCCTGTGGTGCTCCTCTGCACAGCCAAGCCATGGCTGGGACCACTGGCATCGCTAGAGCCAGAAGATCCACCAGGAAGTAACGGCTCCAGTGGCCCAGCGCAGGGGAAGGTCCATCTTCAGTTGCTACGTCACTGTTCTCCTCGATCTCCACTACTGTAGCTTCCTGTCTAACAGGAAGTGGATCTACATGTTGAGGCTGGCAGGTTTGGGCTTGCGCTGGCACCCTTGTGACCTCTCTAAGTTTGTGAGATGGTAGCGGCTGAACACAGTGAGAGTGTTGTGGAGGTGAAAGAGGAGGTAAAGTCATAGGAACCCGCCGTGGTTCTGAGGGCGTGATGTCCACCTTTGCAGAAGAAATGATGCTGATCTCTGCAGCGCTGCTCTCCTCACACATCCAGGTCATGGTGGGACTGCAGGCCTGAGAACGGACCTCGGGTTTCTTCTCAGCTGCAGGAACAGTGATGGGGTTGGTGTGAGGGGTGGGGGCAGCAGCAGTCACCGCTGTGACTGGGGGTTCTTCTTGAGGTAAGTGAAGGAACAAGTGATGATGGGGGAGGTAGGTGTGTCCACTGCACCTGCAGCTGCTGCTCAGAGAGTGACAGGAGTGTGACACTGGCAACACGGCCCCCCCACTGCACAACCTCTCAAAAGTAGAAGAGCGTGGAACAGCTGCGGTTCCTCGGACGTGGTGGTCCTGCTGAGGCATCTGCTCTGAGAGGAGTGCCGCCTCTAGGAGCAGGTGGGTTTGTCCTGAGGGGCGGGGCGTCCCGCTCAGCTCGGGGGCGTTGGAGCTTCGCTCCAGCTGCAGAGCCTCACTGCTGCGTCGAGTGAAGGTGGTGCTGCGACTCAAAGTGCTGGCTGGGGAACATCCGCATGAGCGAGACCTTTCCCCCACCCTAACTCCCTGCAGCCCCGGGTATGGCTTGTGGTCATGAGGGTCTTGCTCGTGGATGCTCAGATTGGACTTGACTGACTCGACCACCTCGTGGAGGTGCTGGATCTCTTTACGGGCCTCCTTTAGAGCTAACTGAGCCTCCACACGGTGGCACTCCTCCTCTATCCAGTCCTCCTGCATCTTGTACAGCTGGTTCCTCAACTCCTCTATTTCACAGTCCCTGAATAAACATTTAAACAAAGAGCTGAATAACAAACCGATTCAGGAAATGTACCTTTAAATTAGAATCATTTGTTAAAAAACACAAAAACACGGAAAACAGTGAGTAGAGACCAAAATCACCTGTGTTGTAATCTCTCCACGTTTTCCCTCAGTCTGGCTCGCAGATGTCGTATACACACCTCCTTCTGTTGCAGGGGTGTGAGGTACTGCTCCGGGGTCGGGGGCTTGATCCCATGGTTGTCGCTGCAGACTGTGTGCTTTGCCTGACGCCTGATTCAACACCAATACAAGCAAAGATCAAATGCAAAACTACTGCCAGCTGGAGGAAAGTGTCAAACTTTTGTTTTCTAAGTTGTGTGAAGAGAATCTTACCGAGGGGTATTTGGATGTGTGCGGGGGGTGGGGCTGCCCTCGGGGACTCGTATCCGAACAGGAAAGGATGTGTCACTGTGGGAACATCGCCCTCCGCCTCCACCAGGCCCCACTGAGCGCCTGATGCGGAGGTCACATCAGTCATGTTTTACCACTTATTGTGTAGTTTGAATCAGATATAAGAAGGGCGACGGTACCTGCGCTGACTGAAGGAGGGTTTTCGACTGGGAGTGAGAGACATTGATGCGGCGGGGAGCGTCAGACGTCTCTGCTGCTGTTTTTAGCGGGCGACTCTGGAAGCCCTCACAGCTAGACTTTAATAAACGATCACAGAGAGAAAAGAAACACGTTACAATAACAACTCCTGTAAAACAAATCCTTAAACACACAAAAGGATTTTTTTCCTGCACAGTATCCTCGTCTTTACGTGGAACAAGTGACAAAACACTGTGACGCTCATAGAAAATAATCTAGGCCAGCAGCAAATAAAGCCTCCTTTCTGTGGTGACACAAAGAGGACGCAGTCAGCACAGAGTTCACAGTCAGTACAGCTGTGTCCTCCCCATCTGCAGAGCTGAAAATAAACACGATTAAAACCTAACTGACTGCTGGACAAAGAGGAGGACAAAGATTATCTGACATTTGCTGAATGGCAGAGACATTTACCACTTTATATTGGATTAGAAATCTGCTTTTGCTGCTGATCAGCTGGGTTCATGAATGTGTCCTTTAAAAAAAACTCTTTGATTTAGAAGTTTCATTTATGAGGCAAAATAACTACAAAAACAATGAGGAAAACCTGCTTTTAACTGATCTGATTCTTCAGGCTGGTTAAAAATCTTAAAAGATGTCTGACACTGTAAATCTGTCTCATGTAGACAAACTAAGAGCTCTAATTAGGTCATAAGGGACAGCAGACAACAGAAGAAACCATGTGAGGGCTGTTTCACTTTCTAAATCCTTAAATGTCTGTATACCTGAAGAAAAATGTGTCATCTATAGCTACCTTGGTTTTCCTCTCAGTTTGTCTCTGAATTATAAAGTGGTTTTAACAGTGTGAGATCAAAAAGCTTTTCATTCATTACATAATGCTGTAATAACCCTGTGTGAGTCAGCGAAGTACTTAGACTGATGAAAAACACATCATTTAGCAGAAATCACTCCCCAAAGTAAAGAGCAGTCCTCTTCTGTCTTATCTAACAGTTTAAACTCTGGATGAGGACAAGATGTTCTTCTCGTTCCTCGGAAGTTCTTTCGTAGAACTTCAGAAATCTGATCGTGGCGCGCGCAGACGCATCAGACCCGTGGATGTAAAGAAATTAAATACTAGTACTACTACTAGGCTACTACTAATAATAATGATAATAATAATACAAGCGTCTGATTAGAGGTTCATGTCCAGTACAACGAGGCAGGACCCCCCCCCCCGTTTGCGCAACAAGTGGTGAGAAATACGCAATCATGTTACGTAAGTGTGAGAATCAGCAGTTTCACGATCATCATCCCACTGCCGGGGGATGAAACTGACCTCAGAGCAGCGACCGGAGATGGAGATAAAACCTGGACCGCTTATTAAAACCACGTGATTCCGCACATCTGTCGCCAGCGGTGAACCCACCTTAGATTAATCTGTGCTCCAAAAGTCTCAGTATTTGTTTTTTTATTCGCAGTAAACAGAACGTTTAACGCATCAGATGCGACTTTTTATAAAACAAAACGCTTTAGATCAGGTCCAGTCCCAGCTGTGTCCTACATCCAGTTAAAACGGATCCGAACTCAAATCGTCTGCGTCCTGTAGCTAAAGACCGCGGACACACGTAGCACGGTAAACGGTACCGTTCCGGTAGATGGAAGCTGTGCAGCATCACAGGAGAGCCTCGGTTCCCGCCTGACTTCACGGTCCCCGGTGGCAGCAGAGAGACAAGGTGCTGGTGGTGCTGATGAGAGTCCATCCTGCAGCCATGAAGCCCCGAGATGAAATAAAGCTACTGCGTCTGCTGCATTGCTGCTTCTTAAAGTGACAGCAGGGACTGAAGGAAGCACAATCAGATCATCTGACATGGGACAAGTTCACAAACCTCTTTAACAGATAGGATGAAGAAGCAATGAAGAAGAAATTTAAGTTAGTTTCAACTGAATCCAGAACGTTTAGTTTTTCAACCCCAATTTATAAATCTGATAAACACAAAATACATTAAATCAGAATTGAGATATAACATTTCATATAAAATATTTATTCATTTTTGAATTTGATCGCGGCAACATCTCAAAAATTTGGGACAGGGATGTTGTAACGTTGTGTGTAACGTCTCTTCTTTGAACATCTGTCTGTAAACATCTGGAAGTGAGGAGACCAGCTGCTGCCATTCTCATTTGAACCTGATTTTTATTTCATGATGCTTCAGATGTTTCCTGTTGGTGAAAGAGTTGAACTGCAGGTCAGTTCAGGTGATGTGATGGAGGCAGTATGTGATTTAACATTGTCTTGCTGAAATACGCAAGATCTTCCCTGTAAGAGATATCGTCTAGATGAGAGCAGATGTTTCATGACTTGTTTAAATTGTTGCATTCTGTTTGTATTTTCAACACTTCACTGGAGACATGTCACGTACTACTACAGGCCTGTCACCTTGACCTCTGTGGTCATGAAGAGCTTTAAGCACCTTGTGTTAACCAACCTTAAACAGATCATGGATCCTGATCTGGAATCCTGCAGATCACCTACAGAACAAACAGGTCTGTAGACAATGCTGTGACAGCCCTGCACCACATCCTGGACTCCTGGGATCCTACACCAGGATCCTGTTTGTGGACTTCAGCTCTGCATTCAACACAATCATCCCAGTTCTTCTGCAGGACAAACTCTCCTAGCTGTGCGCTAAATGTCTGCAGGTGGATCACAGACATATCTAATTCTATCTGATATAAAATCCCAAAGCTCAGAATTATTAGTCAGATTTTATTTTCTTTCTGGTGTAAAAACACAGAAATTCAAGTGACTCCTGAAAGAGTTTCACATATTAGGGACTTTTCCAGTTCTTGGAACAGTCTAAGACACAGACGTGTTAAAAAACTTAAACTGAACATGCAGGAACACCAACTTATAAATACCTGCTACATATAAAGACCCTACATATACACATACATGAACAGTAAAAAAATAAATAGTCTCAACTATTTTAAGTTGTAGAGTTCCAGATTAAAAGTCTGATGAAGAGCTTCAGGATGAATCTTCGTTTAAAGAATTTTCCTTTCTCACAAATTAAAAAGGCCGAGAACAACTGAGAGAGATGAACTTTCATGAGAACTAGACAAACGTTTCACTCAGTAGGGTCATTTCTGTGCGTGAGGCGGATCCAGTAGGATCAGGACTGAGACTCAGCTAATTTCAGAACGTGGGTCCAGGTGTCACACTGATGTCCTGGTAGGGAGCGTTCTGGTGCAGATGGATGGCTTGTTGTTTTTTCAGGACCAGGAGACAGAAGAAAGTGGCTGCAGCTTGTGAGCGAGTGTGTCCTTCACAGAGGGCCTGCAGGCTGAATGTGGGGTCTCTGCTTCTCTGGTTCTGCTGTGGATACAAACACAACACTCCCTTTAATTCACGTGGTTATAAATATAGATTTTTATTCATAACACACCAGCTGTAAAAACACATGGTTCCAGCTTCGATCAAACAAATGAAACACGTCTGGTGCTTGATTTATTTTCATCTTACTTTGAGTGCATTGAGCAGCTTCTGTGCTCTCCTGGTGATCCTCTTCTCCTCAACGTCCTGGCTGTCCAGCATAGACTGCAAGTTGGAAAAGCACCATGTTTTAATTAGAGCTGCTGGACACAGAACCAAGGCAGCAGGGAAGATGAACACCTGCCATCTGTTAGCTGCAGCTATTTTCAGGCAGTAAATATTTCCCTTTTAATTCACAGAGCTCAGAGTAAAGTACAGCCAGCAGAAGGAGGTTATTTGGGACTCATTAAGCACCTGAGTTTGGAAGGAAGCGGACTGAGAGTCACGCTCCACGTAAGACGGATGGACAAACATGGAGTCCTCTGACGGGAGCTCCAGATGCCTGACCTCTGGACTGTTTTCATCCTGACAAACACACAAAACAAAGTGGTCAAACTAGATTTTGAAGGAATCTGTTGACTCGACATGTTAATACTTACATGTGCGAGTTCTGAATAAACCTCCTGGTTCATGTGATCAAAGGCCATCAGCTCAGTGTTGCGTGTTTCTTCAGCGTTGACTGATGACTCTGCGACACTGATGTCACTTACAGTAAGGTCCCTTTCAGCTTTATTTGAGAATTCGTTAGTCGCAGAACAAACCAGGAGAAACAGATATAAACAATGAGATTAAAGTTTGATGTGTCACTCCTAGAACGGGCTTTTACCTTCTTGCCGCATTTCCTCAGCCTCCTCCCTCACGCTGAAATATTTCACTTTGAAGATACTTCTGGCAAAAAGCTGAAAAGGTAAAACTCATGTTGATAATCTTCACAAATTTTACCAGTATGAAGATAATTAATCAATCAATCAAATCTTTATTTATAAAGCGCTTTTCGTGCAATAGTGCAATTTCAAAGTTCTTTACAGGATAAAAACAGAATTTCAACCCCCCCCACCCCATATACATATACTGATACACCCCCCCAATCCAACCCCATATGTTAAAAACACCCTCAGAGCAACGTATGGCGGAAAAATTAACAAAAAGGATAATAAAAAGGACAGTATGCTGAGTACAGATGAGCCAGGTAAGGTAGATGCATGGGAAAACGCCATCAGGGGAGCCATCTGCACCGGCAGCAGCAGCCAGGGCGCCGACCCCGGGGCATCCAGGGAGCACCCGGCAACCACAGCTGACAACCACCCCCGAGGCAGAGGGCTCCCACAGAGGAAACACTGGAAATAAATAAATACACGAATAAATAAGTGAACGATTAAAAATAAATAAATAAGTGAAATTATTTAAATAAATAAATATGATAAGATTAAATACTAAAAACTCTGATAAATATAAACAGATAGAATATGTAAAACAATTAAGGATAATAAATAGCAAACCATTAAAAAAACAAATAATCAGTTAAAAGCTGGACTAAAAAGGTGTGTCTTGAATCACATGTGTCTAATGCACATGTGCAAAAAAGATTCTGAGGTAGGAATAAAACAGCTGGATTTCACCTCCTTTATTTGTGGATTTGCCACAGTGGAACATGGCTGTGAAAAGAGTTTGTCAGCTCCTCCGCTCTCCTTCCACTGCATGAGCTGCACGGTGGGCGGGGCCATATCCAAAGCGGCAACTACATCAGAATAGTCTGAAAGCTGCTTGCTGATGAAGTCATTGCTCAGCTCTTTGGTCTGATCCACCACCAGCTTACGTTTTCGCTTCCCGATTTTCTTTCCAGAGTTTGCTGAAGATAAACACCAGGAGACTGTATGAGGACGGGTTCTGAGTGATTCTGCACAACAACGTTAAGATTTCTGAACAGATAAACATCAGGTAATTGGAGGACCGCAGATTGAGTTGATTACGAGTGATAGCCACAGGCTCCAGGGTGAAGGCAGCCTCCTCATGAGCAATCAGGGTGGTCTCATTAAGCTTAGGGGACTCCACCTCCATCGGAACATCTGCTGAAAATGTGGAAAACAATCAAACAAGTCAGTAAAGGAAGCAGCTGTTAAAATGGAGGTTTAAAGCATCTCATGCACTGACATCATATGCTGTTAAATATCACCACCTATTGGATGTTGATGGTCATTTTGTGTGGAGCTCTCTTGATTTTCATTTGGTGGCTCTTCCAAGATGAAGTGTGTGTGCTCCAGATCATTACTGGGGTCTATCAGGAAGTCTAGAGTCCAAAATAAAAACGCAGTCAGTCGTTTTTAGACAGAAAGATACTGGGAACTGTTACTATTGCATCCATTCAACTTCCAGATAAGTATGTTCCCAAAAGAACTGACTGAAGTGTATTTACAGACTCTTTCTCAGTAAACATCAACTCATGAATAATAATCTGATTTACAAGTCGATTTGGGAAAACATCAAAGGACACAAACTGACCGGATTTATCTCAACTACCCAAGTGTTTATATGATTAAAAAAAACTACACATGAGCCTCTGTTAACCAAAATCTGCCCTACAAACCAAACAAGTTCAGACTTTTTAAGGATTTCATAGCAAAAACATGATTCTCATTCACTGAAATAAATTACCAAGAAGGTCGAATCCATTATCCTCATCTCCAAATGTGTCTCTGTGTTGTGCCAAGCTGTCAAAGCTTCTGTCCAGCAGTGAAACTGAGTGGCCTTGTGACTCGTCTCCTCGTGAAAAAAATACAACAGAGAAAAGAGAAATAAATAAATAAAAAAATAAGAAATATCAGCTGTTAGTTAATTTGCTGCAGAAATAAATCAACACCACTTTAAGACATTAGAATACAGAGTAACAAAACACTACAACAATGGGGCTCTTACTAATGTCTGGAAAGTTCAAAAAGTCAGTTCCAAAATTCTCCTTCAGCGTGATCTCCTCTGACCGACACTGGTTCAGTGAAAAGTGCTCCAAAACCTCCATGTCACTGGAGACCCGGCAGGAGGACAACGCAGAAAGTGAAAACACAAACAAAATTATTTTAACTGGATCTAACCAGTGGTCAGAAAAACACAACGTAAAGCTTCAAAGACATTTAGAATGTTAAAGAACAAACAGATATTTCTCATGGTTTGTATTTAGAAATTCAGGACTGTTTTTAAAAAATGAGCTCTCCTCTTGTTTCAAAGATAAAACAACAGATCAGGATGTGTTGGAGAGGAGGGGAAAGTGGTACCTGGGTTGGCGGAGCTGGCTGTCAAACACAGTAAAGTCTTCAACCAAAGTAATCGCTTTTACTGTGGCCTCAAGTCCCTCGACAGGCATATCTGTTTGGCCTGGAGCAAAATAATATACTCATATACTCAAGCAAGCATTTGATCTGTAGCTGCTGATTCGACTGTTACTGTTATTTATTTTTACATTGCTGTAATTTTACTTGTGTTTTACTTCTAGAAAGCGCTTTGTGCACCTTTTGGCTGTTATAAGGTGCTTTATAAATAAAACTTTGATTGATTGATGTTAGGAATCAAAATAATAAGTTAGCAATCATTCTTCTATTATTTTAATTGTATTTGTGTTGGTTTTCCAAGGCCCAAAGGTGCTGGCAGCAATATTCAATGTCTAAAACAATGATCTAAATTCCAGAGGACTAAAATAAAAAGCCTCACCTGGTCTGAATGCTATTTTAATTTTGACCAGGGCATCACTGCAGTCTGCAAGTAGATACTTTGCTTTCCTGGAGTAGATTCGGACCACACCGAGAAGCAGATGACCAGAAGTCCTCAAACCAATCTTCATCTGGGAAAAAACACAAATCCATGTCTCAAAGAGCAGCCAAACTTTCACTGTAAGTTTTAAAATAAAAAGGTTGTGGTAAAAGTACACCACCGGAGAAATGACGTCTCTGATTGTTGTTTCCAAATTGCATTCAAACACTTGAGCTTTTGTAAGTTTCCTTTCCCAGTGTGCTGCAAGCCAGATTTTAGCAAGAGGTCCCCTTTTGGATGTGAAGAGTTGAGTGTAGAACATCATGTTGGCACAACAGGTTTAACCTTCGGCATAAAATACATCAGTATTGGTCATCCTAGCTTAGGTAACGTTACTTTAATTAACAACAAATGCAGTCTAATATTTCTTTGCTAACATTAGCCTAGCATGATGATTAGCAGCGAAAACAAAATAAAACAAGCGAAAATATTTAAGCAGCGTCACATTTCACAAACCTAAGCAGTTATAAATGATTAAATTGAATTTAAAACACAAGGTCCGACAAAAGACTTACGTTATCTTTTAATGCCCTGCGTCTTGACAACTGTAGCGTGCGCATTACCAAGGGGTGTGTCCTGTTACCAAGCAACCATTTTGAGTTCAGAATTGACCAAGTGGTTGATACCGCGTAGAGACATGTGTGAACAGTGTGGCTAGTTCAGAGGCGGCTGGCGCCACCCTACCAAAAACATAATGTGACAACAGACAAGAAATTTTATTTTATTTTTTTAAATTACACGTAATTTGGAGTTAAGAACACGTATATTCATATACTAAGACGATTGTATAAAGGATTTCTGAAAGACAGAAATTGCTCTGTATAATATGATTTCCCTCTGCATCTTCACTTCTCATCTCTATTTCAGCTCTGTGGCGCTGGAGAAATCGCCCTCGGTAGGTGGGCACTTGGATCGAATTAGCCAATATCAGCTCTGCATTGCCAAACAGAAGAACTTAAAGGTGGGATATGGAATATTTTTATTATAAGCAATATTTTTAACAAAATAATGCCTCCACTGGGTGTTTAGAGGGTTGTAGAATGAAAATACAGCATTTCCTTTAAAAATTATATTTGAAGTAAAATATAAAATATTAATTTTGGCGGGCACAACGTTGGCATTTTGTTTACATCTACCAACCAATTGCTGGGTTTCACATGACGTTGCGTTGACGTCACCAAATGCAGATGGGGGTCAGGAAGTAACCGCCGCTGCACAGAACCCTGCTGAACTCTGCTGATTTGGCTTAAAAATGCCCAAAATCTGTGCGGTCTACGGTTATTGCAACCACTCTAATCGGGAGAAAGACAAACGTTTTTTTCCGTGTCTCGAAAGTCGTGTGCCACAAAGGTCTTAATTTAAAAAAAACTTACCGAAAGAAGACAGCAGAAATGGATCACTTATCTCGAGCTAAAAACAAGACGCGCAGAAACGGACAATGCTAGAGTTTGCAGTGATCACTTTCTAAAAGGTTTAATAAAAGGGTTTAATAAATGTTATCGTGTTTTAGTGAACATTTCCTTAGAAACACATCTACAAAAATGGCAGGTAAACAAGTTTTTCTCTGGCCACAAACCACATTTTTAGGGGGGGTTCTGTGGATCTCTGTGAATGGTTGAACTACATTATAGAAATATATAGAGAGAAATTACTTAAAATCAAACAAATCTAATAGAAATTTGGATTTAAAAAGGCATAATAAGGTATTTACATGTAGATACTAGCACATAAACACACTCCATATTAGCATTAGCAATAGTATTATTGTCACAAATTAAAAGTAGCACAACTCACGACTTACCCGTGCAAAAACAAGACGACAGCCATTTAAAGCTTCTCTGGATCCTAAATCGTTGACCCAAACTGATATAAAATACTTGTAGGCTTCCAGGCTTTTGAAGGCTTTCATTTGATTTGCTGTGTAAAAAGAGGTATGCAGGACGAGATAGTTTGTTATGTTGATAGCTTCAATACAGGGTAAATCCTCCAGACTGTATTTAAAGTCCGATCTTTTTAAACTATACGGGTCATAACCTAAATAAAGATATATTTTTTCGCGATATTGCGTCTGTGCTAGTCCATTTAAAACCTTACTATATTTGCTTTCCGACATTGCGCTGTGTTGTTGTGGCCAAGTGAAACACTTCCTGACCCCCGTTTGAGTTTCGCGCGGCTTCCGAGTCACGTGAGTGAAACCCAGCCAATAGCTGGCAGAGCAGCTGGCACCATTTTGGGTTGTCTAATACTGTAAATAATCCAGCACAGTGAGGCTGGTACTGTGGAGTCTGCAGGTCAAGCAGCTGGAAGCACCAGGGACATGTGGTGATTATATACCTTATTTGCTTGTCATAGGGGTTTTCCCATGTGATGAGCAAGTTCTGTGTGGAAAGTTTTAATAGCAGCTAGTAGCAGCTAGCTAACACGTAGCTGCAGCATGTTGCTGAAGTGGAGGAGCTTCGGGCCACTTTTTTGACTGGAAGACACACCTCAGAGGATTTTATTGCTCTTTTTTATTTTATTGGATAAGTGAGGCTTGCAGGATGGTGTGTGAGGAGGACAGAGGATCTTAGGAGGGCACTGCAGGAAGTTTTGGTTTGCTCGAGAAGAGCCGCGGTGCAACTATGAACTCTTTGCCACGGACTGAATCGATGTCTGAGCTACAAACAGGTAGGAGCTGCTTTTATCAGAGTCAGTGTGTGATCAGCGGGGCTGGAGCGCATGATTAGTGAACTGAACTCATGATATTTTATTGTCCTACTCTGATCGGGGATCAGAGTGGGTTTGGTGAGGAATATTGGTCGACCTCAGCATCGGAGCGCACGCGCGGGGGGGTTAACGAGCCTCGCACCCAGATGGCTGAAGGCTTTGTGCCGTGTTATTCTGTTCCAAGTTCCATATCCCACCTTTAATTTAGCCAATAAACGTAAATGACGAAAGCAGCGGAGGAGGGTTTGAGCGTAGGCTGACATGTCAAACTGGCGGCAGAGCTGTCATTTTTTAAGGATCAGACTCTTCTATAGAGAATGAAGGAGATAAAGAGAATAATATGGCAAAATCTGCAACAGAATACAAAGGTGTTTACAAACTTAAAGAACAAACTGGGGAAGGTTTCAGGGCTTTGAACCCAATAAAAATATTTGAATCATTAACTCATTCAGTGCCATAGACGTCTATAGACATCAAACCTAATCCGAACGCTCAGTGCCATAGACGTCTATAGACATCAAACCTAATCCGAACGCTCAGTGTCATAGACGTCTATAGACATCAAACCTAATCCAAACGCTCAGTGTCATAGACGTCTATAGACATCAAACCTAATCCGAACGCTCAGTGCCGTAGACGTCTTGACGTCTCTACAGCTTTTATTGGATTTAATCCCGCTAAGCATTCTGGGGCAGCTGCACACTGAATGTGAACTCAGGACGAGAGAGAAGATCATGGCGGAAGGGATAATGAGAGTCTGTGAAGCGGCTGCGAAGTGATCCCCCTGGTCAGAGTTATTCCAAAAAAACATAGAATTGATGGAACTGAGAAGGTGGTGGAGTTAATTACGTGAATAAAAGCCCCCCCAGCGCCAGAGTCAGATCGACCAGGACCGAGTATTGTGCCAAACGCTGCGCAGTCCTGCTCCTCATGTTGTGCTTGTCATGTCGTCAGCCTGACGTGACGATTCTTCTGGCGATTCTAGTGAACCTGAGGCGGATTTATCCAACCAGCATCTCCCATTAGAGACCAAAAGAACGATTCGCTGAATAAAACACACAGAAAGCCCATTAACCCTTACTGATCTATAACTAACCCTAAGACTAACTAAAACTCTATTCACACCATACCTATAAACCTAACCCCTAACCCTAAAAAGGGGAGTCCCCCTTATGGGGACCAGGCTTCGGTCCCCACAAGAACCCTCGGACCCCAGAAAGATAGTAAAAGTCAGTAAAATGGTCCTCAGGAGGTCAGAAAAACAAGCCCACACACACACACAAGTGTGTTTTGTTATCCTTATGGGGACCGTCCATTGACTTCCATTGATTTTAGTAACTAGATTTATACCTAACCCAAACCCTTTTACTAACCTTAACCATTACTGATCTATAACTAACCCTAAGACTAACTAAAACTCTATTCACACCATACCTATAAACCTAACCCCTAACCCTAAAAAGGGGAGTCCCCCTCATGGGGACCAGGCTTCGGTCCCCACAAGAACCCTCGGACCCCAGAAAGATAGTAAAAGTCAGGAAACGGGTCCCCAGGAGGTCAGAAATACAAACCCACACACACACACACACACACACACACACACACACACACACACACACAGAGTATCTGAATCATAAATCTTTAACTTTTTGCTTACATTTTATTCAAATGTTGAAATTGTCGATAAATGACTATTTTTATACATAAAAAATATCAAAAGTACTTTTTTACTGTTGTTTTTTTTTACTTTAATGGAAGTGAAACATAGTTCTGATTTTGCATGAAAATTGCCAGCTTTAATTACTCTATAGCTCTGCCCGCTGCTGGCTGGTAGATGTAAACAAAATGCCAACGTTGCGCCCGTGAAAATAAATATTATATTTAACTTCATATATAATTTTAAAGGAAATGCTGTATTTTCATTCTATATCCCTCTAAACACCCTGTGGAGGTATTATTTTGTTAAAAAAATGTTATGAAATGTTATGAAAATGTTCCATATTGCATCTTTGATATAAATACATTTCAACTTTCTTTCAATCCTAACAAAAAAGCTTGTCCCTTTTTTCTTTTCTTTGAATGTATAGGGGATTAGGTGTGTGTCAATATGGTTGGACATAGAAGTGGGTGCATGGCTAAATAAGTTTAGGAACAGCTGATCTATACAAACACAATGCTTTTCCATGTGACTTTATGACCGCAGGCTGTTGAATGACTAACATCTCACTCTGTTATTTGCAGGACGCTCTCACGCCGTGGGGATCTGATGACAGCCGCTGCTTTATGTACAACAGCTTCATTGCACATATTTCTTCACCTTTGTGATCCTGGTAAACTCAGTCCTTGTTAACCTGATAATGGCTGTCGTCATGAAAGCCCTCAGGAACGGCAGTCAGATACGGCTCCAAAAATGGGAGTTTGTACACAGAATCAGGCAAAGAAATTCAAGTTGATAAAGAATTGATTCTAAAGTTCATCACCTGCTTTTACACAAGCAAGTTAATCCATTTCATTATTTATTTCCTCAAAAGTTGGTATTCTCTGTAATATGTAAATAAAAAAAGAATGCAATGATTTGCAAATCTCATAAACCTGCATTTTATTTCCAGAATGATATTCTGCATGAAGTCCAGTGAGTGGACTGCTGAGGACCCTCAGTCCTGAGATCATTCATGTGTGGAGCTGCTGCTGATCCAAGGGAGTCAGCTCATTCCCAACTCGGAACATCAGAAAGGCTGATTTGCTCGAACAAACCTGTGTGAGGATGCAGAATTTTTTATAAATGTCTTCGTGGAAACAGTGTCATGGATTTATTAGTTTGACTTCATAGCTGATCAAGTTGTTGTTTTGTTTCTGTTCACTAGAGAAGAAGAAGAAACATCCTGGATGAAGAGAACCTTCAAATATCACATTTTCAGATGTATATCTGTATCTACATATACATAGATCTATAGCTGTATGAATACTTTTCAAACCTTTTCAGCTTCTATTATATCTGCCTGGAAATAAGTTGTAGCCATCAAATTAAAAAAATAGCAAATATTTTTCATTGAGCTGTAAAATATGTTTCAATATGTTGTTTATTCTCAACTGTGAATAAATTATGGGTTTATTCACATTTTCCTCAGTTTTACAGCTTTTTGAGAATTGAGCCTGTACTTATTTGTCCACTGTCGGCAGTCTTTCTTGTGCTCAACCATGTTTTTAGGCTTTATTTAACTCAGCAGAGTGAGAAACGTGCAGGAGCATGAGGATGGACTGGTATCATTTTGGATTTATTCTTATTTACTGAGCTGCAAGGACTGCATTCAATATCATTGTTCTAATGACAATAAAGATGTTCTATTGTGTTATCATCTTTGCTGTCAGAGCTATCCAAAATACAGTCAGTTGTTATTGGATTTATTTATGGTTTTAATCTAGAGATTTTTAAAAAAAAAAAAACAACATTCTTTCTAGAAGTGAATCAGTCGAGTTTCCATTGTGTTACTGCAGTTTGGTCACTAGGTGTCAGTAACAGGAAGAATATCAGCCAAAATCCAAACTTTCATTTTAAACTGGACTATATTACTGAAATAAAAAAGTTATTAAGACTGTCTGACATCCAGCGTGTGTGTTAGACTAATTCTGTAATCAGATTTATTTTTTATAATTACTCCTGTATTTTGAAATAACAGGTTATAAATGTATGATGATGCTCCTGTGGCACACAAGCTCACAGTTTGGGTTTCATACACAGAGCTTCAACTAAAAACATCAAACACTTGGTTGGAGAAGAAGATTTTAAATGATAAAATCATGTGATTTTGTAAGACCTTATTATTTTTAGGTTTGTGTAATGTTACCCATAATAAAACAAACAGGTCTGAATAGTTCTGATCATATTACAGAAAAAAACTCTTTGTTGAAAACATTTTCTGTCGGTAATCAGTAGAATTTCATTTGATAGCAACTGGAATTCAAATAATAAAAATCAGGTTTTAGTTAAACTAAAACTATGTAGTTATTTGGTTGTTGTTGTTTTGTTGTTGATTGTTTGAGTTTAAACAGGAAATCAGCCACCATGTGCAGCTGTATGGAAACAATCTGCCAGTTTCTCTAAATATCTTTAAATTCTTCCTCAGGCTGCATCATTCTATTTTCATATTTTGGTTGCAGTGGAAATCTTATCCTTCAGAATTTATTTATTTATTTTTTGCAACTTTGGGGAATATAAATAGCTTTGCATCCTCTGCATTCCAGTCAATTGCATATTGCCCGTGCACCCTGGCGGCATGGGACTTTGCATTTTCATTTATTTCCTTCTCTGCCAAATCTAACAGGACTAGATCACTCCCATATCAATAAATACATATGAATGTGTTTTATTTCTAACATATTTAAATGTCTGATATGCTGTCTTGTCTTTTCTTTCCTGTGTGCATGAGAACACACATGCACACACATTATCTTTAAAGGGCTGGGAACCCCCTGTAGCAGCTGTGTTGTCATCCTGATTTTTGGTCAGCGTGTTCAGTGATGCTACCTGGAAAAAACTTTGTGTGGTGAACAAAGATACGACAGTTCATCCCAGTTCCCCCAAAATCCTCCATCCAGGGAATAAATGACTACAGACCCATCGCCCTGACGTCTGTGGTCATGAAAGGCTGGTGTTAAACCACATGAAGTCCATCACAAGACCCCCGCTGGACCACCTGCAGATTGCAAACAGGACTAACAGGTCAGTGGATGATCAAGTCAACATTACATCCTGCAACTCCTCAACACTGCAGGGACGTACACCAGGATTTATGGACTTCAGCAACATCCTCCCAGAAGTCCTCTAGTCCAAACTGTCCCATCTCTCTGTCCCAGCCTCCACCTGTCAGGGTATCACAAATTTTCTGACAGAAAGGATGCAGCAAGTGAAGCTGGGGTAAATAACATCCATCACCTGGACCGTCAGCACCGGCATCCCCCAGGGATGTGTCCTGTCCACCTGCTTTTCTCTCTCCATACCAACAGCTGCTCCTCCAACAGTTAAACTCCTGAAGTTTGCAAATGACACGAGGGTCATCAACTCATCAGGGACGGAGACAAGTCTGTTTACAGACAGGATGTGGAACAGCTGGTCCTCAGAACCGTCTAGAGCTCAACGTTCTAAAAACTGGATGTACTAGCGGACATCAGGAGGAGCCCTACCCACCCTTGTCTCCCACTACAATACAGAACACAGCTGTAACTATAATGGACACATTCAGGTTTCTGTGGACCACCATCATCCAGGACCTGTACCAGACTGCCAACACAGACACAGTCATTAAGAAGGTCCTGCAGAGGTTGAACTTCCTGCAGCAGCTCAAGAAGTTTAACCTGCTACAGGAGCTGCTGGTGAACTTCTACAGAACCATCATCGAGTCTCTGCTGGTCCATCACAGTCTGGTTTGGTTCTGCAACCAAACTAGACAGAAACAGACTGCAGAGAGGATCACTGGTGCTGATCTCCATCCAGGACCTGGACCCCTCCGACTTGTACTCCTCCATCCAGGACCTGGACCCCTCCATCCAGGACCTGGACCCCTCCATCCAGGACTGGACCCCTCCGACTTGTACTCCTCCATCCAGGACCTGGACTCCTCCATCCAGGACTGGATCCCTCCGACTTGTACTCCTCCATCCAGGACCTGGACCCCTCCATCCAGGACCTGGACCCCTCCATCCAGGACTTGTACTCCTCCATCCAGGACCTGGACCCCTCCATCCAGGACCTAGACCCCTCCATCCAGGACCTGGACCCCTCCATCCAGGACCTGGACCCCTCCATCCAGGACCTAGACCCCTCCATCCACGACCTGGACCCCTCCATCCAGGACCTGGACCCCTCCATCCAGGACCTGGACCCCTCCATCCAGGACCTGGACCCCTCCATCCAGGACCTGGACCCCTCCATCCAGGAGGATGATATTGATAGTATTATTTGGTATTGAATCATTAAATGAATGAGATGATGATTGTTACGGCCAGTGGCCTCGTATGTGTGTGTTTTTTTTCTTTTCCTTTCGTTCAGTTATGGGGAAGCTGCAGTTCTGAATTTCTGCCAGCAGGCTACACCCTGGAGTCAGATGTCCACCTCCCTAAACACTCCCTGCTTAAAGATTCCAGCTCTAGTCTAGGGATTGGACAGAACCACTGGCCAATTATCCAATGACTGAAGCTTCCCCCTTTATAACATGGGCAACTTCCTGGGAAGGTGCGGCTGGTTCTTTCTGAGTAGATTGTCATCTTGTTGGTTGTAGTTTTGTTGTGACTTAGAGGTGCTTTGAAAGCTGATTGTTTGTTACTTGTGATTAATCTTTGCTGAATCTAATAACTTGCTATTTAGACTTGGTATTTAGATTTTTTGTTTAGCCTTCTGGTTGTATCTGTATCTTTTCTTTAGACTCTGTAGTTATCCTGAGTTTTACTTTCAGTTGGACTAAATATGTTCTTTATGAATTTAAGGTTTTACTGTTTTGAGTACCTGTATTTAATTTGGAAAGTTTTGTCCTTTTGTGTAATATATTTATTTTGGTTTGTCTGTTAACTTTGACATTAGGTCCCTTGTTTTTGTTAGTCTTTACTTTATTCTGTTAGACAATAAACCACTGAACCTTTTTAAAAACCTTTAACATCTTGGTTTGTACTTAATGTTACTTCCTTTCCCCCTGGATGACCTCGGTCACAACAAGGATTTTCTCCAAAATTGTAGCAAACACTGAATTTTCTGTGTATTTGGTCCTTGTTGGGGCTTTTTGTGATTTATTCTTTTATATAAAATGAGATTCCAGGACTTTCAAGTTAATCAGCAGTTTTCAAAGAAACACGAAAGTATGAATTTATTCTAACACTAAACTATCCTCAAACATCTTCAGTCTGCATTATCATCTACTGTCTGAATATAAAAACATTAACTTTCATTTCTCTTTGAGAGAAAATGTATCTCCCATTTCAGGAACAACAAAACACGAATCCCTGAACAGTTTCATGTCTTTATTAAATAAAACTTCCATGAATTTTGGTTTCTATAGTGATGAAAGTGTACATGTACTGATTCAAGCACATAAAGCCACACTACATGGTATCAAGCAGATTTATTTAGCAAAGTGTTGTTTCTGTTTTTACATGCAGGACCAGATATGATCAGTGCTGCAGCTGATTTACATCTATGTGATGGTTCTTTATGTTGGTTATGACAAAAATAAAAGAAACAGCTGATAGTAACCAACAGCAGGATTTTAAAATGTTTAAAGTATCATTAAGGTAAATCAGTTAGTAATTGAGGAAATCTGCTTTCACTATATGGATTCATTTAGAAATCATGTGTTTTGTTTTTAAGTTTTAATAAAAAACAAAACATGGAGCATCTTTGGGTTTTGGATTCTGGATTACGGGCATCAAGTGTGTTAAATTACTTTCACCAATAAGATTTTGTTTTAGCTGCAATGAGTTGATTTCTTCACCCACAAACACGATAACTCAAACAGCTGAGAACAGATTTGAATGAATTTGTGAGACAGATTGGACGTCTCATTAACGGGTCAGTTGGATTTTGGGAGTGGTCCAGAAATCATCCAAAGAGGAAATGTTGTTTTTAATGACTAATTATTGAACTCATGATGTTAACAAAGTCATTTCAAATGCTACGTAAGTGTTTTTATGGTCAAAGAATCCAGTTCTGTTGATTAAATACATGTGGGACTATTAGTTTCAGGTGTAAATCACATCATGGGAGAAATAAGATGTTCGTCGGGGGGCTTTCTGGTTGACTATATGACTTTTCATAAGAGTAAATATCTTTTAACACCCAACACTCCAGATTAAACAATACCAAAATCACAGTTTCAGTGTAGCAGGTATCAAAAGGGTCTGGGAATCTTTCCAAAACAACCAACTACAGACCGATGAACACAAAGTCTGGGAGAGACTCACAGAATACTGACTGTCTCACTAAGACTTTCCTTCCTGCTTCATGTTCTCAGCGGTTGCAGGATTCATGTGAGTGTAATAAGTTCTTTGGGTCCAGTCTGAAAACAGCAGCTGTTGGTTTGACTTGGTGAAACAACTGATCCCAGTAGTGACGAGGATAAAACGTTCACACAGGCCTGCAGGCAGAGATTATTTTAGGTGGCACTTTACACCAGAGGCGGGGCTAAACCAGGAGGAGTATAGAATCTGGGCACAGTTAATAATGTCATGCAGAACTTTGATTTATGAAGGTTTATATAGTTTACAAGAAAGTCTGACTTTAGTGATCTAGTAGGTGTAAAATATTCATGTTGTGCCACATGACTGGCTTTTTTTCACATGTTGCTTTATGATGTGTAAATTTACACATGAACTGTCGATATTGTCTCCAAGTGCATTGTGGGTAAGACTCGTCACCAAAGGGCCTGATCATTTGCTCCGTCCCCGCCCGGCTCTGATTTGTTCCACTAGTGCTTTACAAGCAGACACACGCGCCGTCTGTGATTTTAACATCTTTACAGTTTTTTTAAATTTTACTTGATTTTTTTCTGTCGCAATTAGTTTTTTCTTATTCGTTATAATTTTAACATCATTTTTCTTATTAACAAACCCAGTTTGTCAATAATATTAATCTTTAAAAAAAAAAATCATATTTTCTCAGATGAAGTTAAAACTTAGACAGTTTAGAATTTTGAGAGTCTTTTAGGTCTATATATTCAGGAAGGATTTGACGTGGTGTCTTAGTAGATCCCGCTGCTTATCAGAGGTTTTTGTTGTCTAGTTGTCTCTGTCTTTTTGTGGACGTGTTCTGTCTCCTTCATTGTACCTTTAGAGAAAATCTGATTGTGGTTCAGCTGAAAGCTGGCTGACTGTCACCTCTGTGTAGGTGGATCCCGTCAGGATGCAGGCAGTCTTTTGGGGTGTGGTCACATGACACAGAGCTGTATTCTTACTGCAGTTCAGACATGCTCCGTAGCTCTCCTGCTGTCCATTTGAGAATCTCATGGAGGCGTCAGTGTCCTTGTTGAGCTGGGTGTTGAAGCCAAAGCGCTCTTGTGGCTGTGGACTGCCCCTGTAAATCATCTGCCGCAGCATAGACGTGTCTCTGTATAAACATTCACGAAAGTTGGGCTTGCACAACAGGTAGACCATCGGGTTGTAGATAGTGGAAGACTTGGCAAACACGGCTGCTACGGCGAAGGCAGCAGGAGGGACCTGTGTGGCATTTCCAAATGCAGCCCACATTGCCACGGCAGCGTAGGGGGTCCAGGCACCCAGGAAACCTATACACACTGCTACTGACAGCTGTGGAGAAGATTTACACATTAATTAACTCCCTAAACAAATAATTCATTTTCACATACATTTCAAAAGAAGTAAACATTATAACTCTGGATCTTTTTTATAGTTTATATTTTATTGACACCGAGGCTATGAACACATAAAATATCAGGAAAGAGATAAATTAAAGCAGTACTAAATAACTTTTCTGCAGCCGTGTCTCAGACAGCCGTTGCTCGAACTGGTGTTCTGCAGAAAAATGCTCCCTGTTGAGATGTGCTACACACATTCTACAGTCTTGACTTCCATAAAAATATTTATCATTTATTATTGTTTCTATATTTTTCCATAAAAACATTTTACCTATTAAATAAATTCTCCCAGGACAGGAACACTAAATATGATGTTATTTTTACTTCCTTTGCATTATCAGAGCGACAGGCTAATGTTTGGACACACCCAGAGGAGAAGGACCCAACAATGGCCGCCAAGGACCCAGAGGGCTTTTATATAGAAAATATCAGGGAAGGATCATAAATATACGATTAAATAATTAACAGGACACACTCGCCATTAACAGGAATACTGTATAAACTTATCTCGTTATGAAATAAGTTGTAAATTCGTACTATGGAGGCATTTTTCTTCAGGGCAGCATAAATCATCAGAACACCCCTTCCTGCTCCAACCTGAATTACAGAGGTTATTTAGTCCATTGTTAAGCCATCGGAGGCGTACAGAGCAGTGTTAATTTTGGCAAGAAATTTTAATTTAGTTTTAGTCATCGTCTTTTGACTAAAATTCTTTTCAATTTTGGTCACAATTTTAGTCACTAAACTAGTTTTAATTGTAGTCTAATTTTAGTCGACTAAAATCAATTGTAGATTTAGCCTAAAAAAATAAGTAAATTTTCTGAAGTATTAATTTAACAGCTGCAATATGGACATTTTCTTACCATTCCACACTTCATCTGGCGTCTACCCGGGAGCATCTCAAACAACTACGGAAGCCTCTGCTCACCGCTCAACAAGCCGAGCTCTGATTGGTTCTTTTCACAGCAGCCCCAGCTGTTAGCTTTTTGACTGATTCCTCTCTGCATCTTTCTTTTCCTCTGATTGGATTTCGTCGCTGTCTATTTTCGTCTCGTCTTTTATTTGTCAACGAAAATCAACATAATTTTAGTCATAATAATCGTCTCAAATAGGGCCGTCTATTTTAGTTTTCGTTTCGTTTTCGTCCGCAAAAATATATTCGTGACTAAAATGATGACGAAATATTTTAGTCAACAAAATTAACACTGCTACAGAGTGATGTTTAATGTGAAGATGAACATGTTTTTTGGTGAGTATCCACTTAGACAAGTTTCAAAACTGTAGCTTAAAGTTGTAAAAGTTATTTTGTACTGCTTTAAGTCATCAAGGACATAATTTTTGTTCCGTCTGAATAATTAATGATCTGATATTCTTTTCAAATCCTGTTTGCTGCAAACCCTGAAATCATTTCCACTGATGCAACACAGTCGCATCCTCTGACCTTCACAATGAGAGCGTGTGCATTGGTGGTCTTGGTCTGCGGTGACACATGCTGCTGAACGGCTTGTCGAGACCCCCGCACAGTCAGCAGAATGAAAGCATAGGAGAGGAAGATGACGGTGCAGGGAAGAGCATAGCAAAAGACAAAAAGGCAGACAATATAAGACAAAGCCAAAAGCTGGTGGTTGGGTGCATGCCAATCAATGCAGCAGGCGGTGCCATAAGGTTCAGCGCTGTATTTCCCCCACTTTGCCAGGGGCCCCACTGCAAACACAGAGGCATAGCACCAAACTCCAGCCACCAGGAGGCGGGCGTGTGGGGAGGAAAACTTGTTCCCTGGTTGGGGAGACATAAAAAGAAGCTTTGCATTTATTAGGTTCATTCATTTTCTCATGCTAGCTAGGTTTGTGATAAAAATCTGTTAGCATCCTGCTCGTTATTATCCCCTCACCATAATTAGGGAAGCAGACTTTAAGGCAGCACACGAAGGAGAGAGCTGTGAGGTTCGTCAAGCTGCAAAGGCCAAATAAAACGCCACACATGGCGTAGATCTGACAGGTGATTTCTCCAAACAGCCACCTGCACACATGAACAACCAGGAGAATGAAACGAGACAGACCTGCAGCTAACAGCCTTCAGCAGCATGAAGATTCATTTCAACACTGATTAAAGAACGAAAGACAACGACATGTTTATTAAACAGCTGATTGGTTGCTGAGGTAATACCTGTGTGAGAAAGCTGATGGTATTGCCAATGGAAATAAAGTGAGTGTCATCCCGAGGTCGCTGATGGAGAGGTTGACGATGAAGAACTCTGCAGGTTT
This sequence comes from Pachypanchax playfairii, assembly GCA_006937955.1. Taxonomy (NCBI): domain Eukaryota; kingdom Metazoa; phylum Chordata; class Actinopteri; order Cyprinodontiformes; family Aplocheilidae; genus Pachypanchax; species Pachypanchax playfairii. The sequence continues at coordinate 3,245,772 of SSNP01000032.1, read as the reverse complement.
TAAAGTTGAACGCTTGTGATAGGCAACGAGTAGCAGAGTGCAGTTACCCATCACCGACAGAATACCTGCAAAAAAAGGAAGAGTTGAACTGAACAAATGAACCAAAAGATCATCATTACCAGGATGGGCTTGTTGTGTGCACTCACAAAACACGCAGTAGAGTGAGCCCATCATGATGTCATTCTCCTTGGAGATGCTGGAGGCAAATATGGAGGATGTGACCGAAGCATTTCCCATCTAAAACATTCCCACAAACACACAGATCAGTTAATTGGGGAACATTTTTGAACCCAGTGAAGAATTTACAGAAATTTAAACTTGACTGATGCTAAAAACTTTATTTTGAAACTCTAAAAAGGCCCAAAATATATTGTTGAAATTGTGTTAAATTGCTCCAAAGAAAGCGGTGTCTTTAAAATTTAATATCAAATCAGTAGCAACTCAGTTTGAGTTTAAAGCCTTCACATTTTCTGCAGCTCAAGCTGGGATCTCCCACTGTGTTTTCTGCACAATATTTCAAAGCACTCAGACGAATAAAACAAATGAAAATGCTTTTCTTTGTATAATGTGTTTTTGTTTTAAATCCGAATGCCCTCTGCAGGGTTCACAGATGGAAAGATTAACAAAGACTATGTTATTTAGCTTTTACAAAAGGTGTTTTATGCAGAATTAAGAATCTACAGAATACTAATGTTTTGTTCAAAGTTTCAAAACACTTCTACCGTATAAATGTGCTGTTTTTGCTGCACAGTCTGCACATGGTGCAAGAAATAAACTATTCATGCATGTAAATATAATCTTTAGGACATACAATGATCAAATATTGACTAACGAGTGTCTGTTCTGCCAAAAAAGAGAGAATTTACAACTGCTCAAGTTTTTTTTAAATCATTAATAAACAAACAGGATACTGGAATCCTGGAAGAATCTTAAAAGTGCCATTTTAGGATCAGTTAAAGTGTGTTTGATGCACCTATGCTTCTAATATGACCCATAAAACACTTCTCATCAATCAGGGTCTTCTCCACAGACTGATTTATCACTAGATGGCACTTGTATCCTTCTGCATTTGAACATAATGCAGGAGGATCTGATTGGTCAGGCTAAGGAAATAGTGTATTTTCATTCTACAACCCTCTAAACGCCCCTTGGAGGCATTATTTTGTTATAAATATGGCTTTTTAAAAAAAAAATTCCATACACCACCTTTAACTAGTGAGAAGTAACAGTGAATTTTGGGTTCTGAAAATTTTTTGTCTCCACTTGTAGGTCTGTTGATGACGTGAGTGCTAGACAGGAAATCCTCTTACAAAACCCGAAGTAGAAGAACATCTGAGAAATTAAGTTTTTAAAAGAAAATACTCTCTACTTCATTTCCAGACATTTGTTAATGTCAGACTTGCCTAAAGAACCTTTATGCTGCTGGTTTATGGTGTTGGAGAAGTTCCTGAAATGAGGTCAGCCAGACATTTTAGTGAAATGCTTTAGAGGATTTGTTACTGGATTAGACTCCATTCTTCAGGCTAAATATCATGAGCTACACGGGAAGAAGCTTAAGTTGTTCCATGCTCTGGAAGACATGAAACTTCTTCTTCTTACATTTAATTTAATGCTTCAGAATCACCGAGGAAAGATAGATCATTACATAAGAGACAGTCGTGACACCACAAGCACGCCAAGTCCCTCAACATGCTTACCAACAACAGCACCTTTGTACATTGCAGTGACATATTTTACTCTGGACGTACACGTCAGTTCAGACATGCCTCCCATCAAGCAAAGAGCATGCAGAACTTCACCCAACATCGGGTCAGAGATGGACAGACAGGTGTAGCAGCTTCTAGACGTGATTAAAGAGTGTCGAGTCCTTCTGGTATTTCCTTGTTGTTCTTGATGGAAGCTACAGATTCTGTATTGATTATAGGATCATCATTAAAGACTCATATCCTCTGCCACACCCTATAAATACCCTTGATCGTGTGTCAAATGCCTGCTGGTTCAGCACGATATCCAACAGGAAGAAAACAGCGTCTAACACCAGCAGCAGCTTGTATCAGTTCAATGTTTATGGGTTTGACCAGCGTACTGCCACTCGGCCTTTCATTTTACACTAGTAACATAAAGACACTGTAGCTGCAACAGCAATGTGAGGATGATCGTTTCAGGGAGATAGTTTCATGTCTAGAGGTCAGTGCGCCCATTGAATGACTGAAACACTCCACCATGCTGGAAAAGCTCAACTGTAGTCTGAATGGCTCATATTAACCATCATGCAATAAGTCTGTTCATCAATAAACTCCCACAGCCTTGAGTCAAGACATTAAATGCTTTAAAAAAAGCAAAAAAATAAGGATTTACAAACATAAATAACTTTGTTCACAGTTGCATGAAAGAATTTTGTACATTTAATGTACATAAACTTGGACATTTTAATTATTACTTTTTACAATTTATTGATTATCAAAGTGAATACATTGACACAAAATTTTTTAAAGCGTAAAACATTATTATTTTTAGTCTGAATTGTGTTCAAGATCTTAGAAAATTATTACAACAAAAATAATTTCTAAATAGAACCATGAAAATGTTTAAAATTCATGTGTTATGTGATTCAAGATCGTTACAAGTGACATCACCAGTGATGTCACCCTAATTAGACCATGCACGTTTTTATTTTCATAAATTTAGGGTCAAACATATTATTTATCTGATTTACAGTCTCCCTTTATGTCTCTCCATGTTTAAGTTGCAGCCAGGACCGGCCCTGAGCTGCATGGTGCCCTAGGCGAAAAAGGATTTTGGCGCCCCCTACTGCCCAGAACAGAAACAACGTAACTCAAAAACTGGATTACATTGCAAAACATTTTTATTCATATTAAAATGAACAGTAGAGATTATAGATATTTAATTATTACTTATTTTGCTCTTTACATGAGATGAATGGTGTGTCCAACAGTTTGTCCAAAAAAAAAAAAAGAGAATTTGGCGCCCCCTCCAGCAGCGGGCGCCCTAGGCAGAGGCGGTCCTGGCTAGATTTACGCCCTGGGCGAAGAATCCCATGGCGTCCTCCCCCCCCCAAAAAAAGAACAGACTTACCCCCAAACCCCACCAACATGTATAAAATATATCATATAATTTGTATTATTTTATTATATAATCTTCAATACAAAGATGTAACAAAAACCCAGGAACAGAGAAAAACAAGATAAATTTAAAAAAAAGAAAAAAGTACTTTATGGAGTATAAAATCAAAAAGAAGAACAGTAAATAATTAACAGAATATGAATTTAACGCTCAGAATGTGCAGTAGCAGATTTTTCAACATGTGTTTTTCACCTTGTATACAACTGGCATTAACATTACCAGGTGTGAAGTGCAATCTAGAACTTGACTTTTCTAGCCTTTTTTGACGCAAAATCATCAATTACATCATCGTATGAAATCTTTTGTGCAACTGTATGATTGATGCTGATGACGGCAAGTCCAGAGAGACGCTCCTGTGACATCGTGGATTTTAGGAATAAAATATAATTAATTTTGAAGAAGTTTGTGTTGTATGGCCTCGCTGGCCTGGGATCAGTCTATACCTCGCCGCCTTCTCGTCTCTTCTGAGGCAAGGGAGGGAGGGAGCGGGGAGACACACAAGCATTCTGACTCTCAGCCTCAAGTTCAGGTGACAATGAGGGCGCCCCAGCGGCAGCGCCCACTCCACTAATGGAAATGTGCGGCGGTAGTCTAGAAAACTGAGAGTTTTTATTATTATTATTGTCTTTTTATTCCTTTTTATTTTTTTCATTAAGGCGCTCAAGCGCCCTTACATAGATGGCGCCCTGGGCGGTCGCCCACATTGCCCATAGTTTGCCTATGCCCAGAACCGGCCCTGGTTGCAGCTTTTCTGAAAATTTTAGAACATGACATCACTGACAAGATCCCTGTCATGTTCTTGTAGTAATAGACTTTTAACGTGCTTTATCAAACCTCTAAAAACATCTCATCAAACATCTTTGCTGTTTATTTGGCATCAACAAAACACCCATGTCACCGTATTACTCCTTAAAACACACGGTCAAAGAACTGAACTGAACACTGACGGATCAACTGTCCGAGCTCACGTCTCAGCCTGGCGAGTGGAACCAACAGCTGCCACAATCTGAGCTCGCCTTTAACTCAAATGTTCATTCAAGCGCCAGATTTTCCCTCTTCCTTCTTGTTCAGGTCAGAGAACCAACTTTACCACCTAATGTGATGGTCAGATCTGCAGTGACTCCGTCCACGCCTGGCACATCAAGCTGCACATGCCACAGATCTGTTGACATGTTTGTCATGTGCTGTTCAGGATGCAACTCAAACTACAACTCTTGTTGTGCTGGAGGACCCGATACACTGGCTCTTTAATGTTAGGGCCCCTTCAACAGCAGGCAGGGAGAGACCAACTACCTCCTTCTGTTACCTAACAAGAACCCTCACCTTGCTGTCTTGCCCATTATTTGCCCCCTCATCAGATCTCACCATTTCACCTTTTCTCTGTTCCACATACACCTGGAGAACAATCATTACCCTCACCAGTACAAACCGCTCATCAGCAATGTTCTCCTTCCTCCTCCCAGCGATCCAATTCCCACTTCCAGTTCAGCACTCGGCTGCAGGGTCACAGAATTTTTGCTTTTGAACCAGAGTTGATTAAAGATGGTCAAGACAGGTAAAAAATCAGAAGCTCAACTGTAATATTAAAATCTGTGATGTGATGTGATGTGCCCGTATCCACCGTCATGAAATCTTCTGCATGCTGGACACATCCAAGTAAATAAATTAGTGTTGAAACAATCCTAAACTGCAACCTCCATCACTGTAAATGAAAGAAGGGGATGGTGACGGCATCATTTTGCTGCATCAATCAATCAAATACATAAAAATACCACGAGATTTGCTGCAGCAAACCTCTGCAGAAAATTACATTTTAAAATTAAAAAAAAAGGATTTATTATAAAACTACTCCTTCTAAGAATGATGTCATCAACAACTAATTATTAAAAATGAGCTTAATGAAATTCTAGTTATCAGTGAATGGAATTTCCCAGCGGTTTTGATGGTGCACCGCAGGGAAATGAAAAGTCAACACTGCACTCATGTATGAAACTGTCATGCTTGGATAATATCACCTTAATAAACACAAACTTTTGTCCAGATCTGAGTTTGCCAAGCCGTCTCTCTCCAGTCTGCTGCGTTCAAAGCTCCAGCACCTCCATCGTGCATGACTGAGCAGCTTTTACTTGATTTTTTTAATTTAACAAAAGATCGTGTTGAGATGTCTCTCACAAGCATTTGACTTCACTGTAAAACGTATCTATAGAAGCCTTTCCCTGTTTGTGAGCATGATTTCAATCCACCCAAAACTGTGTGGGAGACAGCTGAACTCTGCCTTCAGCCTGCTGAGACAGATTTTATCACATGCTGCTATGAAGTGCAGGAAAGCTCTTCTGTTCACCTCAAATTAATTGTTTTGCCTTTGAGACACAAGAATTAAAACTATAAAACTATAAAACTATAAAACTGTAAAACTGGAGGTAAATGATGACATCATCATTTTATTTTCAACAATATTATACAGGGTGGGCCATTTATATGGATACACCTTAATAAAAAGGTAATGGTTGGTGATATTAACGTCCTGTTTGTGGCACATTAGTATATGTGAGGGGGCAAACTTTTCAAGATGGGTGGTGACCATGGTGGCCATTTTGAAGTCGGCCATCTTGGATCCAACTTTTGTTTTTTCAATAGGAAGAGGGTCATGTGACACATCAAACTTAATGGTAATTTCACAAGAAAACAATGGTGTTAATGTAACTTTATTCTTTCATGAGTTATTTACAAGTTTCTCTTTGTTCACAGCCATTGACATGTCAAAGAGGTTAACACGTGAAGAGCGGATTGTGTTGATATCTGGTGAACGCAGTAACCGAGTCATTGCAGCAGATTTCAATGCAAGACACCCTACGAGACCACTAAGTTTTATGAAACTGGTTCAGTGTTGGATTTGCCAAAATGTGGACGCATGAAAACTGTCACTAATGAAGAAACATCAGTGGTTGTCCTAGCTTCATTAAGCAAGAGCCCACAGCGTAGCACTCGCCACATGTCACTGGAGAGTGGCATTAGTCGAACATCCCTTCGGTGGATATTAGCTACTCACAAATGGCACCCTTACAAACTCCAGCTACTGCAGCATCTCAACAAGGATGACCCAGATCGGCCAAATCGAATTTGCAGAATGGGCAAAACAAAAATTGGAACAGGACCCTCAGTTCACGAAGAAGATTTTGTTCAGTGGTGGATTGGTCATCCTGGGCCAGTTGAATTGCGCCCAACGTCTCCTGATCTGACCCCCTTAGACTTTTATCTTTGGGGTCATCTGAAGGCAATTGTCTATGGTGTGAAGATACGAGATGTGCAGCACCTGAAACTACGAATACTGGAAGCCTGTACTGGCATTTCTCCTGCGGTGTTGCTATCAGTGTGTGAAGAGTGGGAGAAGAGGGTTGCATTGACATTCCAACACATTGGGCAGCACATTGAACACATTTTATAGGTGATCAGAAACTTGTAAATAACTCATGAAAGAATAAAGTTACGTTTAAACCAAGCACACCATTGTTTTTCTTGTGAAATTTCCAATGAATTTCAATTGAAAAAATAAAAGTTGGATCCAAGATGTCCGACTTCAAAATGGCCACCATGGTCACCACCCATCTTGAAAAGTTTTCCCCCTCACATATACTAATGTGCCACAAACAGGACGTTAATATCACCAACCATTCCCATGTTATTAAGGTGTATCCATATAAATGACCCACCCTGTAGATATTCTGCTCTCTTGTTCTGATACTGCAAAAACTAGATGTTAACTGATAATGTTCTGTATCACCTGCATACAGTTTACAGCTGCTGACAGCGTGATGCACATTTTACTGTACAGCGTTGTTTCCCTGCTGCATATCATCAATACTGTGACATCTGTGACAGCACTGAAAATAGGAATGTCACTCATAACCATTTAATGTCTGTAGTCAGCGGAGATGAGCAGGCAATAAAGGCTCGAGCGCAGCAGTGAGTGACCACATGCACGAGCAATAATGTGACAAGGTCTGCAGGATGTAAACAGTTAGCAGCTGATCTCAGTCTCAGAATTAAATCTTAACGAGGTTTTTTAACCCTCTTTAAATCTGTGATTTCATCACTATATATCTAATGACATAATTATTAAAATTGTATGTTTGTTGTGTTTTGAGACTGTCACTTTACATTTTGTATTTTTGGCTCAATCAATCAGCGTTGTTCCGTTCAATTGCCAAATTTTAGTACAAATACTCTGGATCCTTTTAGCAGTACTCTGATTAGTTTTTAGAATTTATAATAAACAATTAGAAAAAAATCTGACTGATTAAACTTCCCCTTTAATCCTGGAAAATTTGTTTTGGACACGAGCCGCTCAAGCCCAAAATTCCCAGTCTGTATTGTAGACAATGACAAACTGATAACTGAGAGTCAAGAAATGTGTTCAGCTTTTATTAATCATTCTGTCACCTCATGTCAGCTTTTTAATAACTTCAATGTCAGAGTGTTTAGAAAAAGCAAAGTCATCTTTATCACATGGTAATAGTTCTAAATACCCTTCATTTAGCCCGTCTCCAGTTTCCAGACGGGCAGTCACAAAAGCCCTACGAGGTATTGATGCCCATAAATCCACTGCAGAGGACAATTTAGAACCTTTTGCTATAAAATGTTCCACTCCACTGATATCAGAATATTTGACTTATATATTTAATTAAAGCGTTTCCTCTGGCATTATTCCATTAGTTTGAAAGACAACCCATTTTCTGGCTCTTTATTAAAGTGACAGGAAGCCTGATACAAATTACAGTCCAATCTCAAATTTGTCCAACTCAGATAAAATATTTAAATCTCTAGAGAAATAACAACTAATTAGATTTGAACTTCCAGTTTAAACCTGCACCATCTCTGCTGCTACATGACTCCTAAATGACATAGCTGTAGCTTTGGATAACAAATTTCTTAATGGAAATTAAAAACACATTTGACACCCCTGTCCACTAGCTTCTCCCGCATCAGCTGTTATTATCAGACTTGGGTAAAAATGGCTGCCTGTTGCTCAGTCTGACAGATTACAATGTTTAAAAGGAAAAGGTTAAAATGTTTCTTCTAATTTCAAAGGGTGTCCCCCTGGGTCCAGTTCTAGGACCAATTTGTTCTCTTTGTGTATCAACAATATCACATCAGTATTAAACAACTGTAAATTCCTTCTTTATGCTGATGACAGAAGATAATCGTTCTACAATTCACTTCTCATTCAAACCCTCTTAAAGTCACCTACTTTATTTAAAGTGTGTTTTATATGACTTTTATTTACTTTTAAATGCATATTTTACTACTACTGTCATCATCGTTCTGCAGTGGAGTATTTGCATCTCCACTGAAATGAGGATTCTGTCTCAATGGGCTTCAGAAGATTAAACGATGCATGAAGGAATGAATAACAACAAGCAAATTAACCACAATAATCTGAACTGTGGGGTAAAAACTGAGATGTATAAAAGTGGAATGGTATAAAAGAGTAATGTCATTATTGAATATTTTGAGCCCCTTGATGGGATCTGCAGTGAATGATGGTTAACCGTCATGCTCTTTGCTATTTAATCAGTTGAACATACTTGAAACAAAAGATGCAAAACACTAAAGAGGCTCTGTGATTTAGATTTTCTCAAATTTGTGATCAGTTGTTGTGGCTCACAAGAAGAAAGGAATCTGTAAAGATGTGGCGCCGCATTCAGCAATAAATATGTACGTGAACCATCGACTTCGGTGAGGGTTAGTGGTTTCATCAGTCAACTTGTTTAAGTCCAAAATAAAATTGAGCTTTTAAAAGTCTGTCAGAAGAAAAAGCTGCTGTAGAAAAAAATGCTTCCACCTGCTACATAAGCATTTATGCTTCTAGCTTGTTTTCTGCACTTCATGACTACCAGCTGTGATGAACATTAAAGCAGTTTTTAAATCATAAATCTGCTTTTAAAAGGTTGAAAATTTCCAATAAAACAATATCTCAGACTCATACAACCCAGGTGATGTCAACAGGTTATTACATTTACAGCTCATGTTTCTCTATTGTCTGTGTTTATGCTCATGAGACCTCTGAGAGAATAAAGTCAGCTGTTTTTACTTGGACAAACGAATACCATAACAGACTGATACTTACACACAGCTTCAGCATGACAGAGCCACTGCATGTAACTCCTCCTGTCATCACTGTCACAGTAAGTAATGACTGAGGTGAGCGATCACATGATGACGCGTCCATCTTGACGTGAAGGGATCTGAATTTGAATCTGTTTTCACCTGAGTTCAGATTAAAGGTTTAGACTTTGAAATCTGTCATCTGCGATCAGTCGTACCTGCCAAATCTTCACTCATGCGTTCATGCCTTGGTTTTCCTGTGCAGGATTTGGAGCATGCACCACTGGTTTTTTGGGAAATTGTAATAGCTGTAAAGAGATTTGTTCTCTGAATTTGTTAATTTGTTGTTTAATAAGCTAAAAGACGACAATCAATGTGGCGTAAAGACACAGATTAAAGGCAGACTGTGGCACAATTCTGACACAGTTAAAACTGTTTGTACTTTTATTTAGTTTTTGAGTCTTATTTATGCAAAAGTGAATTAATTCATGCTTATTTTTGCTTCATGCATTGGAAAAAATGTGCTTCATGACCATGAGAAAGGGTGAAATAATTCTCCATGTGACAGCTTCTACTCAGTGTTTACCTTCGACTCTAGCATCGCTGAAAGTCAAAGGTGATCCACTTTATTAAATGAAGTTGCATCCAGCACAAAGACGTACTCTGTCATCATAATCATTCTTTGTCTCCATGTATTGATCTTCTGCTGGGAAGCCGGGGTGAGTTCTCACAAACAAAAGGACCTCCTGGATGTTTGCGCAGACAATAACAACAGGCAGCTCATTCATGCTGGCAAACATCCTAAAAATAATGTGCAGCAAGCTGTCCGAGAGCAGTTTTTACTGTGACAACTTCCACTTGGACCAGAAGATAAAGAGGTTTTACTCAGAGAGAGGTAAAATTAGAGGAAATCTCAGCTAATCCTGCCCGGGGTCCCACAAGTCTGCTGTGAGCTCCCTGCTTTCATCTAATCACCAGCGTTACAGGCAGAACAACTGCTTCTTTGACTGAACGTCCTTCAGGAAATAATCTTTTTAACACAATCAGAGACTGTCATGGTCAAACCAGAAGTGAAGGTCACAAGAAATGATCAGACTTTTGTTCAGAAAATTAGAGGAAAAACTAAAAGGCACATTTTTTTTAAGTCATATCAGCTTCTATGTAAAATATTCACCTGCCAAGTAAAACAACACACATGAACTGAGGAGAAATGCATCATCATTAGTGACCCATTTTATTTAAATGTTCCAAAGCCATAGTGACATCCCACAGCTGAGCATCTTACCTTCCAGGGAGGAATGATGTATCCTCAGTTAAACTCATGGAGGCCAGGTGAGGAGCTGGAGACAGACGAGAGAAGTTTGACCAGCCACTGAGACAGAAACAAAGAGGAGGGAGAGAAGACAAGGAGGAGGAGGCGCTGAATCTGTTTCAGGCTCACGCTGAAGAGTCTGCTCAGGTTATCCTCCTCCCAGACTCTGTCACACATGAACATGTAGGCAGCCAGGTGGACGAACATCGCACTCTCTCATTCAGCATGTGCTCGCTTCATCTGAGTCGCATGGATGTGCAACGAGGAGCTCTCAGTGATGGCAGGCCAGTGAGGGAGGAAGAGTGGGAGGGAGCGGGATCAACATAATGCTGGCAGGATCTGAATGTCACTGATGACTCAAAGTATCGCTCCCCACCCCGTCTCCTCCATCCCTCTTCAGTAACACCACTTTCCTCAGCATGCTTACTCATTTCACTCTGATTTATTTTCATTTTTATCTCTGTAGTTGTATTATCCTGAATCAGAGCACAGCTGTTCGCTTCCTCAACCACGTTACAAAAATATGTGATTGTACTCGACATTTCTTTCATCATTGTGATCAAATCAGCAGATGTTTTAGTAGTTTGAGCTTCAAGAAGTTTGTTTTTTAATTGTCAGATTCTTAGTTAAAGGTGGTAAAGAGGATTTTGTAGCAAATTTAGATGTCAAATTTACTTTAAAATCATTTTATCAACTTGTACTTCTGCTTTCCAAAAGAAAAAGTTATAATATTAATAAATCTTAGACCTGGTGGGTATATTTGAAATAAAGTAACCAATAGATAACGAACCCGTTTCGTTATCTATTGGTTACTAGCTTGTCAGTCACACTTCTGTACGTACTACGTAGTTTGCTTAGGAGTCAGTACTACTGCACGCGGAAGCACTGCGAAGCGGAGCAGAGCCGAGACCGCTTCCATTCGGCACCCTTGTAGTGTGAAAGAACTTTGAGTGGTCTGATTGACTAGAAAGGCGCTATACAAATACAGGACATTTACCATTTACATCTATTTTTTACGCGAGTGTTCCGCGTCAATTCTGGTAGGAAATAACACCAAGACACACGAGACAATACGGTAAAAAAAAATAGCAATTCTTCAAAATAAAATATTACGATTGACAAATGCGATCATAATTGTGTATCTAAACAGAATATAGAGATGAAAATGAACACAAACACACACACCTACACACACACACAGCGCAATGGAGTGTGCTAACTATGTTAAGGGGGGTCGGGTTTCTGGGTGTCTAAACAAACGAAAGAGTAAGAGAAAGAGTTGAAGACAAGATGAACGATGTCAAATTAAAAGCAGGAGTAACTAAAACAAGCTCTCTTCCATTATTATTACTTACCCATGGTGAAGAAATCTCTCTGAATGAACAGAGGAGAGGAAACTCTTGTGGACCGCCGCGAAGAAAGAAGTGTCTGATGTGAACTGGGAAAAGCTGAGCAGTGATCCACGCTAGCTAACATTTCAGCACTAGCATTTCAGCACTAGCATTTCAGCACTAGCATTTCAGCACTAGCATTTCAGCACTAGCATTTCAGCACTAGCATTTCAGCACTAGCATTTCAGCACTAGCATTTCAGCACTAACATTTCAACACTAGCAGCACTTGTACTGAGTAACAATAAACAGCCTTTTACCATTGATGACTCCGAGATGTTTGAAGAAACAAAGTTTTAGTAGTTTCACAAAAAAACTCCAGCGATGCAGATAGCTAGTAAACAAAACTACACAATTCACGAAGACATTTCTTCCATTAAGGGAAAAGGAGGAACAGGGAGGGGCGGGGCTACAATGGATGCGCACTACTCGAAAAACGACAAACAGCCGTTGAGCTTCTCATTCGGAGCAAAATTGTTTTTACTGCCTTTAAGGTTTTATTCTATTATTTGTGTCCAGCGGTTTTGATTTTTCCCTCCTTGTGCCGCAGGTCAGTCGTTTCCCTCAGCTCCCCCAGCCTATCACACCTGTGTTTCATTCAGCTGCTTCACACGTAGTAACCACCCTTCCCAGTATAAATAGTTCTCAGTTTCCTCATTTCTTTGTCAGATTGTGCTGTTACCTACCTGGTTAACACCTGTATAATCTCCCTGCTGTTTCATGCTCACTATGAGCTCCTGTGTTTTATTTATTTGATATGCCTTTATTGTCCTACAGGGGTAAATTACATGGAGACACAGAGAACAACTTGACTGTCACTCTTATCAGATAATTTGTTTATTATCCTCGATGTCTCAGTCTACGTCTTGAGTCCATCTGCAACACTGATTATAACATTTAGTTTTAATGTCTTAATGTATGTTTCTATGTTTAGCACCAAAAAAAATAGATAATCTTATCATAGATTTTTATTTCTAATTGTACCTCATTTTGGCATAAGATGACAAGATTAATTTGTTTATCTCTGTTTTTGTCACAGTTTACCAATTAAGATTTGAGATAACTGATGCATCAGTGTGTTTACTGCTGTTTGCACCTGCATGTGAAATTAAAACATTTAAGCAGGTGCCAGGAAAAGTTCAATAAAATAACAGTTGAAATACATTACAATTTGTTAATGTAAATAGCTTTTTGGTTGTTGTGATCTTAAAGAAATCTTTCAAAATAAAAGGGGTTTGGATTTATTGAAATATATTTGACATTTCATGACTAATTTTATCAGATTAAAATGATGTTTGTTGTTGCCCAAAGATGTGAAGCAGGTCAATCAGTGTGTGTGTGTGTGTGTGTGTGTACTTTGTTACTTCTTTAGAACCTTTGCTGGTAAAACACACCTCACAGTACAATGAATATGAATAGAAATACAAACTTTTGAAGAATAAGAGGTTCTTTAAAATGTGGATGAGAATTGGACATTGTGTTAAAAGTCCAATAATTGTTCAGTCTGCTCCCCAGATTAAACTGTACAGGATGTTAATTACTGAATAATTGTTGCTTGATTGGTAATTTAAAACAACTATTTTCAAGGTGACTAAATGTCTAAAATGAATGTGACATTGCTTTGAGAAATAAAATGTCATTTGTGGTCAAAGAGTAAATCCAGACCTGAGGAGGGGGACGGCTGGAACTCTGCTGTGTCATCCTACTTTATCAGACGTCTCCATGCAGTTTGCTTTAAGCAGCACAGCTCCCAGACTGACAGTCATGGAAAGCTGCTTAAGGGAGCGTGGAGTCGCTAGCTGAGCTGTGCCGAGGTTGCAAGGCTGTCAGATCTGCAAAGAGCTGCACTGTCATATTAAAACCTCAGTACATGGACCTGATTCTTCTCAGGCCAGCACCCAGTGCTCAGTCAGTTTAAAGACTTATTGAATTTGGCAAATAACAGGATATAATTGGAATGAGTGAACACGTGTCTTTTTCTCTCAAGGTTTAACAAAATATGGATGTAAACTCAGTTTAATTTACATAAAGTTTATTTCTAATGGGTAATAATAGTCATTGATCTGTCCAGTCCAACATCTCATCCAGTGACCTGAGGAATCAGCCCCGTGATCCCGAACAGGATCAGGCAGGTACAGCAGACGGATTGATGAATTGCTATTGGACTGATTACCGGGAGATTGAGTTTAAACATTTGAGGTACATGTTTGCCCTAACCCTAACTCACCTTTTTGACCAGCTGGACTAAACTGAACATCTTTATTTCAAATGTAATCCCTGTTGTAGACTGTTGTCTAAAACATGTAGGCTACTTCTTTTCCAGCAGTTCAGTCTTCAAGCTTTTAAAAAACTACTTCATGAAATGTTGTTTCAAAATAAAACCAGTTTTTAACTTTTTAAAAAATGCAATGAATCCAATTTTGAACCCGATCTGTATCTAAAAAAATAATTTAAAAAGTAAAGTCAAAACTAATGTTTTTCATTTTACCAGTTTCATTTAATAACCATTAACATGTTTAATAATGTACTCAAAGCAATTTAAAACTAGTATTGTAGGAAGACATCTTTCAAATAATGAAACTGTCATCAGGTCAGTAATACTGTGTTACTAACAGAGTGTCCTATAGTGTGGGAAAAGACACTAGGAGCAGGAGGGCAATAAAGAAAAGAAAATATTAAAAAAACAACACAATAAATAAGGACAAATTTAATTATTAAAATAAAATGCTGATATTGAAACAGACAGTTTACATCAAAGCAGGAGAACAAAGAACATGGAGAACATGAAGGCAAACTGAGAGTGACGGCAGGATCTGACAAGAAGTCAATAAACCAATAAACTATTTATACAGAGGAGTGAGAGTGAGAGCAGCTGGGGACTAATAAACAGAATGAAAACTGAGGCAACATAAACTAGTAACCCAGACAGTAACTAACAACAGATCAGGAAACATAATGACAAGAACAAAAAGCCTGAACTAAAAAAGTAAAAACAAAATACATAAAAAAATGAACTGGGAAACAAACTGGTGTCAGAACATCAGATTATGTAACAGGTCTGAACTCCTACAGTGTAACGAGTTTTACCCAATTAGAACCTTTGAGTTTGTTTGAGCTGGACAAGTTAAACAAATTCATTTAGTTCTAACTACCGTTACTTCAGACCTGGCTTCGTTCAGAACACGGTCATCTCAGTAATCCAGAGAGGGTACGTGGATCTGACCACGCCCGCTCTGGCAGCTTCTTTCCAGTCTTGGCACTTGTTGCCAACTAAGTGTTCAATAACATGGATAAATAAGCTATGATGTTGTTGTTTAAATCAGATTATTATATTTTCTTTGCAATGTCAGAGCGACAGGCAAATGTTTGGACACACCCAGAGGAGAAGGACCCAACAATGGCTGAAAAGGACCCAGAGGGCTTTTATATGAAAAATTTCTGGGAAGAATTATAAAAATATGTTTAAATAATTAACAGGACACACTCACCATAAACAAGAATACTGTATAAACTTCTAATGACATCTTGTTATGAAATAAGTTGTTAATTCGTACTATGGAGGCATTTTTCTTCAGGGCAGCATAAATCACCAGATCACCACTTCTGGCTGTGACCCGAATTTCTGAAGTTATTTAGTCTATTTTAAGCAATCGGAGGCTCACAGAGTGTCTCAATATGAAGATGAACATGTTTTTTGGTGAGTATCCACTTAGACAAGTTTCAAAACAGTAGCTTAAAGTTATTTGGTGTTTTGTGAGCTAGTTACCTATCAAAACCTCCCAAATATTCTTAAAACTGGAAATCGGCAAGTTTTGCTTTCAGCAGGGATCTTAAAAGGAGAATCTTGTTATCAAAGCGGTTAGCAAGGAAAGCGTGAATCAGCAAATTAAATTATACAAAATCAAACTTAAGATCTCCAGAATCAATTCAAATGAATCAAATCATTCTATCTTATCTTTCCCTGTAAACTGAGCTGAGCACAGCTGAGTCCCAGAACCCAGTAGGATCCACTGATGGATGTGACCCGAAGGGGCCGTCCTCCACCTTGAAAGAAACAAGTCCAAGTCCTCGAGGAATAATATCCACGTAGGAATAACTTAATCCAAACATGGGTAATCCCATATGCATAGATGTTAATAACATTTCATTTACGATAATAAATGTAACACGTGTAAACTAGAACTATGTTGCAGGATAAAAAAACACTAGTTTGGACACATTTAACTCACAACATTTAAAAAACAAAGGTAACGCTGTCTCACACACATGTGATCTACCTTTTGCAGTATGTAAAAACAATCAGGCGTCTTTGTCTGAAAACAGATTTTACCATTTCTTTGTTACTGTTTTGACTGTTTTGTGCCACACGGAGGGAATCGCTATCATAAAATGTGCACACGAAGCAATCTGGCAGAGCACGAGCACATCTTCATTTTATTTGTCATGAGGAAAAAAATAAATACATTCATGAGATCTTTTTAAGTCAAAGCATTTGGACGGAGCTCGGATACTGACAAAATTTAAAATCTTGTAAAATTAATACTTTTTAATCAATGGCCTTAATTTTCCCAAAACTGATTTATCAACTTTTAAAGAGGCCATTTTACACAAATTTCAGGACGTTGTGGTTATTTCTTAAGTATCAACTAGTAGTATGAAACATGGTATATCTAAAAAAAGGCCGGAAACACTGATTAACAGACTTTTCAATCTCTCTGCATCAAAATTCGGCTGGTTTCGTCAGGCTTCGGGCAGCAACTGATTAATATTCATTATTCAAATTGGCTGGACTCTGATTGGTGAACAAACTAGCCTATCACAGCAAGATATACTGTTTCCTGCCCTGCTGCGCATGGCAACAGCAGATGTCATGTCTTCCTGTTTGCTACGTCTTATGCTACAGCTTTTAGCCAGCAGCATGCTAGGCGTGGTTTGTGGTTGTGACAAAACAGATACAGGCCGTTCGGACTCGGGTTTTATCGCCACCTGCGTAGTTTGAGAGATAAAAACTGAAAGAGAAGTTGTGGACCTGTTTTCACACCCACTATGAAGGTAAGAACACCTGTGGAGCTAAAATATTCAACAGAAACCTCAGAAAAACCGTTTTTAATAGAATGGACTCTTTAATACTTTTGAAGACTCTGTGGACATCCTGTCTTGGTTACTGGGTACATCAGAGTCATTATGTTGACATTTTAGACATTCACAACAAAATTACTTTTTCAAAAAAACGAAAGTGAATTAACACACGAACTTTTCACATTTCAGCCCAAAACATTTTTTTTCTTTTACATATCTCCATTACCTGATTGCAGCACTTCACACCTGCAGCCTCATTTCATAACCTGCCTACGCCTTTTCCTTTATCTGCTCATCTCTTCTAGGATCTAGACAGTCAGATTTAAAACAAACCATTTTAGTTGATGTTTGGCTAAGTTCATCTGATTAATGTGACTCCATGTTTTCTGTGTTTTTCTCTTAGTGCTGCTATGCTAACGTGTGAAGTGTTTGTTTGTTTGGCCGAGGGGTGAATGTCTGTTTTATTTGTGATCCTGTGTCGTCATCTAGTGGATCAGTTGAAGTACTTTCTAATTTAATCTTTCCCTCTGATTGGCTGAGGACTACTTCACTTACATTACAACAATTAGAGAAAACTAAAAACACAATGAGTAACTTCAACAATGAACACATGGAAGTAGAACACAAGGAATAATAATCCCTAAAAATGCACCAAAAACATAAACCCAAGTAAAAAATATAATGCCCGATGAAAAGATTGGGAAGCTAATCAGAAGACAGAGACACAAAAACTTCCAAAAACCAAACAAAGCAAAAACTAACTAAAATAATATCACAATAACTAAGAAAATAAAATGATCTGCATTCAAAATAAACATGAGATGCAACGCCAAACCCCAGAATTACCAACAGTATAAATCGAATAATTCAGAGAGGTTGAGAAATAAACAAAAAGCTACACAGAGACTGTTTAAAAATGAAATTACTAAAGGCTTGATATTCCTTAAAAAATGTGTATCATTTGCTGTCTTTCATGTCAGAACTGTAAACCAGATCATCTTTTGAAATGAGAAACGTGTGTGAAACACTCAAGTCTCAGTTAAACAGTTAGAAGCTTTATAACTTTTATTATATCTTTTATTGTGTAAATATGTGTTTTTGACACTTTTTAGACAAGTATGAATGTTTTTTGAGCTTTGGGTGAGTCTTAATTTTGAACACAGCTTTGTTTACATGTTACATGAAACATTGAAAACCATTTGTGAGCTCTTGTTTTCATTGATAAAACGAAATCAGATCTAAATGAGGAAATCAGTCAGGTAGAAATAAAAGACTTCATGAGGACCAAACATAGATGTTCTGATTCAGTGGGTTGGATTTTGATCAGTGGATAGATTTCATCCATCCATCCATCCATCCATCCATCCATCCATCCATCCATCCATCCATCCATCCATCCATCCATCCATCCATCCATCCATCCATTTTCTGAACCTGTTTCTTCTTGTTCAGGGTTAGCCTGACCAATCAGATCCTCCTGCATTATGTTCAAATGCAGAAGTGTCTGACACCGGAGCCGCACCCGATCATTTCCACGTCAAATTTTAGGACGGACCAATTACATATCACCTTTGTTGTGCCTCATCCTGAAAACACGGAACTAGCGTTTTCCACCCAGAACACAACATTCAACATGGCGGACTCGGCTGTGGATGAAGTGTTTACTTCTTTGTTTGCACAGTGTTTGTTTGGGGCGGTCAAATACGTAAACCGAGTGTGCAATGACACCTCGTATTCACAAGTTTTTGACACAAAAGCGACAACTGTCATTAATATTCGTCTTTTCTCCTCCATTAAACACGGCTCTGTAGCTACTATTATGGCTCCGCTCGCTAAACCTTTTGTTTTTGTTCCGCCTCGTGTGTATCTGCTTTAGCGTCACATATGTTGCGTCACTTCCGGGTTTCTGTGATTGGTTCTCTCTCAACTGGCTAAGCCCGCCTTCGAAATTGAGAGACAGCGGTTCAGCTCCAGGCCCTCACGTCTTTGTAAAGTAATCTGTCAAAGACGTGAGGGCCTGGTTGATCAGGTAAGTTCAGGGTAACAGGGAGCTGGTGTCTCTTTCCAGCGGTCTTTGGGTGAGAGGCGGGGGACAACCTGGACAGGTCGCCAGTCCATCGCAGGGCCACACATTGAGGAAAAAAAGTCAGGAAATTTGTGTGAAATGTAGCATCTGTCTTTCACTTAGTAAATATTCTGCTGGTTGTTCATGAGTTTTTCGCCTGTAAAAGGTTTTATTACAAGAAATTTACAAGCTAACATAAAACATTTTGATCACACCAATAACACAAAAACAATAATATAATGAAACAAGTTAGAATCCATTCCATGATTTCAGGCTCTTCAGTTCTCTATTTCCACATTCTGACAGTAACTAATTATTCATCTAAAAGAAAAAAAAACTAAGAATAACATTTGTTATTCAAAATGATATTAAGATATTATAATAAAAACCCTGTTGGATTTTTGTTGCCATCAGCTGATTGTTTTGAATCTTTATTTATCTTATGAATCTAATTTCCTGTCACACTAAGTCAAGCTGAGACAGTTCACTGAGTCCAGACACTCGCCCACTCAGGACTGAGCAGAATGTTTTATTAGTGCAACTCTGAACCACTTCGTCTTCAGTAAAGGACAAAAGCTCATGTCCACATTATTGCTCCACAGAAAATGCCAAGTCCTGGAGCTCATTGCAAAGATGTCCCGAGTCCTTGGTTCCACTCTGTCATAGGTTTTCTTATGTGTCAGCCAACTGTATTCAACTCTGTCTGTTCTCTGGCCATCACTGTAATGAGGACAAATGTTGGACAGTCCTTTAACTTTAAGTCTCTGCAGAGAACATTATATAGAACAATTCACATTTTGAAAAGCTGCCGTCCTCTATTTACCCAAATATCCTCTGTCCTCTGTCTTTGTGCCAGCTTTGTGTGAGCGGTGGTCACTGACAGGACAGCTCGTGTTTCAGTCTGGGAGCAAAACTCCTCCGTGAGCGAGCAGCGAGGGGAGAGAGAAGACAAGTACACCAGAGTCCCGTCTGCCCTTTCTGTCCAACTGTCTCATCGGAAAGAGACAAGATTAATGGGTTGTTGTCTGGGTTTGTGTTAGTGTGGAATTAATTGAGTAAAAAGAAGAAAACCCAAACAATAACAGAGACATCATGTGTTTTTATTTTAATCTGAACTGTTCCTTCTGAAAGCAATGAATTATATATTTATATACCCTTCACACTGTCTTTAAGTGAACCTCCATCATTAAGTAGGTGTATATTTGCATCTGAAGATGTCTCAGGTATTCTGCTCCTCCGCCAACATAAATGTGGTGTCTATCGTTCGCCCTCCTTCCCACCTCGGCATTTCCTGGATTATTATTCACCTCATGTCTCTGGCTAAAGTGTTTGATACACACAGCAGTGGACTCATTCCCCACATAGCTGTCATTTTAATGGTTTGTGTCTGATTGCGGTGCAGGAACTAACAGGAGAGGATTATTAGTAAGGTCACCTTTCCCCATATTGTGATGTCCAATAAGAAGTGTGCTCAGAAAACTGTAAGATTTAAAGTGAGATGAAGAGGCTGCTGATGTAGCTGGGCTTGTCTTTCTCTGTCACCTTTGCAATAATGCAAATTGGTAATTTTCTTCTGGCAAGTGACGGCCGTCCCCGCTGACCTAATTTTTGGAAGGATGACTGTGATTTACACTCAGCATATTGAAGCGTTCTCTCACAGAAGGCACGTATCTCTACTGCCCTCGTGTGGTTTCCCAACTTACCTGCATCTACGCTGGAGGGAGAAACAGTAACATTTGAGTTTTAGACCAGATTTCTTCTGATATATTCAGGTTTTAAAACTGTTTTTTTCTCATTTCAACAAGATAAAGATGCCAAAGGAACTTGTTTATTGGATTCTGAGTACTAAAGCAAAAGGTTAGGACAATTTAATGCTCAAAATCTGAAACATATTTTAAAAATCAAATTATATTGCATATTCCTAGACTAGACATGATCAAAAACAATACAAAAACATAAAAACACTGTTAAATGACGTTTCTCTCAGTCACGCAGATGAACTTGTTCATCTCTCACTCAGTCACTCGAAATATCCATTGTTGGTTTTAGCACCTTCATGTTTTAGTCTCAGGATTTTGTTACAGAAACAATTAGCTGCCTTTTTATTTTACTGCAAATAACAACAAAACATTGTTTTTCAGTGCATGTATAAAATCCTTGTATTTTACAATTCAAATTATAAAAAGATTTCAAGTGGAATCCCACTACAGCTCCAAAACACCAGCTGTCCCTACAGACTGAACTAAGTCAAAGTGAATGCGTCCCCTCGTGTTACTGCTGGCTCCATGTCTCTGCTTTCTGCTGCTTCTGTCTTTGACGAGCAGTTTCTTAGTTCTCCTTTCAGCTCAGAGAGCTGCTGAGCGTGGCTGGAAAGAGTCCCGTTGACTTGTAGGAGAAGATTGCTTGATTGTTTCTCCAGCTCATCTCGGATTCTCTCCAGGTCTTCTGCCAGGTAATTCAGACCTTTACACTGATCTTCCATGTTGGACACACGCCCTCCAACCTCTGTTACCTCTTTTTTAACTCCCATGGCGGTGCTTCGGCATCCTCTGACTTCCTCAGCCAGCCTCCTCTTCATCTCCTGCAGCTCACCTTTGAGTCTAGTCAGTCTGCGCTCACCTGCACCAAGCATGGAAGCCTGATGTCCAACCAGCTGGACCACACCCTTTATTTGTTTGGCCAGACGGACCTCTCTGTCATGCCAGGAGGTGTTAACTTCTCCCACCTGATGGACCACAGTGCCCAAGGAGTCCTGCATGCTCATCAGAGTCTGGTTGACTGAAGAGACATTGAACTTGAGGACGGTTAACTCTGCCTGGAACAACATATCTCCTGCTTGTACCTTCTTGTCCTTGAGGGTTAGATTCTTCATGATGTTCTGCAGTGTTACATTGAGGCTGTTCAAACGGTCCCTATGCATGTCCAACTCCTCCTTGACATTTCTCTCGTGTACTTGGTCTTCACTTGGCCCAGGAGAGTCGCCTTGTGAGGCACATTTCTCTGTTGAGGAGCAAGAAGAAGAGCAAAGAGTCTCGAGGCTGTTGAGATGTTTTTGCACTCTGTCCACATCCAGCTCAAGTCTCCCTCTGAGAGACTCCAGTTCTGTCTCTAGAGCTGGAACAACATGACCCTCCAGCAGTGTGGGGGTAGTGGCATTACTAAGCTCTTCCAAAGCTGACAGCAAACGACCTTCCAGGGCTTTTAACCTACCCTCCATTCTGACCTCCAGGCCCGGGTCTGCCACCACACTACTTCGTTCAGACCTATCGCTTTTAGTCTTTCCAGTCAGGTTGAGCTTTGTTTCCACATAAACAAGACGTCCCTCCAACATCCCCTCTATGTGGTCCTTGTGACCACTGAGCTCCACTCTCAGTTGTCCCTGGGACTGGTTGAGGCTTTGCAAGGATGTTTCCAGCAGCTGGACTCTTTCTACCAGACCATTCATTCTACCGCAGCACTCCTCTGTGGATGGCAGACTGTGGATTTGTCCCCAGAGGTTTCCCAGCTCACTTCTCAGCTTTGCTGTACTTCTTTCCAGAGCTTCTTTCATGTCCTCTTGCTGCTGAAGGTTCTCCTTCTGACACTGACGGCGCTCATCCCCAGCTTTCTCCTCACATCTTCCCTCTGCACTCTCCACACGCTTCTCAAACCCATCAAGTATTTCTACCCTAATTGCGCTCAGTTTGCCTTCCATCAAACTCTCCAAAACTCCCCCAATATCACCAGTGGAGTCTGATGCCAGTCCTGCTCCAGTTAAAATCTTCTTCAGTGCTCCATCGTGTCCTATAACTGTTGCTTTCAGCTCTTGCAGCTCAGCTGTCTTGGCTTGCAGCTCGGTCCTAAGTTCTTCTACTCTTCCATTTAGCTCTGTGAGGCCTGTAAAAACATGGCTGCCATCTAAACCCTCAGTGTCAAGGCCTCCCCCGGGAATTTCAACAAAGCCCACAGTGGATGGATTAGATGCTGTTGCTGGAGCAGGAATTGGACCAGGAGCAGCAGAAAGCAGAGCTGACAGCATCCTGTTGGCGTCTTCTCTCAGTGAGGCTCGCAGGCTGTCCTCCAGTCCCATCACAGTTCCCCTAACTGTCTCCAAACCCTGACTGAGACGACGTACATCCTCTTCTATTTGATATAGTCTTTCCTCTGTTTCGCTGTGGCGAATTTGACCTGAAGAGAGAAAGGAAAGCTTTAGAATTTTCCAAGAAAAAAGATACAGAAGTCGGATTCTTCAGTTTAAACACAATCTGTTCCCACGGGTAGAAGAACATGTGGATATTCTCTGTTTTAATCTATTTAGAGTTACCTGTGGTCTCCCCAACCAGTTGTTTCTCATCAGAGGGAGGAGCAGGGATTTCCTCTGGGATCACTTCCTCATGTCTTTGGTTCTGTTCATGTTCGTGTTCTTGTTCATGCTCTTGGTTGCTGTCAGTAAGATGTGGCTCATGGTTCCCTGCTGGCTCCGGTTCAGATGGATAGGGCTCAAAGGATGTGTCGGGGTATGAAGAGAACCTCGGTGACCCAAAGTGAGGCACCGGGTAGGAGTTGAAACTGCCAGTGGGGGGTCCTTTAGGTTGACTCCATGGGTCGGCGCTTACAGCAGGATTAAAAGACGGGCCCTTGAACATTGGATGGTTAAACGAGGGTCCTTCATGCTGTGGTCCTTTGACTGATGGGCCTTTGAAGGGGGGCATCCTTCTCACGGGGTGTTGGTAAAAAGAAGGTCCTTCCATGCAGCCGTAACCAGAGTACCCAGGACAACAACGCCACTCCAGCTCCGTGACGGTTTTATGTGCCACCTTGTAAAACGGTTTGTACAGCAGTCGATACCTGAGAAGAACATCCAGTTATTAGTCCCACACAAATCCTTGACTGGGTTTTATGTATCAGTGTTGTGATTCTAGATTTAGAATGAGAAATGTTGTCTGCTTACAAGACAGTTGGACATTTTTGTCCCCAGGAACATTTGTTGTACACAGCCTTTACGTATGGAGCTCCTCCATCCTGCACCGTGAAGGACACAGTCTTTTCTACGACGTAGGCACAGTGGTTCCTTTACAGCAAATATATGATAAATAAGAGGTGAAGACTGCTTCTTCCAAATGCTTCATTCAGAAAAAAAAGATATAAAACTATTTAATGAGGAAATACTTACTTGTGTTTGCTGGTGGGTTTGCTTTGCTCCTGATGTGGACTGAGTCCAGACTTATACTGATGAATCTGGAATGGATTGTGGTACTTGGTTTCAACCAGAGACAAAAATAAAGTAAAAGCAACTGCAAAATGCATCTTTGGATCGTCAAATATAGAAAAAGTAACAAGAGTTTATAAGAATTTCTGTCGTTTTGTATGAAATCAGTCTTCTAGCAAGAACATGTCATTTCCTTCAGGAAAAATAAAAGCTTCCAGTCTGTGCAGAGAGTTTTCAACCAGTCCTCAAAGGTTTTACCTCCCTGTGAATGTGGAGCCTGAAGCAGGAAAAGGTGGACCCTGTTCAAGGGACAACAGTCCACTGTGAGTTTAAAGGTCTTCAGAAGCCACTAATAGGGCCCCACTGGCACCATCTGCATATCTCCTCCCTCTCCACCTCCTAAAAGTAACACCAGGGTGGAAAAAAGGACCTCGTGTTGAGTTATTGTCACACCTGCAGTGGAATTCTGACTAATAGAAAATATGGTTTTTATTATAGATCTGAGAGCCTCCTTCAACCACTCAGACTAAAGTTGTGTTAGTTATTTTCCTGTAGTGATGTCACGACGCACCAGAGGAAAAAATAACACGGAACAGAACAGCAGACCTTGTGTCAGAGTTAAAATGTTGGTCATAGTTCAAAAGTACTGGTTTTCTCTCTGGCCCATTGAGAAAAAGTACTTTTTGTTTATTGGTTTTATCGAAACTTGTGTTGTCCACTGGATTTTACTGCATATGTGCAACTTCTGTTAGTGTTTTTTTAATTGGGATCCCAGCTGATGAGGTGGAGCATCATGTGGGTGAGAAATGTTGTAGTTTTTATTCATTTTAAAACGATATTTACCTGTTTGATTCAGAGAACTGGAAGCAGGTAACGAGGAATAATGGAATAATTCAATTCTGGGAAAAGAGACCACGCCCAGTTAGACCCCACGTCACTGTATTAAAGCTCACATTGTGTGATGTGTCTGTATCAAGGTAATGTTCTAGCTCATCCACAACTAAACGGATGAATTATGAAGTATAGCATTGCAATTAAAGTAAAAAACATTCTGACCTGATGTTACATACGTGTGCTTTTACCTTTCAAATTCCAAATAAATACAGATTCAAAACTCAAAGAAGCATCAACTTTTCAATTGGGATAGTTTTTAAAAACACGCTCAAGTGGTTAAAATTCATTTGATCTTATTAACAATAAAACAACGAAAAAGCTCAAAAATATTTTAATAATTTGCTTTTGTTGTTTTCAAATATTTTTATAGAAAAATTAGAGTTTGTTTAGAGGTTTTAAACCAACATTTAGATCTATAATAACAAGCAGATGCTTGAGTTTTAAATATTATTACTGAGTGTCATTTAAAAAGCATGTAAATGTGTCGAGGTTACATGTTTCAGAACGGATCAGCCGAGCTGTGATGGTATTGTCAGGGTTTGGTGAAAACTTGACAGACTATGGAGTGAAATATGTGAAACTTAGTTTTTTCCTTTACACACACCCACACAGCCCAAACCCCGACTTCACAGCAAACCTCCAGAAACAGGAGCAAACAAAAACAAATAGTCAGTGTTAAAGACCGTGACAGTACACACCCATGCTGGAGTGCTTTGACCCTCGACTTCATTCACAACACAAGTCTTTGTACTGTTTCAGAACGTTTACCGCCCTAAGTGAAGAAAAGTGCTTGGTTATTACACAAAGACGTCCCTTTGCAGTTAGACTGAGTTGTAATTTAGTTTCCTGCAGTCACCAGATCACTTTAACAAAAGCAAAGATTTCACATCAAACCTGCTTCTTTAAGGTCAGGAAGATAAAATGGAATGAAATGTGTGTTTAGCTAGCCTGACCAATCAGATCCTCCTGCATTATGTTCAAATGCAGAAGGGTCTGACACCGGAGCCGCACCCGATCATTTCCATGTCAAATTTTTCGACGGACCAATTACATATCACCTTTGTTGTGCGTCATCCTGAAAACACGGAACTAGCGTTTTCCACCCAGAACACAACATTCAACATGGCGGACTCGGCTGTGGATGAAGTGTTTACGTCTGTGTTTGCACAGTGTTTGTTTGGGGCGGTCAAATACGTAAACCGAGTGTGCAATGACACCTCGTATTCACAAGTTTTTGACACAAAAGCAACAACTGTCATTAATATTCGTCTTTTCTCCTCCATTAAACACGGCTCTGTAGTTACCATTACGGCTCTGCAGCTACCATTACGGCTCCGCTCGCTAAACCTTTTGTTTTTGTTCCGCCTCGTGTGTATCTGCTTTAGCGTCACATATGTTGCGTCACTTCCAGGTTTCTGTGATTGGTTCTCTCTCAACTGGCTAAGCCCGCCTTCGAAATTGAGAGACAGCGGTTCAACTCCAGGCCCTCACGTCTTTGTAAAGTATTGTGTCAAAGACGTGAGGGTTGATCAGGTAAGTGTTTATCAGTATTTGATCACATATTATTATTATTATTATTATTTTATTTGAATTTATATAAGATAGTTTTGGACACTGATGACTGAAACACTTTTAAAGTTAGATATACTGAGACATTCCAGACAAAAATAAATACATATTAAGCTTTTTCACCAATTTTTTTGTCCCATTTGTGATCGCCTGTTTCCTTGTACTTAAAGGTACAATATGTAAGAATTTTACAGTGAAATACTCACACAACAGTCTAATGTCCCACCGATGTTGAAAATAAAGTCACATTGTAACATCTTGATCTCAGTCGGCTGGGTGGTCGCTAGTTTAGGTCATTTTAAAGAAGCTAACCCGGACCAGAATCATTATTTACACGTCCAGACTTCCTGGTTCCATAAAGAATCACATGTGAGTCTGCAAGGCTGCCAAGTCTTCAACACTAGCAGCTGTAATTCCACAATGACCAGCAGCAAAAAGAAATAAACCACCACATCCTTCCAACTGAGAGCTGCATGTGATGGGGCGTTCAAACACACTTAGGAAAACTCAACGCTGAACAAATAGACCTTCAGACATTCCCAAAAAATTAAACAAATACAAGAGAAACAAAACGAGGATCAACATCAGAACTGGCAACCCAACAGATAAATCAGGGAGGGGGTGAGTAGCTGAAAACAGATGTTTTATTTCTACATGAACTGCAGGATTTTAATTTGACAACAAGGTTTAATTCTTATATACTGTAGCTTTAATCAGATGAGACAGAACATGTGATATGAACATAATGTACATAAAAAGGATTTTTTTAGGTTCCTTGCTAAAATCACAGTTACTTTTATTTGTATAAATCTTTTAAATGTATTTTTCAAAGTATATTTCATGATATCCATAGTCACATGATTTGAACGTGAACTCTTCATACACAGTTACAAAAAAATTACTGCAAAATAAAATCTCCCCACTGCTTATATTTTATACCTGTTTTAAACATAATTTCAGAATAAAGGGGACGATGTTTAAGTGCATCATCAGCTTTCATCACAAGTTAGTATTTGCTTTTATTCCAAATAAAGTAGGTTTTGTGTAAAATAACAATAAATATGTTAAAAAAACAAAACATGAAGGATCATCTGTTTGTCTGTGTGTTTTTTGTCTGTAAAAAAGCTGATTGAACTGCTGAACGGACTTTAATAAAATTCTCAAAAACATTTAATCTGCTGTATCTTCAACTAATTACATTTTGGAATAATCTCCATTCAAGGCGGCCACAACTAATTCATATTAGATGAGATATTCCTCATTGCTTGTTGCTGCTGAAAAAGTCAAAGTGCTCATATTCTTCACACTATTTCATGAGGCTCTGAGTTCTTTAACTTGATCAGATCAGTTTTATTTTGACAGCCCATTTCCTGCCTTCTATTTTTACCAGATCACACCTCTTTCACTTGGAAACACCCGAATCAGTCCTTGAACAAAACAGCATGTGTGTGAGTTTATTACACATTCTCTGTGAGTGCTTCAGACTTCTTGACTTATAAACAAGCTCTCATTGTATCATGTGAAACACGGTGCTGAGCGCCGAACACTCGAGCTGTGGAACAAGTGCAGCTTTCTTCTGCAGGATGGAGGCGGCTCCACCCTAAATGGCATCATGTAGTTTCAGCCTGTGCTCACCTGAACGTCACGCCGCTCGAGTCACATCAGGGACTGGGTGAGACTGAGACCCAGGACGAAGAGGGAACACGGGTCTGTGCAGCAGATGGGAGGGACTTCAGTGTTTGTCTCTGTTTCTGTTTGTATTTATTTTATTTTAACACCGGTGGTCCAAATTCTGTACCGGCCTGTAAATCAGTTTAGCAGATCACCTCAATCAAAAAGTTACTTACCTGTGTGAATCTGGCTGCGTTTACCTATAACTCACATTGTTACAGCTGTGAGTTGGATCGTGATCCAAAAACATGAAAGATTAAGATTCAAGACACGACTTGTTAATTTCAACAAATCCTATGAGACTTTAATTTATCAGATCTGATGCATGTTTAAAGGAAAACTTAGAACTGCAGTTTCAATTATTGTTATTTGTCTGTATTGTTGGTTTTGGACCGACCTCTCGTGCACTCACAGCTGTGTAAAAGAAAACAAACAAACATCTGTTTCCTGTTCAGGTGGACTCGTTCTAAGACTGCTCTGTTTCACTCCACACTCAGGAGATTTTGGGGTGACTGTGTTCTCTTCACATCACACAAAGAGGAATCCATCCAAAAACATCAGCATTAGAAGATTCTATTGAAAGAATCGGTTGGTCTGAACGGACCTGATGTTGTGGCTGCAGGTCGAGTCAGGGGGATGTGGCACACTTCACACATTAGCCAGGAGGTTCAGTGTGTTTGTTGTTGCAGGACGGAAGGTAGTGTGTACACATCTGGTGTCGATTATCACACACTCGCACTAATCTCACACGCAGTTTCATTAAGGATGCCGAAACGTTTTTCCTCTAAAATAGACTTTTAAAACATTGTTTTTAATTTGATCAGGATGCTTCAGCCGTCATTCTACTTCATTCTTGTAAATAATCAAACATCATTTCTCTTTTTCTCACTGCTCATGTATTTTTATCTAGTTGCTTACAGGCATCTCACAGCGCTGTTTGCTTTTGTATTTCTAAAAACAAGCAATCAGGACCAAAGTTTTTTGATAAGATTAAAATTATTTTGTCAGTTATCTTAACCCTATAATGCCCCTTGTATCATATTTGCTACATAGTTTTGATCATTTCTAACATGGTTGCTCCCAGTAAATGATCCACTTGCCTTTTTCTTCAGGTTAAATCATCAGTAGCTACGTTTACATGGGCACATTTAATCGGAATAAACGCCCAATCGGAACAAAAATACGTCATGTAAACGTCAATCAGAATGTTTTGATCCGATGCAGCCTGATCAGAATGAAATTTACTTCCGATCGAGAGGTGGTTTTGTCCGATCTTCATTCGGATAGACGTGCATGTATACACCCATTCGGAAAGAAAGGGTGAAAAGAGCCCTTTGCGCATGCGTACAACTTCAGGGGGACGTCTTTCCAATTTCGCAGACTCAAGTAGAAAACATGGCAGGAGGTAAACAGAAGTGGTCTGCTGGTAGGGTTGCCAACCGTCCCTTAAAAAACGGAATCGTCCTTTATTTAGAAAAAATGTTACACGTTCCGTATTGAACTGATAAGGAACGCTATTTGTTCCGTATTTTCGAGAGAATTAAATATTCCTCACAAAATAAATCAATGTCATGTAAATGGACGGTAATCTTGTCACTCTGTTTATTCTTTTTCTTTTTTTTCGTTTTGGTCACCAATGACATAACAATACACTCGAAGGGGGTGGATCAATAAACGTGTCGTATCAGCTCATTGGTCAAGGTGGGCCACTGTTACTGGAAACACAGGACAGCGGAAACAAAGCAGCACATGGATGTTGCCGGCTTAGACTCCGAGCGCTTTTTTGACGACAATGAGGCTCCCACAAGCAGTAATGCGACGACACCCCCCAAAAAGAAGAAAAGACGATTACAAAAATACAGACAAGAGTGGGAAAAAGACCACACGTGGTTGACTAAGCACAACCAGTATTTGTTGAGGAAAGATTTTGAATTTTTTTTTTTCCACTGAATAAATTGTGGAATAATTGTTTTATGTGCATTTGTTTTACACATGCATTAAATTTAAGTTGATTAAACATCCTGAGTTGGGGAAAAAAAAACACCAAGTGGGTTGATGTGGATGTGTGCGGGGGGGGGTGTTCCTTATTTTTTTTCCAGGGAGTTGGCAACCCTATGTGCACTCCACTTAGTATCTCGTGCGCACCGGTTAGTATCTCGTGCTCACCAGTTAGTATCTCGTGCACTCCGGTTGTTATCTCGTGCGCACCAGTTAGTATCTCGTGCTCACCAGTTTGCTCACCAGTTAGTATCTCGTGCACTCCGGTTATTATCTCGTGCTCACCAGTTAGTATCTCGTGCGCACCAGTTAGTATCTCGTGCGCACCAGTTAGTATCTCGTGCTCACCAGNATACAGTGGGGCAAAAAAGTATTTAGTCAGCCACCAATTGTGTAAGTTCTCCCACTTAAAAAGATCAGAGAGGCCTGTAATTTTCATCATAGGTATACCTCAACTATGAGAGACAAAATGAGGAAAAAAAATCCAGAAAATCACATTGTCTGATTTTTAAAGAATTTATTTGCAAATTATGGTGGAAAATAAGTATTTGGTCACCTACAAACAAGTAAGATTTCTGGCTTTCACAGACCTGTAACTTCTTTAAGAGGCTCCTCGGTCCTCCACTCGTTACCTGTATTAATGGCACCTGTGTGAACTCGTTATCAGTATAAAAGACACCTGTCCACAACCTCAAACAGTCACGCTCCAAACTCCACTATGGCCAAGACCAAAGAGCTGTCAAAGGACACCAGAAACAAAATTGTAGACCTTCACCAGGCTGGGAAGACTGAATCTGCAATAGGTAAGCAGCTTGGTGTGAAGAAATCAACTGTG
Source organism: Pachypanchax playfairii (assembly GCA_006937955.1). Lineage (NCBI taxonomy): Eukaryota > Metazoa > Chordata > Actinopteri > Cyprinodontiformes > Aplocheilidae > Pachypanchax > Pachypanchax playfairii. The sequence goes on along the minus strand of SSNP01000032.1, from coordinate 3,214,522 downwards.
GGAGCAATTATTAGAAAATGGAAGACATACAAGACCACTGATAATCTCCCTCGATCTGGGGCTCCACGCAAGATCTCACCCCGTGGGGTCAAAATGATCACAAGAACGGTGAGCAAAAATCCCAGAACCACACGGAGGGACCTAGTGAATGACCTGCAGAGAGCTGGGACCAAAGTAACAAAGGCTACCATCAGTAACACACTACGCCGCCAGGGACTCAAATCCTGCAGTGCCAGACGTGTCCCCCTGCTGAAGCCAGGACACGTCCAGGCCCATCTGCGGTTTGCTAGAGAGCATTTGGATGATCCAGAAGAGGATTGGGAGAACATCATATGGTCAGATGAAACCAAAATAGAACTTTTTGGCAGAAACTCAACTTGTCGTGTTTGGAGGGGAAAGAATGCTGAGTTGGATCCAAAGAACACCATACCTACTGTAAAGCATGGGGGTGGAATCATCATGCTTTGGGGCTGTTTTTCTGCAAGGGGACCAGGACGACTGATCCGTGTAAAGGAAAGAATGAATGGGGCCATGTATCGTAAGATTTTGAGTGAAAACCTCCTTCCATCAGCAAGGGCATTGAAAATGAGACGTGGCTGGGTCTTTCAGCATGACAATGATCCCAAACACACCGCCCGGGCAACGAAGGAGTGGCTTCGTAAGAAGCATTTCAAGGTCCTGGAGTGGCCTAGCCAGTCTCCAGATCTCAACCCCATAGAAAATCTCTGGAGGGAGTTGAAAGTCCGTGTTGCCCAGCGTCAGCCCCAAAACATCACTGCTCTAGAGGAGATCTGCATGGAGGAATGGGCCAAAATACCAGCAACAGTGTGTGAAAACCTTGTGAAGACTTACAGAAAACGTTTGACCTCTGTCATTGCCAACAAAGGCTATATAACAAAGTATTGAGATTAACTTTTGTTATTGACCAAATACTTATTTTCCACCATAATTTGCAAATAAATTCTTTAAAAATCAGACAATGTGATTTTCTGGATTTTTTTTCCTCATTTTGTCTCTCATAGTTGAGGTATACCTATGATGAAAATTACAGGCCTCTCTGATCTTTTTAAGTGGGAGAACTTACACAATTGGTGGCTGACTAAATACTTTTTTGCCCCACTGTAACTATTGTTATATGGATGAATGCATTATTATTAACTCATTTTTTATATTACAATTGAACCGTAAAGACGGCCAATGTAATAAATGTGATACAAAAAATCTATTATAAATAACATGATACAGCAAAAAACGTTTGTGAATTTTGTTCTAAGGCTTCATAAACATCCCAGTTCTAAATAATTAGAATTTTCTGGCTATTTTTAATAAGTTGGGTCTTACAGGGTTAAATAAAACTTTTTAAACAAAAACATGTGAAGCCATATTCCATAAATCTGCATGTTTGAGACTTTATTATTGGAAATCTGCACATCTTGATTTACATGGAAACGTGTCAAATATGTGCAAATGTAATATTGATTGATTTTAACTGAAACAGTTACTGAACAGTATTTAATATTTGCTCTGCAAACACGCAGAAACAGTCAAACTGTTTTATTTTGGTAAGTATTGTACTTCCTGTTTTCCCTCATGTGCTCCCAGTAACTTTGTTTCTTCCCCTCAGCTGTTTCTGTTTCAGTAATTTACTTTTGTGTGTGAGTGTATTTAAGCCCTGTGAGTTTTTATTTCTTTCTCGATGCATTACGTCGTGTCCAGCCGTGTCTCCTTGTGTCTCCTCGTGTCTTTGGATTTACAGTTTTGCTGCCATGCCAGCCTTTTCTTTTGATTGATTAAAGGGTTTTTTTTGCGATTTTATCCCTGAGCTTGTTGAGTTTTCCTACACTTCGGGTCCATCCTTTAACCACATTATGACACAAACAAGTGATTTTTTTTTCTCCAAATATATTTTCTCAAAGTTTACATTCTAAGTAAAAACTTAAATCATGATTGAAACACATCTTTTCTAATGTCTCTTGTATCTTTTGATTTGGGATCAACTCCTGAATGTCCAGGCCGAATCCTTCACCCATGCATATTCTACATAATGATCTGATTTGCTTCCATACGTTGATGGTGTGGGTTGAATGTTTATCGAGGTCAAATTTGTATGAAATAACTTTTTTTCCACTTTCGCACGTGTGTGTCTGTGTCCTTCTTCTTGTGGTCATTTCAAGGTGTTCAGAATGGTTTGCAAGGCTGCACGGTGCTGTGTTGGTCTGCTCAATGCCTCAACAACGTCTCTATCTGAGAGAATAAATAAATGTTGAGTGCAGATATTTGTATGTTCTCAAGTATCTGTACAGTCGCCCTCTCAGCTCAAAAATATATATCCAATACAAGTGATCATAAAGTGTGTGTGCGTGCGTAAGTGTGTCAGGTATAGAAACTGTTTGAATGAACTTGGAGTTATTCTGTAACTCTTATTTGTCATGTCCAGTGCTCGGTGTCTGTGTTGTGGTTTTTCTGGCTAGTTCCGTCAGGCTTCGGGCAGCAACTCATTAATATTATTTGAATTTGCTGGACTCTGATTGGCTAACAAACTAGCTTATGAGAGCAAGGTATACTGTTTCCTGCTACGCTGTGCATGGCAACATCAGACGTTCTCTCTTCCTGTTTGATACGTCTTATGCTAACAGCTTTTAGCCAGCAGCATGCTAGGTGTGGTTTCAACTGTGAGAGCTGCTGAATACTAACAAACAAAGGAGTTGTGATGAAACAAATACAGGCTGTTTAGACTCGGATTTTGCGTAGTTTGAGAGATAAAAACTGAAAGAGAAGTTGTTGACCTGTTTTCACACCAACTATGAAGGTAAGAACACCTGTGGAGCTAAAATATTCAACAGAAACCTCAGAAAAAAAAAAATTAATGGAAGAGCCTCTTTAAACAACCATATCTTTATTGCCACTTATTTACAATGAACAAAACGAATCAGGATGTAGCAACACGACCAGAACAACGATTGGGTAACGTTTTCTTCTTTCTTTTTCAGAAAAGGATGTTTTTATAAGTGTCTTTATTAGTAACTGTTTTTTTTAAAGAACAATAAAGGAATTACACAGATAAAAAGTCTAATAAACGTCCTGATTATTGATGTGATTGTTATAAAAACACCACAACTGTGAGCAGGTGAGTTGTTTCTAACACAGAGACTCTGGCCAGCGCCCAGGTATCACAGCTTCACCTGTAGCTGATGTGTCAGTGTGTTGATGCCTGTTCACCATAAGTCAGTCACTCGCCTGATTTAAAAAGTTATAAAGAGACTTTTCATCAATTCAAACCAGGAATAAGATACATTCATGTGTGTAACTGGATGGAAACTGTTACAGTTTACAGTTCTGTGAATTTTAGGATGATTTTTAATGTGCACATTGAAGTGGTCGGATGTATTTAATCAGTTCTAAACAAGGTGCTAATTTCCACTGAAACCAGATTCAAAGTCAGCGTGGATAAGACTGCCCCCTTCTGTTGAGTAACTCATAAATTACTTCCTGGATCTGACTGAAAATGACCAAAAGAATAACTTAACTAAGTTTTAAAACAAAAGGCAGCATCTCAGTATGAGCCAGAAACATGGTACTAATAATATTTCAGAGTCTTTGATGTTTTCTCCCATTGAAACCAATAATTCACAGTCCCTTTCATGTCTCTGCGCTCAAATGTGCTTAAAGTTTAAGAGGGGTTTGATGCTGCAGTCTGTGTTTCCTCAGAAACATCTGCAGAAGCTGCTCATGTCCAAACCAGCCAATTAAATCTGAGCTAGTCAGCTGGGTTTTCAGTGTTTGTGCAAACTGAAATAACACAAGATGTATTTGGATAATCATGCTAATCATGACCAGCGCTAAATAAGAAGATCTTTGCTGATAATTTGAGTGATTTATCATGTGATGACATCTGCCTGATGCTGTGAACTAATGTGCAGCTGCCGCAAATCAACATTTACTATATGATGCAATATTAAAAGCAGCAGGGAGCTCCGCTTCAGATCTGCTCCTCGTGGAGTTCTGCTAAACTCAGCAGGAGGTTCTCAAATTAGGATGCACACAACGCAGTGCAAAACTTTTTTTTTCTTTGAATGCTTATAGACAGATCCGCCCTTACATATACATACATTATCAATCACTGCATGAATTGTTTATACACTGCATGTGCGGATCATTAAAGCTTCTGCTGTGTGGAGGAAACAAGCAGAAACACTCATTTTAAATACACCCTTAAAATAAACCAGCTGATAAAACATTGAATTATCACAACTAGAAATGAATTTTACCAAATTTTAGGTTTAAAGATTTGGCTATTTAGTTTCTTTTTTGAGGGATAACAAATGTTCATATTAACCTGTTAGTATGTCGAGTAGTAACAACAATATTATACTGTAATATTACAGAGAAATAATGAACCATTAATTATTTTATAGTTTTATTTTTGATAGTTTATTTAAACACAGTATTTTGAGTTATACTGATTAAGGAGAAAGTTTAAACTGGAAAAGAATAGTTTCTAAAATATTTTTTGGACTTTCCAGAAAAAGATATTTATAATTTTTTTCTGTCTGTCTGTCTGTCTGTCTGTCTGTCTGTCTGTCTGTCTGTCTGTCTATTTATTTATTTATTTATTTATTTATTCATTTATTCATTCATTTATTTTATTTTATTTTATTTTATTTTATTTTATTTTATTTTATTTTATTTTATTTTATTTTATTTTATTTTATTTTATTTTATTTTATTTTATTTCTACGCTCAGCGTGTGTTTCTCCACTAGAGGGCAGCATCAAAGTGCTTTTTACATTTCACACTTAAGACTTTATAAGTACATTTAAACTATTATTTTATTCCTGTATTTTTAATGTATCTTTATGACCAGATCAGATGTTTGTGTTATAAATGTTTAGGTTTGCATCCGTCCAGCTGTCCTAAACAATCGTACAAAAGCTCAAACTCAGTCAGTTTAGAAACACCAACTAACCCAAAAATCACAGAGAAAATGAACATTTTACTCATAAAAATGAAAGTGTTGTTTTAGCTCCTCTTCATATATTGAATATTTTATTCACTGGATTCTTTATGGATCTGAAAGACAATAAAAAACAACATGGTCACTTTTAGAATGCAACAGTTTTTAAGGTTTTTTGGTTTGTTGTTTAACAGTTGACTGTAGTAGTGAACTAGTGGTTTGATCCCGGCTTCCCTCCTCCACATGTTGAAGTGTCCTTGGGCAAGACACTGAACCCCATGAAGCTGATTTGCACTATGAGCAGTCGGTAAGATGAGAACAGTGCTACACCAAAACAAATCAGTTGTTATTTAGTCGCTCCATTAACAACAACACCATCATCATTTCCAGCAGAAACTCTCCCAAAGTTGGACATCTGAATTAGCGCTTCAGAGATTTGTGACCTCAAACTTAACGTGGACTCGTGCATGAAAAGTGTCGATGGCTGCAGTAATAAATTCATGGGTTTTCTTCCAAAAACATGCATCATGGGTTCACTTCAAATTGTCCCTAGGCGTGTGTGTGAATGGTTGTCTGTGGCCTTGTGATGAACTGGCGACCTGTCCAGGTGTGACCCCACCTCTCATCCAGTGACCTATACATCCGCTCCCTGTGACCCTGAACAGGAAAAGTATTTACACAAAATAACTGTTTTGTTATTTTGTGTAAATAACCTACTGGCAGAGAGCTCCTGGTGTAAACTCTACTCAGAAAGGCTCCAGCCAAGTTTCAAACCTTCCTGCTGCACTGATGGAAAACCAACTGCACCATCGTGCAGCTCCTTCATCAACTTCTACAACAACAACATTAGATAATAAGTGATGAAACATCATCTCACTGCTTTAACAACAGTTTTTACTTCTGTACTTACAAATGTTTCATCATGTTACATCGAGCTGATCTGCATGTCTGGATGTTCTCTGTGAAACATTTTGGGTCACACAAGTTCCGTAATAAAATATTCATTCAAGTTAATTATTGATATTCTAATTATTGGGTCAGAAGAAAACTCTTTACTTGAAGACCCTATAGGTCAGGAAAGGTCAGGTCCTGTGTGTTATTTGTCCTGCAGCTCAGTTAAAAGGGACCATCACACAGGGTGCGCGCGCACAGCTCTCTTTCTTTGAGGGAGGCAGAGGGGAATTCCTTTTGGTGGATGTTCAGTCATGAGAAGCTTTTTCATCCGGCTGTTTTTCAGTCTCCACGTTCTGCGTTAATTACAGGGCCCGGGGCTGCACTTTGAGCTCACTGCGCTCATGCATGCTCTTGAGAAAAAGCTGCGCGTCTGATTCTCACGAAAGAAAAAAAAATGCATAAAGGCGCACGCGCAACAAGCTCGTACCCGCCTGAGCTTTCGCGTCTGAATCCAGAGCTGATCGTGGACAGTCCTGCAAGTTCAGCCTGATCGCGTCCCCCAACCTCACCCCTCCCTCCTCTCCGGGGACAAGGTGTGCTGGTTTGGGGAGAACCGGTACCCCTCAGGATGTGGAGCGTCACTGCTCCTGCCAGACCACACTAAAACTTTTTATGGGTAAACGCAGCGCACTGAGGAGGAGAGGCGGACGCAGGACCCCCGCAGTCTGACGATGGAAGGCTTTTACTAGATTCACTCCGGCTCGGAAACACCATGGCTGTGGACGGTAGGAGCCTTTACATTTCTTCAGTGATAATATTTAAGAACAACATTTATTTACATTGAAGTTGAAGCGCGCGTGAGTTGCTGTCTTTACTGCAATACTTGTTAAACCCGTTCATCTGGTTTGTAAATGCCTAAAACTGACAACAAAGCGCCTGCTGTGCAGCCACTGTCAGAGAGATAGTCAGCTCTCTGTATGAGGTCAGAGCATTCCATTAGCAGACAAAAACTAGGTTACATTCAATGTATGAGAAATAATGCAGACACAGCGCTGCAGGCAGGTTTTAACTCGGTGTTGTAAGAGCGCCTGAAGGAACAAAGCACGAGCTTTATGTTTAGAAAGAAAGCGGGATACAAAGTGGTCTGCTGATGGACAGTGACATGGTGCTGAAACACAGAGGACTCTTCAGGTCAAGACCCTGCAGTTCTCTCACACCTTCAACAGAAGGAGGAACGCTTAGAGGACATGGATAAGAAGACTGAAGAGTTAAAGAAGTTCATCTGAAGATAAACAGGTGGGGGGGGGGGGGGCTCTGGTTTCAGCTCTGAGTCTAAACCCAAAGGAAATCCCACCGCAGGCATCTCACATGAAAACCAGTCCACCAAAAGCCCGAATGATCCTGTAAACCAGCTCCCTCTCTACAGAGCAGAACTGGGACAAACGAGGATCTCTAAAGACCAGGAACAAAATCCTGCATGTCTGAGAATCTTCAGCAATATCACGGTGTGACTGGACGCCAGTGGGTCGAGGCAGAAGACCTCTCATCCTGACCCGGTTCTTCTGTTAAAAGGGAGTCGTTCCTTTTCCCTGTCGCCTCGTGCTGCTCAGACTTCAAGGTTAAAGGTTGTCTTTATTGTGCCCGCGGGGGCAATTAGTTGTGCAGCAGACAACAACAAATACACAAACAATAAAACACACTTTTAACACTCATTCATGAAACTAATGGCGACAGGGACGGAGGACTGTGTTGATAGTAAATCTTTTACTAATCTGCATTTTATAACTTTGTGTATCTGTATATTTACAATCATTAGAAATGTTTTCATTAAGTCAGGTTTGAATCTGGCGTGTCGATGTGAATCAGACTTGATGTTTCTGTAAAGTTGTGCCAAATGAACGAAACTGAACTGAAGTCAGTTTGCAGATTCTCTGTATTCGCATTAAAAACCAACATCTTCTTTGATGCATCAGAATTTAGAAAGAACGTTTCAAGCTGAAGCCGACTAAGAAGAGCTTTGCCTCATGAAAGTGTCATGGTTTCCTTCACAGGCAGTTAGTTTCTGAGAACTTGTTTATTCTCCCACAGAAGCGAAAACAAAAATAAATCAAAAGAGAACAAGACTCTGACAAATAGCTTTAATTATGTGTTTAAACCAATGAAAGGAGAATATTAGTGTTTACAGCAGCAGCCTCAGTGAGAAGCTCTGTAAAGGAGGCGTGCTTCTGAGCAAAGCTTCAAAGAAATGAAAAACGGCACACAGCGTTTCGTTCACGATAACCTGGAGATACCGAGAAGCCTTAATGATTGCTGGACTCAGTCTGGTTCAGCTTCTCAGTGGGAGATATGCGAGGCTAAGAACACGCTTTCATCTACTCACAAACTGGCTTCCCCCGACAATGCCTGTCCCTCTCTCCTCCTTTCAAATTCTGCTCGTCTTCACAAGAAATCCAAAACGCACGTTAACCCACCAGCGCAGCTGTGCACATATTTTAAAACACAGTTTTAAAAGAAAACCTTCCAATCTGGCTCATGAATGCGTAATGACCTGTGGCTCTCTGCCAGAATCGGTGCCAGTAACGGCGTGTTTACTGGAGTTCTACACTCCTTTAATTACTGAATGTTGAGAAGCCACCTGCTGTTGAGAGGGCTTGGATGTCTGCCTGCAGGTCTCCTTGTAATGATGAGAAATTGGCTTGTCTCACAGTTCTGACATCTGCTGCACACCAGGTAATTGTCCTACCTGAGCACTTGCTTTCAGAGCCTGTTCAGTGTTAATAGAGCAGGTCAAAGCAGGTACTTCATGATGACATCACCTCTAGATGACGATGCGTCCACGTCCAGCTTCTGCTTTGTAGTCGCACAGAGCCTGGGAGGGTTTTGCAGGATGTATCTCGTGCAGATATTTTCAGTCTGATTGTGGTACCTGTTGCATTTGTTTCTCCAGCTGCATCCAGTTTTAGTTTCTGCAGACCGGCTGTGGAGTACAGGGCTCTTCCTGAGGACTTCAAGCACCAGCTGAGTCGACGGACAGGTGGGAACTTAACCTGGCACGACGGGCGTGGACAGAAGACAGCGGGAGGCAGAACAGTGAAGCTTCTGCAGCAGCCAGGCACAGAAGCCTTTCAGGTACCAGACAGCTACGTGACCTCAGCATAACCAACAGCACACCTGCTTCAGGTTTCTGATAAGAGAGAGGAGTTACTGCTGCATTTAACCAGATCCTATCAAACTAACTATGACTGCAGTTTCATTAAAACTCTAATTATTCATACATACATTCATCATTATGGTTAAAGATGTAAAGAAGGTTGGATATGGAACATCGTAGTGACATCTAATGTGTGGATGTTGTAGTCTGAAGGCGGACGGCGTAGTCTAGTTGAAGGGTGATTGCCCTTTATTCAGAAGACGGTGGGTTCGATCCCCGGTGCCGGTGAGCTACATTTTAGTGTCCTTTGGCAACGTACTGAACCCGCCGCTGCCTCTGGGCGGCCATAGTCTATCAGGAAGGAGGTCGCCCTCCGATTGGGAGACCGGAGCTTGATCCCGAGTCCCAGATTCGCCCCCCGGGCGCTGTTCAAGATGGCTGCCCTCTGCTCCTCACCTCACAGTGAGGATGGGTTAAATACAGAGCCGAATTTCCCCACGAGGGATTAATAAAGGAAAATAAATAGAGAATAATAATAATAAAAGACTTGTAACATACATCATGTGGTGGCTGCATTCACAGTGTTCAGCTTGTTATGTGCTGTGGAGAGATTATGTTGTTGTTTACATCTTGTTTTTCTTCCAGTTGCAGTTGTTTGATCACATTGTTGGTTTTTGTTTTTGTCCAGAAGAGAATGTAAACATGAGTTTATATCCGTGTTAAAAGGTTAAATACCTGCTTTTAACTGATTGGAAGGACAGAAAGCTCCTAAAAATGATGAGATAATTACAACAGCTATATAGCAATACAATGAACAAATGAAACAGTTTCCACAAAACCTGCTGCATGTGGATCTGCTTTCGTCTTCAGGAAAGAGCTGTTTGATTTGGAAGGTTCCCACAAACAGTGTGCCCCCCCTCCCAGTCCAGCTCCATGTACAGAACCCATTAAATCCATTTGTAGCACAGCTAGCTGCTACTCCAGCATGTTTCACTCCCCCACAAGTAGCCTGTAAAAAACCCTGAAAATCTGGCTCATTGTTTTTTTGCTTTTTGCCATAATTTAGAAAAGTACAACCACAGACTTCCGCTTGTTATTTGAAAGCAGAAATTTTATATTCCAGTCGCCTCCAAACGACTAACCTCCCTTCAGATTTTAAAAACATTTCCGTTGGTGAGACTTGAGTTGCATTTCTCTACAATATGTTGTCAGAAATAACAATCTGAGCCTCTCAGGCACCAATTCAAACACTTTTACTTGGCTGAGTATGTTTGCCTCATTAAATTAATTATACTGCAGCTGTTTAGCGTTTGACATTTTCTTGTAAATCCTAAAAGCGGCACGGCCGATGGTGGACGTTGGATTGAACGCACTTCTCTTGTTTCATGTCATGTGATTCATAAAGTGTGTTGAGGAAACATGTCGAGTTTAAATATTGTAGGAATACTTCACAGTCCGTTTTCCATTTGTTTTAAGTAGACGCACTGCTGCAGTGAATACATAAAAACAATTTTCTCTGACATCAAATTTATCTGAGAAGTGAAGAAAACAAAAAATGGACTTAGTTCTGGAATAAAAACTCTAAAATGTTGGTGGTAGAAGTAATAAAAAGTGTCTGGACTACAAACACGTTGGCACAGTCTTCCAGCAAAGCCCAAACAAACACAAGCACATATGACCTGCTTTTTACAGCCGGCTCCATCTGAATAATAAACACACAAAAAGACCCAATGAAGGTTTTTTTCTGATAATTCATGGAGACTCTTTACACGTCCACTAAATGAAGCTTGAAGAATGAATAAAAGGAGATAAACACTGGCACATTTTCATGAGAAAGTAAATATAATAAAACCAGACAAATAAAAAAAAAAAGCTAAATTGTAAAGATGAACACGTTAATTAAATTACATAAAAGACAGCAGCCTGTTTGGAACTAGTGTGGGAGAAAACAGACCTCATGCAGCGTGTCAAGGCAGATCTGATAACTGTCAATAACATGTTTCATTAATGACATTTTATATGTTTATTATGTCTTTTAAACTTGTATCATCAGCTGTTACAGGCACTGAAAATGTGTGAAACCCTATTTCTGTTGAAGAAAGATTGGATTTAGTTTTTTTTCCCCCTATTTTTAATTATAATTTGCATTTACAATTCGTGTGGGCGCACTGCATTCTGCACAGCATGCAGACAGTAATTGATTAAACATTTTCTCCAATAGAAGCTATTCTGAATCAGAAGTTTGCACTGAAAGTCCGATGAATAAAAAAGTCAAATTAAGTCTCACAAATGTGTCTGGTCATCGTCTTTTGTTGTAAATGTGCAATTTATTAACAGAGAATGGAGCTGCTCTCTCCACAGAGCTTACAGCCTTTCAACTCACCTTTAAATAGTACAGGTCATCACGCTCGCGCCATGCTGCTGCAGCGCTCTGAAACATCACTGAGAGCAAAAAGAAACAGAAATTATTCTGAAACTCGCTGCCTGATAGTATCCAGTCTGTCATTGTTGCCACTAGATGATAAACAGAAAGACCCTTTTTAGAAAAAATGTCCATCTTTTTATGTGAATGTTGTCATATTAATGTCCAGCAGCCTCTCTGTTCCAGTTTAAATGAAAGTTTCTTGTTATCTGATGCAGCTTTGTCTGCTGCCACAGTCAGTGTTGTGAACAGAGACCGTCCGTTTCTGCTGTGAACTGGCCTCATTTAAAGCCCTCGGTTACGAGTCAGAGAGCCCACGGCTTTGTTTTCACCCTGTGAAAGGAGCTAAAGCTGCAAACAGAACTGGGCTGGGCTGATAACGCTGTCGGACGTTTTTCATTCAGTACATAATGTAGCGCGCGGCTTATTTTTGTCTCAAGAAACACAAAGTTAATCTACGCTGCAGCATGTGATCGGTAGTTTGACAATGTTTTTTCCTCTCTGTATCAATCTGCTTTGCTCTGTCGACACAAAAACTCACTAATAGAAAATAAACGGGCCTGGAGTCATCAGTATTACTCTCTCACATAACGCTGGTATGCAGCTGAAATATTCTCCCGCTGACACTTTCAACAGAAACAAGTTGTTCTCAAACCTGCTGCATTTTTAACACCAATTTTCTGATCAAAGGTGCAGTTTGATTACTGCTCCACAGTTCTACATCCTGAAGATTAAAAGCTAATAAAATCCTGGATCCTAAAATCAAACCGAGCTTCATGCTTTTCTTCTGGTGCAGCTGCTGTGTGTTTGCTGATCCGTGTTTGATCTGCTCCCACATAAAGCCATGGCTGTCCGTGTGTGTTATAACGAGTTAGAAACCAGTTCTGGTGCTCCTGTCGGACTAATATCATCTTTTGTATCCTTGGCTTATCTACAGTATGTGAAACCTGTAGTGTTGAGAGTGATCAGCTGATCCTTGTGGCAGATGTTTAATAATTCTGTAGCATCTGGTGTCTGTGGAACACATCACTTCAACGATGTGCTCACATCATGCAAACAGACCTGAAAGAGTAAAACTGCACCAACTTTTATAAGAATCTGCATAAAAGGTGATTTCTACCTTTTCATGCACAGTGTTCACTACAGTAGAGGTACGTGTGTGAGCGTTTTAGGTTTATTTACAGATAGACTTCCACCTCCTGGTAGTAAACATGTGTATTCTTATAATAATATTAGGATAACATCATTATAATATAATAATCTCCAAGTGTTTAGAAAATATGCATGTTACCTGAGTGAACATTTAAAAATCATTTTATAGAGAATAAAAACGAATTAAAGACCCATTCCAATGAAAATCAGTTTTTTTCGTGTTGTTAACATGTTCTTGGGGCATTTTTCTGATAATAAAAGATGCAACTTGAGAAAATTAAGCCCAAAATTACATTTTTGAGTAGTTCTGCTTTTAAATAATTGTGACTGATTAGTAATTTGAAAAATACTGTTTGAAAAATAATGTTTTAGTGGCGTATAAAATGGATTGGGCGGGCTTAGAATAAAGAGATATCTCTTAGCAACAGGGAAAGGGGCGGAGTTATCCTCCACACCAATGGCTCTGCCCACACAGAGGCAAATTGCTAATGAGCTACTGCCGGTATGGAGAAAGTATTTCTTAGAAAACAGCACAGGTTTTGTGATTTTGGGTTAAAATGCCATAGTCATATATTATTGACCACTGAGAACGTTTTCAAATAGCTCAAAATATGATCGGAGTGGGACTTTAAATACTAATAAACTTCAAAAATGTGTTTTTCATGCCTAAATATAAATACAAATATTCACTTTGCTGAGGAGATCATGATTCATTCATGAGAGTTTTTGGTAAATAGCTCTGATAAATCAGTGGCGTTTGGATGTCTGGAAACATCAAACATAATTTTACTTTCACCTCTAGATAAAGAAAAATAAACATTTGATTTTTTTAAACTAATATTTGTGAAAACATTTTACTTTAATCCTTTATAGAAATAAATGATTATGATACTTGTGATTGTTTTTCTATTTCTTGAGTCTCAGTCTTTATTCTCAGGAACTGTTCAAACGTATAATTCTATGATAAAATGTGACGACAGGTGAAAAATGTCCAGCCTGTTTTTTATTCATCATCTCCATCTTTGTGTTTATCTGATTTTTCTGTAGTATCGCTCATGTGACAGTTATGGTATATATCACACGAGCCCGACGCAGCCCAGCCTGATCCGACCCGTTGTGCTTTGGACACAGCAAGATGTTTGCAAATGGCTGAAGAAACACTGTCCACACAACTACCTGACCTACGTGGAGGCGTTCTCCCAGCACGCCATCACAGGTTGATCCTTTATGAGACGTCCAACACGATTAAAGGTGCTGAAAGTCAGCTGATCAGCTGATCTCTGTTGTTTTTATTTCGCAGGCCGTGCGTTGTTGCGGCTGAATGGGGAGAAGCTGCAGCGGATGGGTTTAGTGCAGGAGACGCTTCGACAGGAGCTGCTGCAACAGGTGCTGCAGCTGCAGGTGCAGGAGGAGGGACGCAACCTTCAGATGCTCAGCAGAGATCAGGGTGAGGCTGTTGGGGGGAGGGGGGTGTGTCTCTTTTCTGCTGAACTGTAACATTCATGAGTCCTATCACTCTTGTTGCTGTTGTGGCAAATACATATGCTATTAAAATAAAACTGTACCATTCTCAGTGTGCAGTGAACAAAACACGGCCATTTCCACTCTGTTCTCTTTGAATCTCGCCTTTTCTTCCCCGTACGCTCTCCGTCTCCTGTTTCCAGCTGTGAGAGCACGTCTCTAACACGGAATCCCTGCTGGGAAGTACACGAGTAAACAGCAACTCCAGGAGGAGTCTGGACCAAAGTGATCTCTCATCTTCCTGAAACTCTCTGAGTTCATGTGTCCAAACGGCTCGTTACTCTGATTAGATACTTAGATTGTTTTGGGGTGTTTAATTAGAGCTGGTAACGTCACCTGACTCCGAATCATTTCAGTGGAACACGATGGTGGATGTGGTTCCTGAATCAAACTAGAACTAGAAACATGCAAAAACATTGAATCTGACTGAAAGAGTAACACAAACGTGCACATTATCATTTACTTGATGTCTAAATGACTGACAGAAAACTAAGAGATTTAAAATCTCTTCTCTACCTTTTCTTCTTTAGTTTCCAAACATGTTGTTAATCTGATCATTTAAACGTGATTAGTGTCAGGATATTTTAATACCCCTAAGTTAAATAGCTATCAAAAAGACCATCAGTCAGACACAGAGGTATGGTTTCAATGAGCTTTGCAAAGGAGAACCCCCAACCAAGGTGTTGAGACGATTCTGATGTGTTCCCCTCTGCATTGCCTTTTTATTCACAAAGACACCTCCCATCTGGATGAAGCAAGGAAGGGAAACAAGTGTGAGTCAGATAATGAAGTCAGAGTGTAGTAAACAAACACATTGGATGGACAACAGTCACAGGTTGTAAACCAACTGGTTTCCAAGATAAAGACAAAAGTGTTTTTTCAGGCCAGGTCTGTTTCAGTTCACTTACTCCTGCAGCATGACCTGTGACCTTTTATCAACATCGTAAAACCTCCAACAATTAGATTGGCTGAACAAAGGATTTCAGTCTTTTTTATTACAAATGAGAACAACAACCTGTATGTAACTGTATGTTTGACTGCTTTCTGTCTGTTACCATCAACTTCCTGGAGTTACAGCTTGTTGCATGGTAACAGCACAGACAAATACCCTTTCTGTTGCAGCAAATTGTTATTTTTATACTCTGTTTTTCATGCAAACTTTGCAAACATGTTGTGACACGTTAAAGCTGCAGTTTGGTGAGTTTTTTATGTTTATAAAACAGCGAGCAAGCAGCCTGGTTTGTTTTCAGTCATTAGGCTGAAATAAGCAGCAGCAGGCTGCAGCTTCAGCACGTCAGCAAGAAGCCAATCTTCTCTGATAACTCTCAGTCTCAAAGATGAACCCTTGTACAGTGTGTGCTGAATTTTAATGTTATTTTTTTTTCTTATAGGTTCATTTGGAAAGATATCCTAGCTGGGAGAAAATGGAAACGGTGGAATTGCAGGATATTTAATTAGAAAAACTCCAATGTGAATCGAGTCTGTCTGAAAAATGATGTGGTTAACTGGACTTGAGCAGCTTTCTGTTCCACATCTTTATGATAAACAGACATATTTACGGACTGTGACTATGTGATGAGGAAAAAAGCCTCCTGACAATCTTCATCATCATCGGTGTTCTGCACTGTTCTGTGCTTAGTTATAAAGATGACTGTCTAACTGTTCTTTTCTTTTCCAACTTTTTTATGTCTGAAATAATAAATAAATAAAATAAACTATTATAATGCCAGTGCTGTTTTAAATCAAAGTTGAAAGGTTTAATTTATGTCTTATTTTAGCGTTTTAATGTTGATGAACATCATTTCCCATAATTCTTCGCGACGCTGAATTCGGACTCGATCCATGGCTGGAACTAGCTGATGCTGGTTCCCGACAGACGGTTGAAAATAATGTCATCCCGTTCAGACAGGTACATGATACTAACAGTGTTTTTAACATGCGTTTAGGATCTTTAATCCGAAACTAAATGTTGTATTTTTTTATATTTTCTCTGTATTTCGCCGCAGCGGCTTCATGATCAGTGATGTAACATTAATCACGCGCTTCCTCCTTTTGAACTCATTCCGAGCGCGAGCTGCTCAGTTAAAACCTCCATGTCACTGTGCGTCCAGTGTTTAAACAACACGATCTTTAAACGTGGAATAAAAAAACACGGAATAATCGCGGGCACCTAATCAGAAATAGGCTAGCGCAATGACGTCACGCTGTGCGTGACTTGGATGGGTCGACGTCATTGCTGGGGTCACTGACCAAGTTCGACCTAATAAAAACATTTGGTCGCATTTTAATTTGATATAATATGGGGCGGCAAGTGTAATTTATTGGAAATATACTTTTTTCTTATGTAGCTTACTTTTCCCACATTTAGCATTTCATCACATTTAAGCAGAAAAGGTGTCTAAAATCATCATATACCAGCATATGGCGCACCAAGTGTAACATTTCTGTTATTTAGTGGAAATAGACTTTTTTTTCATATTTAGCTTGGCGCCCTATACTAATAGGCCTATTTGTGTTAAATCCGTTGCAAAATTACTAGAACATCCCAACTCTCTTTTATAACAGATTACAGATTTAAGGTTCTTCTGTTTTTGTCAGCTTTAGTTTGTCTCTTAGCAACATAACTTGAAAAGTTGGTGACAGAAATTTCAGGAAAGGTCAGAAATGGTCCAAAGAAGAAGTGAGTAGCTTTTGGGGTTGATCCAGATCACCGTCTGGATCCAGGAATGTTTTAAATAATTCTTCACCATTATGAGATAGAGCACAATAAATGGTCCAGGTGCTTGATAAAAAAATACATGACGAGTTCCCAAAAGGTTCTACATGATACGAAGGAATGATTTGGATCAAGGACTGATCTGGATCAAGGACTGATCTGGATCAAGGAATGATCTGGATCAAGGACTGATCTGGATCAAGGACTGATCTGGATCAAGGAATGATCTGGATCAAGGACTGATCTGGATCAAGGAATGATCTGGATCAAGGACTGATCTGGATCAAGGACTGATCTGGATCAAGGAATGATCTGGATCAAGGACTGATCTGGATCAAGGAATGATCTGGATCAAGGACTGATCTGGATCAAGGACTGATCTGGATCAAGGAATGATCTGGATCAAGGACTGATCTGGATCAAGGAATGATCTGGATCAAGGACTGATCTGGATCAAGGACTGATCTGGATCAAGGAATGATCTGGATCAAGGACTGATCTGGATCAAGGAATGATCTGGATCAAGGACTGATCTGGATCAAGGACTGATCTGGATCAAGGAATGATCTGGATCAAGGACTGATCTGGATCAAGGAATGATCTGGATCAAGGACTGATCTGGATCAAGGACTGATCTGGATCAAGGAATGATCTGGATCAAGGACTGATCTGGATCAAGGAATGATCTGGATCAAGGACTGATCTGGATCGATACATAATTCCAGATACTTTGATCCAAAAAAGACAAAAATTGGGATTTGTCTTAGAGGCTGCTGGAGGTCCCTTTGTAGGACTCTGGTAGTACTCATCCTGATCCTCCTCACACAGGAGCAGATACTGGTCCTGCTGAGGGGTTAAGGATCTTCAGTGGTCCAGTCCAGCTCTCCTGGAGTAACTTCCTGTCTCCTGGAACCTCCTTCACCTTCTGATAGTGTCATGTATTAATGTTCCATCCTGGTGGAGCTGGACTACCTGTGGGACCTCTGGAGGGTCCAAGTATCACATGATACCAGCAGTGACTCTGACCCAAATAAAAAACTACTGAAAATAAGTTGAATAAAAAACAAGATGGAGGAAGAAATATCCGTGTCCTCCATCTGAAAACATAACTCCTGTTTTTGGGGTCGTCTCATTGTCGCACCTTCAGTGCACCAAAACAGGTGAAACCTCTGATACGTAACTGATCAGATCATATACAGTACTGTTCTTACTGGCATCTGGCTGGAGCTCAGAAGCTGAAACTAACAGCTTTTGAGTCCCACTTTGTGTAAATAAACATCATCCTGGTTAAAAACTTAGAGTGAACTTCAGATCACAGGTTTTCAGGTGTTACCTGGATTTACCCTGCGTTCCCCGGGAAGGGTGATGTCAGAGGAGAGTCCAGCTGATAGTTGAACCTCAGATTCCTGGTTGTGGAACACAGGATCAGTTCTTCACGTACACGTGAGCTAGCCCAACCAGATTACGACCACACGGTGTCCTGGGGGAGGGAGTTGGGGGAGCTCCGGGTTCGGGGAACTGTACTGAAGGCTGTTCGAGTCTGGTTTGCACTGCTGGTATTAAGTCGGACGGTTTTCTGATGGGTGTTGGACTCAGTCAGTGATGCTCTTTGTCATTGATTCTGATATGTTGAGGCTCAGCAGAGGAACGGAGGGTCTCCAGTGAAGGAGACTTCAGATTGCACTGGGTTTAAGATCCACACCTCCCAAATCTTAGACCATGGTCCCGTTACCTACTTTTTGGATAAGTGGCATAAGATACATAAGCAGAATTCTAGAGATCATGGAGTGTCAGAGTGAAACAGGCCATCTTTAACTTTAGACTTTTATCAAGCTGTTCATTGTAGCTCCGGCTGAGACAGTGATGGATTCTTTATTGTTTTCTCAGATGAGTGTTGTGGCGTTGCTGTGGATCAGGTGATTGAACTCAGCTCAACAGGAGAAAGTCTGTCCCGTCCTCTGTGTGTTTACAGGTGTCTCTATTTATACCAGTCAAGTGGCTCTTTGCTGTCAGTGTTCCAGTGATCCTCTTAGTGTCACTCACACAGAGAGGAGGACACACTGGCAGCAGTGTGAAGCAATGAGCGGATTATCAGATGACACTTCAGGTCTCACAGGTACAGATGAGTGAAAGCAGAGCAGGTACAGACCTGTAATTTACACACCACCTCCAACACCGCTGAGGGCCATTTACTCTTGTTTTGGGAAGGTTGCCACGGTAACAGGCGAGCTGAAGAGTAGCTGGTTGTCTTTTGGATGGGACATGACTCTGCTTGATTGTGCTGGAGCCAGAATCTCTGGGTGTTGGTCACTGAGATCCGACCATAGGTAAGACCTGCCTCCCTGGTTTATTTTTGTTTGTTTGTTTTTTTAATTGCAGGTCAGATTTTCCTATCATGAGGCTTTCTGTGCACACTGTACTTAAAGTGTATGTGTGCTAAAGATAGTTCCTACCCTGAGGTCAGAGGAAGTGCAGGATCTGAGCTGGTTTTGCAGATATTTTGGTGGAAGAGCTCATTTAACTTCACGTCTCTGTGTCAGTGCTGAACATTTCAAACTGCAGCAGCTGAAGATGCAAAACACTCATTACTCCTTGTTTACATCTATGATTTGTCTCATTTTCAATGCACATGCATTATGTAGTTACGCATCACACATGAAATAAGCAGAGGGCTCCTTTAATTTCAGTAAATTATAGCCTTAGGAAGCGCCACAGTCCCTAAATGGGTCTTTGGAGAGAGTGACGCAGAAGCTAAGCTGACTTGTGTACTTTTAGCTGTAAACAGTGTTGTGACTCTAATCTCTGTGATCTGAACCATGATGTTCCAGATAAAGTGTCACACAGTGAAGTATTCTATATCTACACATATCATACCACTAAAATATGCACTGGTACATTTAAATACATCGTTCACAATATGATCGAATGTTTGGAAACAAGGCCAGGAAGAGGACAGTTGTAATTAGTTGTGCATAATGTCTTTTTTCTGTACATCACAGTAAATTCACCCACATTTTTGTGTGTGTGTGTGTGTGTGTGTGTGTGTGTGTGTGTGTGTGTGTGTGTGTGTGTGTGTGTGTGTGTGTGTGTGTGTGTGTGTGTGTGTGTGTGTGTGGGTTTGTATTTCTGACCTCCTGGGGACCCGTTTCCTGACTTTTACTATCTTTCTGGGGTCCGAGGGTTCTTGTGGGGACCGAAGCCTGGTCCCCATGAGGGGGACTCCCCTTTTTAGGGTTAGGGGTTAGGTTTATAGGTATGGTGTGAATAGAGTTTTAGTTAGTCTTAGGGTTAGTTATAGATCAGTAATGGTTAAGGTTAGTAAAAGTGTTTGGGTTAGGTATAAATCTAGTTACTAAAATCAATGGAAGTCAATGGACGGTCCCTAAGGATACCAAAACACACTTTTGTGTGTGTGTGTGTGTGTGTGTGTGTGTGGGTGTGTGTGTGTGTGTGTGTGTGGGTGTGTGTGTGTGTGTGTGTGTGTGTGTGTGGGTTTGTATTTCTGACCTCCTGGGGACCCGTTTCCTGACTTTTACTATATTTCTGGGGTCTGAGGGTTCTTGTGGGGACCGAAGCCTGGTCCCCATGAGGGGGACTCCCCTTTTTAGGGTTAGGGGTTAGGTTTATAGGTATGGTGTGAATAGAGTTTTAGTTAGTCTTAGGGTTAGTTATAGATCAGTAATGGTTAAGGTTAGGAAAAGGGTTTGGGTTAGGTATAAATCTAGTTACTAAAATCAAAGGAAGTCAATGGACGGTCCCCATAAGGATAACAAAACACACGTGTGTGTGTGTGTCTGTGTGTGTCTGTGTGTGTGTGTTTGTGTGTGTGTGTGTGTGTGTGTGTGTGTGTGTGTGTGTGTGGGTTTGTATTTCTGACCTCCTGGGGACCCGTTTCCTGACTTTTACTATCTTTCTGGGGTCCGAGGGTTCTTGTGGGGACCGAAGCCTGGTCCCCATGAGGGGGACTCCCCTTTTTAGGGTTAGGGGTTAGGTTTATAGGTATGGTGTGAATAGAGTTTTAGTTAGTCTTAGGGTTAGTTATAGATCAGTAATGGTTAAGGTTAGGAAAAGGGTTTGGGTTAGGTATAAATCTAGTTACTAAAATCAAAGGAAGTCAATGGACGGTCCCCATAAGGATAACAAAACACACGTGTGTGTGTGTGTCTGTGTGTGTCTGTGTGTGTGTTATGTTTAGACAACATAAAAAAGCCTGTTTTACAGATATTTAACTAAACATTGATGTAGTGAAGGTGAGTCGTCCATGTGGGAAACATTGGACACAATCTTCGTTTACAACTGATTTAAATAAAACTCTTAAAAAGCAATTAATACATATAAATCTACAACAGATTAATTTTTTTAAGTCAGCTCCATTTGAGATGCAGATAATCGATCTTAGCGAATGCTGAGATGACCCTTTGATTTCTTGAACACACACTGAGATCAGCTGGAGCGTCAACACAATGATTTGACTGAAAGACCTTTAACTTAATAATTGCTAGACATAAATTAATCATAGTTTTAAAGAGGCCATTTCATACAAATTTCAGGACTTAAGTATTAACCAGTAATATGAAACATTTTATATCTAAAAAACATAAGCAAACACTGAGTAACAGACCTTTCAATCTGTCTGCGTTAAAATTCGGGTGGTTCCGGCTCCTTCCGTCAGGCTTCAGCAGCAACTCGTTCATATTCATTATTTGAATTTGCTGGACTCTGATTGGCTAACAAGCTAGCCTATGAGAGCAAAGAATACTGTTTCCTGCCCCGCTGCGCATGGCAACATCAGGTGTTCTCTCTTCCTGTTTGCTACGTCTTACGCTAACAGCTTTTAGCCAGCAGCATGCTAGGCGTGGTTTCAACTGCGGGAGCTGCCGAAAACTAACAAACAAAGGAGTTGTGACGAAACAAATACAGGCCATTCGTACTCGAGAGAACTCGGGTGTTATCGCCACCTGCGTAGTTTGAGAGATAAAAACTGAAAGAGAAGATGTTGACCTGTTTTCACACCCACTATGAAGGTAAGAACACCTGTGGAGCTAAAATATTCAACAGAAACCTCAGAAAAACTGTTTTTAATGGAAGGGTCTCTTTAAGTTCTGGCATGACAGATGATAAAACAAACTTATATCTCTTTTTGTATTTACACCTGACACTGATTCATTTTTGGGTGTTTAGTTTATACAATGCAAAAAAAAACCCATCAGATGCATATTTTCATTACAAATCAACAGATATCAAACGCCTTTATTTGCTTAAACTATACAACCTTTTGGACAGTTTGTTGATCACTCAGCGAAAGCGTTTCTGACTGGAACTGGTCTAATTAAATTGTTTTTACATTCCATCAGTCACTTCATTATGTTTTACTACACAGCCCTGCAGCTCAGGGATTTTAATCTCCCCTCTTTAGCCATGAAAGTAATTACACAACGACCATGTGTGCTTATGTCTCCTGTTCCTGCCTTATTCCTGTTTATTCTCATCATAAATTAGATTCTATTTGATGCTGCAATCTTTCCTATGAATACAGTAATTGTTTTATGTGGAGCGTAATCAACTCCTTAGATTTTCAATCACTGTCTTTATCATAGTTGCAGTTTTCATCTCTGTCATGCTTTTATTCCTATTTGTCTCCTACAAACTAGTCATTAATGGTTGTAGCACAGTTTTATGTGCACAGTATTTGTGCACGTGTCTTTTCTTTCTTTTCTTTATCCAATCTCATGCAGAGATTAAGAGATCCTGTTTATTACAAAACAGTTAACTTTTTTTTCTGCTTTTATTTTGATGATAATTCTAAAGATTTGAGAAACAGCTGAGAGACGAAACATCATGTTAACTTAGGTTTAAATCTGGCTGGTAACATTCAGTGTAAATTATGACAGTGAAAGCTCTCTGATTAAAAAGATGCTGATGTTGAGTTCAGGTCTGCATGAAGCCTAAATCTCCATGATTGTATCAGTCTGTAGATTTTCCTCTAACTAACAGCAGAACTACAGCAATATATAAAAAAAAAAAAAATTCCCCTCTTGCCACTGGGCGGTGTTTTTCCCGTTCCAAGCTCGGGTCCTCTACCAGAGGCCTGGGAGTTTGAGGGTCCTGCGCAGTATTTTAGCTGTCCCAAGTACTGCACTTTTCTGGACTGAGATGTCTGAGGTTCTCCCAGGGATCTGCTGGAGCCATTCCTCCAGTTTGGGGGTTACTGCCCCAAGTGCTCCGATTACCACGGGTACAATTGTCACCTTCATCTTCCAAGTCTTCTCTAGCTCCTCTCTGAGCCCTTGGTATTTCTCACGTTTCTCATGTTCCTTCTTCCTGATGTTGCCATCACTTGGTATCACCACATCCACCACAACTGCTTTCCTCTGCTCTTTATCAACCACCACAATGTCCAGTTGGTTCGCCATTACCATCCTGTCTGTCTGGATCTGGAAGTCCCACAGGATCTTTGCTCGGTCGTTCTCCTCCACCTTTGGAGGTGTTTCCCACTTTGACCTTGGGGTTTCCAGCCCGTACATGATAGGCAGACACTTTCTGGCGCGTCCTCCAATCAGCTTAAAATATTGTACCTGATGTCCCTCCCTTTTTCAGACACTTTCAGACGGAGCAGTTCCTGTAGCACTGACTGGACACGTGGGGCTACAGATAAATCTGGAAGAGCCAGGTTAGGAGAACCTGGTCTGAATCTAGGAATATGGTTGAATTTATTACTCTCCAAAACCCTGACAACCTAGGATTGTGGTCTTACACACCTCTCTGCAGCTTCTCTGACATTCCCTTTTAAAAAATAAAATAAAATCTGTTTCCCAATGTCACTGATCCAAGGAAGCAGCTTGAAGAGCAGCAGTAGAATGTGAATCATCACAGTTTCTGTCCTGCTGTGCTCAATAAGTTAACAATAAAGTGTGAAATGAGTTAAAAATAATAACTTCATCCTAACTATCAAAAGGTATGTTGGTCCAATTCCAACAAGACCCTTTAAGGAGATTTTTCTCCTTAATCAGCACCCTTATATTAGACCTGACGTGTCTTTAGTGATTAGATAGGCTTTTAAAGTTGAAGTAATTAATTTCTCAAGAAATCTGATTTTGATCCATGTTCTCCAAGTATTTATTGGCCTGTATCTAATCTGCACTTTATAAAAAAATCTTTAAAAAATAGTTACAGTTATGTGATAATTTAAACAATAATAATCTATTAGAGGAGTTTCAGTCAGAATTTAGATCATCAGCTCTGAAACAGCACTGGTGAAAGTTTCTAATGATATTCACATGTCCTCAGACAGTGGACATGCGTCTCTTGTCCTGTTAGATCTCAGTGCTGCTTTTGATACTATACTGTAAATCATAAGATCCTCTTGAAAGGCTTGAATATTAGATCAGAATTCAGGGAACTGTACTAAACGGGTTTAAATCATATTTATCTGACAGATTTCAGTTTGTTCATATAAATAATGAATCTTCTACATATACCAGAGTCAGTCATGGAGTTCCTCAGGGTTCAGTGCTTGGACCAATCCTCTTTACTATATATATGTTACCGCTTGGTAAAATTATTAGACAACATTATATTAAAATCAATTTTTATGCTGATGATACTCAGTTATATCTATCAATGAAGCCTGATGAGACCAACCAGCTGCAGAGATGACAAATTTTTCTTAATGATGTAAAATCTTGGATGACACTTAATTTTCTGTTCTTTAAACTCACATGTGACAGAGGTTCTGTTTTTTGGGGGGGGCCTGATCATCTTAGAAAACGGTTTTTCTGAGGTTTCTGTTGAATATTTTAGCTCCACAGCTGTTCTTACCTTCATACTGGGTGTGAAAACAGGTCAACAACTTCTCTTTCAGTTTTAATCTCTCAAACTACGCAGGTGGGGATAACACCCGAGTTCTCCCGAGTTCAAATGGCCTGTATCTGTTTCGTCACAACTCCTTTTTTTCTTTATTAGTATTCATCAGCTCCCCGAGTTGAAACCACGCCTAGCATGCTGCTGGCTAAAAGCTGTTAGCATAAGACGTATCAAACAGGAAGAGAGAACGCCTGATGTTACCATGCGCAGCGGGGCAGGAAACAGTATAGGCTACCTTGCTCTCATAGGCTAGTTTATTAGCCAATCTGAGTCCAGCAAATTCGAATAATGAATATGAACGAGCTGCTGCCGAAGCCTGACGGAAACAACCGAGAACCAGCCGAATTTTGATGCAGACAGATTGAAAGGTCTGTTAATCAGTGCTTCCTGATGTCTTTTAGATATAAAATGTTTCATATTACAGGTTAATACTTAAGAAATAACCACAAAGTCCTGAAATTTGTATGAAATGGCCTCTTTAAACTCAGACAGACAGGTTTTGGCTTATGGACCTGATCTCCTTAGGAACAAACTTTGGATGGTATTTATTTGGCCTCTTAACAACAATGTAAAGAACCTACCTGGGTGTTATCTTTGACCAGGACATGTCGTTTAGTTCTCATATAAAGCATGTTACCTGGACGGCCTACTTCCACCTACGTAACGTTGCTAAAATTAGAAGCAATCTGAATCAAAGTGATGCAGAAACATTAGTTCATGCATTTATAACGTCTAGACTTAATTACTGTAATTCTTTATTCAAATAGAATTCAAACATTTCAGTAAAAGACCTCCAGCTGAGCCAAAATGCTGCTGCCAGAGTTCAGATGAGAGTTGGTTAAAAGCTGCCCAACCCTTCTGTGTTTGTCTACGTCTATTTCCTGTCATCTCAGGCTCCAGTCAGTCGAGACAGACGGCTTCTCATCCTGGTCCTTTTCGCTGTCACCAAACTCGTGCTGCTCAGGATGCAGGATTGTGTTGAATTAATGATTGAACCCGATCTGCTCGGGGTTTTTAAATAAGAAACGTATTCATTAACATTTCACTCGTGGTAACTGACCATATTGCAGTTAGATTGCATTGATTTTACATAACTAGTCTTGAATCTGGACGTGTTGAACTGGTCTTGTTGCTTCTTTGAAAAGTCTTTTGTTATATAAATAAACTAATCTGAATTCATTTAATTCATACGGAGGGTAGAAAACTCAGATTTTTACACGTGTCTCTGAATGCAGCAAAAATAAATTGTTACCACAATGTAAAACTGATTTATGTTAGCAGGGAATATTTGAAACACACACACAGCTTATCTGATACCATCTCTCTCCGCTCTCTTCATGGGTTTCACGTGTTCAGGCTGTAACTCGTCCTTGTTGTGTTTCAGTGGGAGCGGGGAGGATTCATTGGACCGGCTCCTGCTGCATGCAGGCGCCCCTCACAGGAAGAGCACTACCTCGCTGAGTAACACAGAGCCTCCTCTGCTTCGCACAGGCACGCGCACCATCTACACCGCCGGGCGCCCTCCCTGGTATGACGAGCATGGTGCTCAGTCAAAGGAGGCCTTTGTTATAGGTATGAGACTCACTGATGAGGTTTTCATTCCTCTGTACTGTTTTTTTCTGCCAAGTCACTGCTTTGAGCTGCCCAACCTGTCCTTTTGTCCCATTCTCTGTTATTATACCCATAAACAGTTTAGTGCCATCACACACACCATCAGACTACATTAGACACACTCTGAACCAACATAATGGATTCATGTGATTCTGTAGGGTTGTGTGGGGGCAGCGCCTCAGGGAAGACCACCGTGGCCAATAAGATCATTGAGGCCCTGGATGTGCCGTGGGTTGTGCTGTTGTCTATGGACTCGTTCTACAAGGTGAGTGTGTCACACATATTAGTCTGTTTATTCCTTTAGTCGCCAGTTTCCTGTAAATTTGTTACATGAAGGCGGATTCAAATCTTTCAGCACCCTGAGGTGATGTCCGCGGTTGTGGCGATGTTTTGGATTGCGGCCTGTAGATCAGACAGAACAAACACGTTACAACCCATCACATGTTCTTTGTGTGAGGATTTCCCTGCATGTGCACAGGTTTTATCCTCAGACGAGCAGGTCCTGGCAGCAAACAACGACTACAACTTTGACCATCCGGGGGCATTTGACTTTGAGCTGCTGGTTGCCACCCTGTGGAAACTGAAGCAGGGAAAGAGTGTGAAGATCCCTGCGTATGACTTCACCACACACAGGAGACAGAAAGACTGGGTGCGGTGGGTTCTTTCATTTGCAAGAAGCCTTGTTTTTACAAACAACCCTTCAGAATGTGCATTTAGTGGTATCGTGAAAGTAAAGCTGAATTTAGAAAAAAAAGAACATATACAGCTAACTTGAAAAGTTATTTCAAGTTTAGTTAAAGCAAAAGGTGCTAATTTATTCTTTTAGAAGCTAAAATAATAGAACATGAAGCAGCTTTCTTCTTGTGAGACTCTTCCCTCACCTTTTTATGCAGAAAACAGTGTACGGAGCCAGTGTTATCATACTTGAAGGAATTCTGGCTTTTGCAGACAAAGAGCTTCTCCAGGTAAGGCTGCGTGGGTTGTTGTTTTTTCTTTTTGAAGAATTCCTCAGTGTAGTAATCAGGAGCCGTTGTTTGTGCAGCTGCTTTGCTTACGTGAATATAATTGAAGCGTTCAGAGGTGTTTGCTCGTTCCTCTCTGCAGCTCTTGGATATGAAAATCTTTGTGGACACAGACTCCGACATCAGACTCGTCCGGCGGCTCCGCAGGGACATCACAGAACGTGGGCGGGACATTGAAGGTGTCATCAAGCAGTACAACAAGTTTGTGAAGCCTGCCTTTGAGCAATACATCGAGCCGACCATGAGGCTGGCTGATATTGTTGTTCCGCGAGGTGAGAACAAACCTGAACTGGAACTTTTTTACTTTTTTTTTTTGAAAACAGAACGTCACTACCTGTCTTTTTGTTTTTTAATCTAAGGTGGTGGGAACATGGTTGCCATTGATCTGATAGTCCAGCATGTGCAAAGTCAGCTGGAGGAGGTGAGAGAGCATATGTTAGCGTCTGGCGCCACCTTCTGTTAAATATGTGTCACACACAGACCTCTACTATGATTTATTTGTGCAGTTATCTTCTTTAAAATAAATGCAAAGAAACTGCATTAAAAGACTGAGACCACAATAAATGAATGTAGAAGTTTTTATTATGAAGCTGTTACTTATTTCTGCAGACTGGGCTTCATGTGTTCAGTTGTTTCACCTTGCAGGGAGGGGTGATCAAATTTGATCATATTTTTTCGTATTTACCACATTTTTCATGTGAGTGACAGTAAAATTGTTACAATTCAACATCTTGTTTTCGGCTGTAAATTTATCCGATTTTAAGTTCCCAAACTTTTCAGCTTTTAATATCATCGACCCAAAATATCTCTGGTTAAACTATACAGACACGACTATAGAGCTAAATGAATTAGCAAAATGAAAACGCAGATGCTTCAACAAAATTCAGCTTTTTTCTGGTCAGTTTTATTTATATTTATATACACCAGTTCAGAACAACTCATCTTTAAACACTTTACAGGAGCAGTGATTCTGATTCCCATCAACAGGTGCAGATTCAAAGTTGAATTCTATACAATGAAATCACTAGAATATTAATACCATCAGTTTAAGTGAATTATAAAATGCCAAAGTTAGAAAGAAAACTAAAGGAATGACTCTCTTTTATCAAGAAGATGCTTCAGCAGAACCAGAACTAAGATCAGTGACCTTCTGCCTCGACCAACTGGGGTCTGAGAGGAAAGAGACCCAGACAAACAGATGGATTTGTGCCAGTCGTTAATTAAAAGAGATAAAGTTAATAGCATCAACAATAATAGATATAAACATGGAGAGTAAAAACAGCAGAGAGAAGACGTGTTCAGTCTCATCAGAACTCTGGCAGCAGTTTTTTGAGCTGGAGGTCTTTTACAGAATCGTTATAACATCCTCAGAATAAAGAAAATCAAGGCTCGTTGTAGTAAATACACAGACCCGTTTTCTGGATCTTCTTGAATCACAATGCTCCTAATTGGTGGAAGATACCAGTTCTGGTAAGGTTTCCCGCATTCACCTTATGTGCATTCCCACAATGCTCTGCACCGACCAGCAACATCCGGTTTGTTGTTTTGATGGCAGACAGCTGAGAGAATAGTGTGCTCCAGTCGGATTTTATCATATGTCTCCTAATGAAAATGTATTCTAATATTTCTATTTTTGTTTTTAATATCTACAGATAATGGATGGTAAGATGCTGATTATATATATGGTTGTAGGGTATTTATTTTTTAATGGCATTATATAAAAAAATAATTATACAATTTCTTTTTCTGACTGGTGTGTCTTTACTTGCTAAGATGTGGTGAAATGAGATTAATTATGATTAAGCGTACAAGAAAACGTACAAACTGGATGTTGCCGTTCGGCGCCGTGCATCATGGGATATTCGCATGTGGTGAATAAGTACTACAGGCCAAGTTAATACCATCCAGATGAGTACACAGTTTGTTTCTAAGATGATCAGGCCCCAAAAAAAAAACAGAACCTCTGTCACATGTGAGTTTAAAGAACAGAAAATTAAGTGCCATCCAAGATTTTACGTCATTGAGACAAGCTTGTCATCGCTGCAGCTGGTTGGTCTCATCAGGCTTCATTGATAGAAATAACTGAGTATCATCAGCATTAAAATGGAATTATATATCATGTTGTTTAATAATTTTACCAAGCAGTAACATACGTATATATAGTAAAAAGGATTGGTCCAAGCACTGAACCCTGAGGAACTCCATGACTGACTCTGGTACATGAAGAAGATTCATTATTTACATGAACAAACTGAAATCTGTCAGATAAATATGATTTAAACCAGGTTAGTTCAGTTCCTTAAACTTTGTAATACAATTGGAAGTTGTCTGACTCACACGCTTCATCTAAACTATATGTGTCCTCCTGTTTGGAAGAATCTTCTCTGTCCTGCTGTTTCCAAATATGAAACTCGATAAACATGTTTTGGTCTTACATGTTGCTTTTGACAGAGTTTTTACAGCAGAAGAGAAATTTTATCCTTTAAAACCTTTTGTTCCCTCTTGTTTTGGATTTTATTTGTGTTTTATTGTGGTATTTTTTTCTCTTTAATGCAGCGTGAGCTCAGTGTCAGGTATGCTGATGCATTTTTTTTTTCAGCTCATATTGTTTTATTTTTTGTTCTCACTGTCTACACTCTGACCTTCACTGTTTTCTCTGTCAGCCTGTGTTTTAGTGACATTCTGTTTCATTTATCACTAACTGCATCAGAGAGCGACACAGAAAACTCTGAACATCTTGTCCCTTTTCTTCAGAGCGCTCCTGGCATCAGTCCAGCAGACGCAGCCGCTCCCTCGGTCTCTCAGAGTGCTGGAGAGCACGCCACAGGTCAGAGGTCTGCACACCATCATCAGGTACCCAACATGGGATCACAACTGGATCAGAGTCTTTTCCTTAATGACCTAGTCAACATTTATTCTGCTGTCCTGCAGGAACAAAGAAACCAGCCGAGATGAGTTCATCTTCTACTCAAAGAGACTAATGCGTCTTCTTATAGAACATGCACTAACATTTCTACCGTCTCAGGTGGGTGGAGTCAATATGTTAAATAAATAGACTAGTCTTCCTTTCAGCCCCTAAAACAGACCCTACATGAAGGTTTCAAGTCCACAAACTGTTGAAATCTGTTCATGTACTGTGTGTATATAAATGCTTTTTGTATTTAAATACTCATGTAGATGAATAATAATGAAAACAACAGGATTTTTCTACATAGAGGTACATACTATACTATTTTGTCACATGAATGGCTATTTAATGAGTCTGAAGGCAGGAAGTGTCCTGAATAAACTGTCAGTTAAACTGTGCAGATCATTCTTTACTTTTTTCTTAAATATATAATTTCTTCTGTTTTTGTTTACGATCCAGAACCTTTTCCAAATCGATTTTGGACATGTTGATTTCCACTTTTGTCATTAAATATTAATGAAAAGATTTAAATTTTTCTAACATTTTTTAAAATCCCAAACATTTTAAAAAGAATGAAATAATGTACAACCCCTTAATATTCTTCTATCAAAATTATATTTTAGAAACTAAAAAAAGTCTCACAGAAACAGAAAAGTATTTATATCATTAGTGTAATAACTTTTATTATTTGTTGAACAAAAATATTTTTCCTTTTTTTTAACCCTCTGATCTATTTCGGGTGTTTTTGGCCTTTTATTTTATTCTGTTTTACGGTAGTTTTTTTTTATTAAATGAGAAACATAATAAATGTTAAGTTTGGTTTATAATTTTGAATAAAGTTAAAATGACTGATGTTTCTCTGGTTTATACTAAAGACAAAATATGT
The DNA here is from genome assembly GCA_006937955.1 of Pachypanchax playfairii. Taxonomy (NCBI): domain Eukaryota; kingdom Metazoa; phylum Chordata; class Actinopteri; order Cyprinodontiformes; family Aplocheilidae; genus Pachypanchax; species Pachypanchax playfairii. The sequence goes on along the minus strand of SSNP01000032.1, from coordinate 3,183,422 downwards.
AAATTAGAGGATTTAGAATCCTGACAGAATATTGTAGAGATGCTGGTTTAAATGAAGAGGTTTAAGATGTAAGTTAATATGTGATGAGTAGAATTCTTCATCAAAGACTTGAATATTAATGCAACAAATACAACAACTAATAATTCCAGTGTATAAACGAAGGTCAGAATCATGATCTTTGGAAGGAACAGAGATTAAAAGATTCTTCCAGAGTGAATCAAATCAAGACGTACATGCTCTTTATAATAAAATAACTTCAATCCAAACAAACAGAAGGGATGGGCCAGCTGTCATTTCTGTGGTCAGTTTGTGTAAGAACATTAAATGCGGTTCTAATAAGACTATTTCCTCTTGTGTATTTTTTACCAGCCGTGTAAAGTTCAGACTCCGCAGGGTCACGAGTACGAGGGCCGCAGCTACAACGGGAAAGGGGTAAAACTGTTTTCCAGTCAACAGCTGATTGTTTCCTCTGAGGTCTTTAACCTCACACTCACTCCACTTATCTGTCTCCACAGATCACTGGAGTGTCGATCCTGAGGGCAGGAGAGACCATGGAGCCCGCCCTGAGGGCCGTGTGCAAGGACGTCCGCATCGGTAAAATCCTAATCCAGACCAACCTGGACTCAGGAGAACCGGAGGTAAAAATAATCCAAATCTTTTTACTCTTTAATGTAAGGTTTATAGATTGACTTTCAACTAAGATCACAATGTTTTTTCTCTTTTTTTTTTTTTTTTGCTCTGTGATGCTTGTCTCCGTGGCAACTACCTGTCTTGTTCCTGTAACCATGGTAACTGGTCTCCTCCAATCCGGCGTGGCTAGCTGCATTACCTGCGTCTGCCCAAAGACATCAGTGAAGATCATGTCATCCTGATGGACAGCACGGTCTCAACCGGCGCCGCTGCCATGATGGCGGTGCGAGTCCTGTTGGTGGGTGGAGACTAACCCGGTTCAGAACCAGTCACACTCATCTAGTTAGAATTATTTTTGTCCCTGTCATTTTCTTTTTACTCTTTGTGTGTGTGTGTGTGTGTGTGTGTGTGTGTGTGTGTGTGTGTGTGTGTGTGTGTGTGTGTGTGTGTGTGTGTGTGTGTGTGTGTGTGTGTGTGTGTGGGTTTGTTTTTCTGACCTCCTGAGGACCAGTTTCCTGACTTTTACTATCTTTCTGGGGTCCGAGGGTTCTTGTGGGGACCGAAGCCTGGTCCCCATGAGGGGGACTCCCCTTTTTAGGGTTAGGGGTTAGGTTTATAGGTATGGTGTGAATAGAGTTTTAGTTAGTCTTAGGGTTAGTTATAGATCAGTAATGGTTAAGGTTAGTAAAAGGGTTTGGGTTAGGTATAAATCTAGTTACTAAAATCAATGGAAGTCAATGGACGGTCCCCATAAGGATAACAAAACACACTTGTGTGTGTGTGTGTGTGTGTGTGACTGAGCAGGATCACGAGGTGCAGGAAGACAAGATCATGTTGGTGTCGTTGCTGATGGCTGAACTCGGGGTGCACTCTGTCGCCTACGCCTTCCCAAAAGTCCAGATCCTCACCACAGCTGTGGACAAGAAGCTGGATGATTTATTCCGCGTAATTCCTGGTATCGGTATGAAGTAACAAATTTCCATCTTTCTGTAAATCTTTTAGAGTCACGCAGTCTTACAAAGCTTCTAATTCAGGGGTGTCAAACTCCAGGCCTCGAGGGCCACTATCCTGCATGTTTTAGATGTTTCCCTG
>SSNP01000032.1:3155574-3180077 GCA_006937955.1 Pachypanchax playfairii | reverse complement strand
CAGTTCACTAATCATGCTCTCCAGCCCCGCTGATCACACACTGACTCTAATAAAAGCAGCTCCTACCAGTTTGAAGCTCAATCATCGATTCAGTTCGTGGCAAAGAGCTCATGTAGCTGCCCCGGCTCTTCTCGAGCAAACCAAAACTTCCTGCAGTCCCTCTTAAGATCCTCTGTCCTCCTCACACCTCATCCTGCACGCCCTACTTATCCAATAAAATCAAAAAAAGCAATAAAATCCTCCGTGGTGTGTCTTCCAGTCAAACAAGTGACCTGAAGCTCCTCCACTTCACCAACATGTAGCTACTGTACATGTTAGCTAGCAGCTAACAAAAACGTTTCCACATAGAACTTGCTCGTTACATGGGAAACCCCATGGGAAACCCTCTATGTCAAGTAAATAAGGTATATAATCACCACATGTCCCCGGTGCTTCCAGCTGCTTGACCTGCAGACTCCACAGTACCAGCCTCACTGTGCTGGATTATTTACGGTATTAGGCAACCCAAAATGGTGCCCGCTGCTCTGCCAGCTATTGGCTGGTAGATGTAAACAAAATACCAACGTCGTGCCCGTCAAAATTAATATTTTATAATATTTTACTTCAAATATAATTTTTAAAGAATATGTTGTATTTTCATTCTAAAGCCCTCTAAACACCCCGTGGAGGCATTATTTTGTTATAAATATTGCTTTTAATGAAAATATTCCATATACCACCTTTAAATTCAGAGGCAAGTTAAACCAATGATTTGTTTTTTTTACTAATAACTAGAATTCATCTGATCCGATCACAAAACATGCAACATTTTAACAGTCGTTGTGACTCAATTTTACTTTTCTGGACCAGTAAATTCTTTCATCTCCCTGATTTCATGATTGAAACGGAACAAAAATAGTTTGATTATGAATTTTATGAAGTCAACGATGTGCAAATCAACAAATACCAAAAACAAAATGTTGACAAAAGCAGAAATTCATTTGATCTTATCAATTAAATTCACTGTTTATTCGTGCTGCTTTTGAAGGATCACCGTCCGGTTCTGAGTCCACTATGATGCTCTTTTTCAGGGGACTTTGGGGACCGTTACTTTGGGACAGACGGGTCTGACAGCTGCAGTGACGGGACGAACCAAGACCAGCTGTCATTTTGACTTAAACTGCTGTGAGCGTCTTCAAAAGACAAAACAAAAAGCCAAACTGGTGGTTTTACCTCTTCAGGTATAGAGTAAGATGTTCTGACATTCACTCTAGAGGAAGTTTTATACTTTAATGCAGGTGATGATTCTCTCGGGGTTCATTTAGAATATTTTCATACAGAAAGATCAAACAGTGCCATAATCTATCAGGTATAATTATGCAATTAGATTCAAATGAAACGATCTGATCAGGGTTCCGATTTAAACACCTCGTAGGAGAGATGTTTATGTTATACTCTGTATTTATTTTTATACACTTTACTGAATATGCCCTAGATTATTGATGTGAAATAAAAACAGGTCATTCACTTCTATTCATCATGTTTATCATAGTGAACGCTACAGCTGAGGATTATAGAAGATATTTTGACAAAAACTTTTCTAAAATGAAACAATTTGTGGACAACAAATGATATTAAAATGTATCCCCAAACCTTCTGTGATGTTTGCACACAATTCATTTACTAAGTAAAGAACAAAAACTCCAGATTGGTGTTGGATTTGGGTCACGTGTTGGATTTAAAGACTCTGGATTAATTTTGCTGGTAGTTTTTTCACTTCACACATATACAGCAGAGTTAAAGAGGCCCTTCCATTAAAAATGGTGTTTCTGAGGTTTCTGTTGAATATTTTTGCTCCACAGGTGTTCTTACCTTCATAGAAGGTGTGAAAACAGGTCAACAACTTCTCTTTCAGTTTTTATCTCTCAAACTACGCAGGTGGTGATAAAACCCGAGTTCTCCGGAGTTTGAACGGCCTGTATCTGTTTCATCACAACTCCTTTGTTCGTTTGTATTCATCAGCTCCTGCAGTTGAAACCACACCTAGCATGCTGCTGGCTAAAAGCTGTAGCATAAGACGTAGCAAACAGGAAGACGATGTTGCCATGCGCAGCGGGGCAGGAAACAGTATACCTTGTTCTCATAGGCTAGTTTGTTAGCCAATCAGAGTCCAGCAAATTTGAATAAAGAATATGAACGAGCTGCTGCTCGAGGCCTGACGAAACCAGACAAATTTTAATGCAGACAGATTGAAAGGTCTGTTAATCAGTGTTTCCTAACGTTTTTAGATATATAATGTTTCATATTACAGGTTAATACTTAAGAAATAACCACGAAGTCTGGAAATTTGTATGAAATGGCCTCTTTAACGGCAAGTGTTTAAAAAAACCCAATTATAACAGTTATGTTGTTGTTTTTTATTTAACTCAGTTTAACTTAAATAGGAACATGAAACATCGTGAGGGAGAATATTTGGGTTGAAGGAGGGTTTTTTTCTGGTCCTGGAATCAGTTCAAGTTCAGATCAATTCCTAGAATTAGACTCTGTTCATTTGAGGTCACGGACGGTCACAAGCTTTCACACACTTCTCAGACTCTCAGGGTTCACGCTCAGGCCGCACAGAGCCCCCCCCCAACCCCCTGTGTTACATTTTAAACCCTGATGGGGGCAGTGTTGCTCACATTACGGTGCCTCCTAGTGAGATTTAAGCCTCTCTTTTACAAATGTGTTCTTTTCAGCACCAAATGCAGACTAACTCACCTGAATCACATGTTTAAAAAGCACCATGGATGTAATTTAAAAAAAATGTACGTGGCTGTAAATCCATTCATCTTCATGCTTTATTACTTTACTCACTAGGTGCCAAACTGTGTATGTTTGTGCTCACTGACTGTAAAAACCAGAAGATAATGATGTTATTGTCATTTCAGAGTGGCACAATGAGCCGTAAAAACATCAAGCCTCCCGTTTTTTCTCCCTGTTGTGTTCACGCCTCCTGATCCTCTGTATAAAACCCTGCGCGGTGAGACGGCGACTCCCTGAAATGGTCTAATCTGCCCAGTTTACGACCTCATGCTTGGTCTGATCTCTCCTCTTTTGTCTGTACTGGGATCCTGCGTCTTTTCACTGTCACGCACCTTCAATGAATCTCAGCGCCTCATTCATGTATTTATTCAGCCATTCATGCTCCTCGCAGTGAGATTAGCACATCACATGAGCTGTGAATGTTGTGTCATGTTCACACCTACAGTATGTGCTGCTCCTACATGTTTGTTTTGGGTTTGTTTTTTCCTGCGATTGCTCCTCACCGAGCGGGCTGACACTGTGATCACGGATGTCACACGATGCACGCCGTATTCTCCAAGACAGCAGAAGACTCACTCACCCATGTGACTACTGCCTCAAGGTTAACCTGTTACCATGGAGACAGGCCCGCCAATGAAAATTCAGCAGACGGTTACGATGTTGACTGCAAGCTTTTTGTTTTAAGGGGTGACCTATTTTTTTTTCTTCACCCCCCCCCCCTCCTCCATCCACAGCTACACAGACGCAGACCCCACTACTGTGGCACATTTGCACGTGCACATTTATACAGATACTAAATAGGAAGGCTGCACACAAAGACACTTGTGAAATGAGGTTTTAAAGTTGTCTAGAAAAGAAGCGAGGGGGTTAAAAAAAACAGCAAGAAGTCTCAGAAATAAAGGATTCTGTTTTATGATATGCTTTCTAGAAAAATAAATATACATTTTTAGGTTTAAAGATATTAATCTCCAGGCAGCTTTTAAGGTCAGAGAATAAACCTCTACTTTGAAAAGCATTTGAGAAACGTTTGCTTCCTGTCCTGTTTAATAAGCGAGACTATAGAGATAAAACCATTTTTTTTTTAAAGTGCCACTTTATTACAAAAGTATAAACTTGACTGACATTTCATGAATAGTAATCTTGATATAAAACATTACAATCTTTTGCACTTTAGCACTTGATTACACGCTTTTTGAATACAAGACCCTGTAGTCTGAATAGCAAACACACAACATTAGCTGCCACATTTAACTTAGCAGGGCTTTTTCAACAACACACCGTAGCTTCATGGCTTCCAAAACAACAAACAGAATAACACGGAAATTTACATTGCAGCTGTTTTGCAGTTCGGGTCACAATATTAGTCATTCCAAAAAAAAAAAAAAAAAACACAACTCAACATAATAGAAAAAGATAGATTTCTTGACACTGATGATATATTTATTATTCTTTCTCTTTTTGTCATGTACATACACGTTGCATCAACATACAGTATAATCACATTGTTTGCTGGGGGGATATTTGGTTGAGTGAAGTTACTGTTATTGTCCTGGTTTGGATGTAATTTCGGTGTGTTCTACTCGGGGCGATGCTCTTCTCGCTTCACAATATTTTGTCATTTCCGTGATATTTTCAACACTAACAACAGAGAGAGTGTGTCCATGATGAGACGTGACGTTTGCTAACACACATCAGTTCTACTGTAGCTTTCCACGCTGCACTATAATGAAACCCAAGCGGATTCATATGACCACGAGGCAGGGACTAAGTAGATGAACAATCCACAGATATGAGGGAGGACTGAGCAGACTAGAGGAGGGGGGGGGGTGTGAGCGGACTGTCTCCACATTTAGGGCTCAAACAGTTCACTTGGATTCATTTATACTGAGTGTGTCACAGAGGCTGCATGGAGTCCCACCGTCCTCAATCAAACTGGCTTTGGGCTCGACAGAGAAACAAAGCAACACACTAAAAAAAAAAAAAAACAACCAACGACAAAAGAAAAACATTCATATAGAGAAACCACATGACAGTGCTTGATTTTTGTTAGCTTTTCCCCCTTTTTAAAATTTTTTTTTCCTTTTTTTTTTTTTTTTTTTTTTTTAGGCATGCAACTTGTAGCAGGCAAAGTGCAGAAACAGGATCGACAAAGTAAAACACTTCATTTACAGACAGCAGTGGAGACAGTGTTCCAGTCCATGTGGAGTGAAACCGAACCAAATGGAGGGAAGAGTCCGATCGGATTCGTTTTTATATAGTGAAAATGCTCTAAATCTGTTCAAGCTTTTAGGAGGGATGCAAAATGTGTGCAATTTTTGTTATAATACTATCATAATTCGTTTTCATGGTCCCTGAGCTTTCAAGTGTTTTGATTAATAATTCATTCACTTGTATCGTTTAAATTCTGTCCTGAATCACATCTGGTCTAACGCAGGGAAGGGCCTGTTCACGACAGACTAAGTGCTACCAAAATATCCGACACAACGCCGTGTCTATTCTCTAATTACACGTCCGGCTTGGACCAAATATATGACTATTTTTACCCGCTAAAATTGAGGAAGAATTTAGGTTCTAACTTTATTGTGCTTTGCACATACAGTATGTATGAATAGAACTGAAGTGCTACTGTTAACTACAGATTGCTCTGCAATGGTCTTGTGCTCATTTATTATTCACTACCTTTGGATTCCTTTAAGGTTTATAGATAGGACTTTGTATTCAGCCCAGGTCATAACAGATCAACATTATTACCCCAAGGCCTCTGGAGCCTGTGAAAGGCTTGATGTTATGACTTGAATGTAAACAGTATGTGTGGGTGAGCATGACAGGAGCCCAGCAGTCACTTCTTATGGTGTTAGCTCAGCTCCTTGTGTTGGAAGGAAAGGGGGTCACAGTGCAGCCGCCGCCTCAGAGGCCTGTAACGTACATCTCCATGCCATCGTTGAATGTGAAGATGGTGGTGGTGCTAGAGGTGGCAGAGCCCTGCTTCAGGTCGCCGATGCTCTCGTATAGGTTCTCACCTGGCAGCAGCAGGGCTTTGGCAGGCAGGTGTTGTAACTTAGGGGTCTGCTGCGTTGGTGGTGGTGGAGGAGGATGCTGCTGCTGCAAGGGCTGCTGGGCTTTTTTCCTTCGCGGCCGTAGTGTGGCACACGTGTTGGGGGGCCTCTCTCGCTTCCAGCCTCCACCACCTTCCACGTTCTCATAGGCTGGATTGCAATCCTCTGTGCCAATGGACTCGTAGCAGTGGTCATCGAGGGGTCCTCCAACTGCTTTGCCCTCCTGAGGGGCCCACGTCTGAGGTTTGACCACTACGCTGAACCCCCCGTCTCGGTCCCGGTCACCTCGACCTAAGGTCCGGAAGCCAAGGTTTGCCGGGGGAGACCCCGGGATAGCTCTCTTCTTCTTTCCAGGTTTGCAAACTTTGGAGTACATCTCAGCCACCTGCAATCATACAGCATCAGTTTGGAGTTTATCTACTGTAAAAAGAAAAGTTCAACTTTTACAAAATTCACTGAAGTGAGAGAATTAATAGCAGTTTGTTTAATCTGTTATAAATCCAGAGCTAGCAGCATGCTGACTTAGCTTGTTAGCTTACCTAAGATTCAAATGAAGAGACCTATATTTGGAACATGAGTCATTTCACCAGCACTTTTTAATCTCAGATAAATGTTTCCCAAGTTATTTATGTAGTCAGCATATTTGACCTCCTATTTGATGCCTCTTAAAGACTGTTTTTCTCAAAATATTTTGCATTTAAAGCCCGTGTAAAGTAACAACAAATGTGTGTTCTGGGTTTGTCACTGCACAGGAATATTAGTTATTAGTCATCCAGCCAAATTTGAATGATTAAAAACACTGCGAAGCATATGAAATTTGGTTACAAAATAATGAAAAAAGGATCAGTTTTCTCTGCTCTGAGACGCTGGGGGCGTGTCCGCTGCAGGCGCTGAAACCTGTCTGTCTCATCCTCTAGCAGCACCTCCTTCTCTTCCCCACATCACTGCATTTCCTCCGTTTCTGAGTTCCGGCTGGTTCGTTAAGTTTGAGGTTCTACCCACATGTAAAACTGCGCATCGCTGCTTTTTGAGGAGTTGAAATATTTCCACACAACTGCAATGCTTCAGACTTGTTGATCAGTGAAGGAGCGGAATGTGCTGCTACGCCATTCTGAGATTGTTTAGCATATGAAGGCAGCAGGTGGCAGAAGTAGCTCCTACCTATCATGCTGGTTTAGTTACTGTCTACTGTGTGGCTCCTCTGCACAGAATCGACCCAAAGCTTTTTCAGACGGTCATCCCTCAGATGAAGGAGCGGGAAAACCACTGAAGCTACCGCACTGTACGGTTTTATATGACGAGAGCAGCAGGGGGCGGGGTTATCCTTTTAGACCCACCCATAAAATCCTGAAACAGAAAATTCTTGAAACGCAATTTGAAGGCTAGCACCACAATTCAGTTTTTAATTGTTGGGAGGTTTTTCACATGTTTAGAACAGTACATTTATTATGTTTATAATGTGGTTAGAAGAAAATAGCAGAATTCCCTTTACACGGTCTTTAAGTTCCTAGATCATATTAATGCAATAATTTGTCATTTCTTTTCTCCCTGTGATCGGACCTTAAAAAGAAAGACTCAAAAAATTCAGATGGCTGTATGAAAAACCTACTTTGATTAAATTGATTGCGTTAAAGCTTCGGTGATGAGCTTAGTAAAATCTACACATCATATACAGTACAGATCAAAGGTTTGGACACAATGAGAAGGTGTGTCCAAACCTTTGGTCTGTACATTTTGTTGACTTTTTTTGAGAAACAAAATGTCAAACAGTTTGATTCACATATTAAAGAGTTTTCACTCACCGCCGCAGCAGATGGTTGTATATTCTCCACTGTATGAGCGCCCAGTGGGCCCAGAGCTTTATTTTGGAGCAATAGCACATCATCTTCCTCTGGGGGTTTCCAGATGTACTGCTCTCCATTGCCCATAAACATCACTTCCTGTCAGCAGAACAACAAACCACATTTGGCACAGAATTGGTCACATGTTCATTCATTCTGTTCCAAAAACAACAAAGTATCTTTGAATATGAAAACAGGATTATCAAACGGTCCTAAAAAGGCTCCTGAATGGCAAATGACCCTCAATCAAGAAGAGCTGTAGTATTGAAACGTACTGAAAGGTTTTCATCCAGCACTGAACAGATTTTCCCTAAAAAGGTGGAGCCTGTGATAAAGCAGGTGCTTTTATTGTGGATGACTCAATTTCAGCATCTTGCATCATCCACAAGCAAATCAGCGGTGAACGGGCCTGTGGGCAAACTGTGAACACATGTAAGCGTGTGAACTGTGCGTGTAAATGAACTCGGGTCACAGCAGATAGCGCGACCTCGCTGACCTCATACAGGGCAGCAAATGGTCTCCCACTGTCACCTGGAGGGAAGCAGAGGGCCTTACATCTACAGTCAACGTATACTCCTGCTGCTGTGACCATATGGAGGAGGTGACGCTGCTGAGAGCAGATATACCCCCACGATCACTCCCGTGCTAATAAACACCGCTCACTACCCACACTTCAGCCAGGTTTTGCAGAAGTGCCAGCATATCAGAACACCATGCATGAGGTAGTGGAGTGCAGGAGAAACTGCAACACTAGCACAATCACAGCCTTGCAGATCCTCTGCAGCATCAACAGGAAATCCTAAAGATATGCTCTCCACTAAAACTGAAGCTGACAATGACTCTTATAATAAGATATTTATCAATGTGCTCTTACACATGTCAAAACACATACTGGTGGTGTTTCATTCTTGTCATGTGTGTCTACAGTGGAGGTGTGAATCCTGCTTCAATAAGCTCATCTTCTCTGTGCAAATGCTAACGATCCACTAGCTTCATGTCCCCCTCCCGTCATTATTCCCTTGCTTCCTCAAACCCATCAGACAGGTCATTATCAGGATTCTGTCTATGCTTTTTATTATATAAATGCAGCAACATCCAGCAGTTTTAAAATAATGTTTTTCACACTTTATTTTATCATCTCAGATTTATTTCAGTTCTAACAACAACAAATGTTGTAATTTTCAGGAAAGATAACAGCAGTACTAAGTTAATGAAAGCAAACATCTGTGTATGTGTTGTACTGTTCTGGATGTGAAAACAAGAGAGAATTATCCCGAACGACAGAACAAGCCATGAGTTTGGAGGTGAGGATGAGTTAAACCTAATCACTTGGAAAGGAACTGGGAGCTGCAGACAACATTAAGTACAACCTCAATTCCAAAAAAATGTTCGAACTCATAGTCAAATGTAAATAAAAACAATGCAACATAAACAACATGTCGGACGTTGAAATGGGGACAAAAAAAGTTGAAGCGGAAGCAGCAAAAGGCTCATAAAATAATTGTCACAAATCAGAAACATTAAGAGGAACATTTGACAAACATGAGCAGCATTTTAGAGAGGCTCAGATGTAAAGATGAGCAAAGGTTAATCAATCAGAGACAAACTGTCTGAAATATGAAAAAGTTAAAAAAAATGTTCCTCAACAACTTTGATGTAAGATCCCACACTCTCAGAAACAGAGGTACGAGACAAGGACATTTTTGGACCTATAGATAAATTGTTTTAAAATGTTCCCTTAAAAGTACAATATTGGTCTTTAAAAGGTCAGAAATGTCCCTTAGAGGGTTCAAGTTGATATAAAGTACAAATTTGTACCATTTCAGCTGCACCTGCAACCCTGGTCAAGGCGGGTTAATCTCAATATTATTAAGTTTCTTCCATCATTTTCAATATTATGTTTCAGAATGTTGGTTTAAGACTTCAAAATGTGGCATAATTTTACTGTTTTAGTGGAAAAACTTTATAAGGTGCAACAATGGACCTGGACTACAGGGTACACCCCCAGGGACAAGAAGGGTACAAATTCTTGTTGCTGGGGGTGTACCCTGTAGTCCAGGTCCCTTTTTGTACCTTATGAAATTGTTCCACTAAAACATTAAAATTATGCCACATTTTGAAGTCTAAAACCAACATTCTGAAACATAATATTGAAAATGATGGAAGAAACTTAATAATATTGAGATTAACCAGCCTTGACCAGGGTTGCAGGTGCAGTTGAAATGGTACAAATTTGTACTTTATATCAATTTGAACCCTCTAAGGGACATTTCTGACCTTTTAAAGACCAATATTGTACTTTTAAGGGAACATTTTAAAACAATTTACCTATAGGTACAAAAATGTCCTTGTCTCGTACCTCTATTTCTGAGAGTGCACCATGTACAGGGAATAACATTATCAAAAGATTCAAATAATTTGGAAGGTCAAAACTAGAAAGGCTATTTTTGATTTGCATGCACTGAGGAGGCTTTACATAAAACATACATACAGAGGGCTGCGAAAGTTTGGGCAGCCTTGTTATTCTTCATGATTTTCCTTTATAAATCATTGGTTATTAGGATAAAAATGTTCAGTTAAATATATCATATAGGAGACACACAGTTTTTCTGCAGGGTTGCCAGTTCTGATGTTGATCCTTGTTTTGTTTCTCTTGTATTTGTTCAGTTTTTGGAAAGAATGACATGCTTTTTAAAATTTACTACAAGTTACCTCAGGGCCGCTTCTTTTACTTTTTGCTGCTGGTCGTTGTTGAATTACAGCTGCTTGTGTTGAAGACTTGGCGACCTTGCAGCTCACATGTGATTCGTTATGGAACCAGGAAGTCTGAACGCAGAATATTTATTGTAAATAAGGATTCTGTCCCAGACCAGCATTTGAAAGTGACAGAAACTAGCGACCACCCAGCCGACTGAGATAGAAATCTGTTAGAATGTAACTTTATTTTTAACATCAGTCAGACATTAGAGTGCTGTGTGATTATTTACTGTAAAATTCTCACATATTGCACCTTTAAACAAGAAATTGGTTATTTTGGGAGTGAAACATTCCAAAACTGATGAGCTGAAACCCCCCAAATCAATGGCACCAGCATTTCATCCTATTTAATTTGGTGGAGAATTTTGGGGAACAATATCAGTTATTTTCCTGCCCAGAATTAGAATTAGAAAGATTCTCACCCCTGTCTGTACGTTAGGTTTGAATCATGCCAAGACTGGTTTTATTTCCACAGAGTGGAAACATCCGAAACAAGGAAAAATAAGAAGTCAAAAATGTTTCATCTGTAACAAGTGTCAGTAATTCTATGTGTCTATTCTTTAGATTATTTAACCGTGTTTTAGTCAAAACTGGGCTTTTCTATGAAAGTAACAGTTATTTATTTTTGGGAAACACTGGAATGAACTCAAAGTAAAACACATTGTTTATGGAGCTGGTGTGTGATGGAGTGGGTTCAGCTACTCAGTTTTTTGGGGAGACTATTTTTTAACAGGATGTTAAAGACATTTAATGTATCAAACTATCTTCAAAGAGATAAATGTACCAACCTTTGGGAACGATGGGACGTTAAAGGCCTCAATGTTTCGACGAGGCAACTTTGTGCTGTGGGGGTGTGGCGGAGGAGGAGCGGCATGTGATGGCGGGGCGTGTCGGGGAGGCGGCGCCGGCGGTTCGGCCATATCCGTCCCGCTGTCCCTCTTCTGAGGTGCCTTGTCTGCCTTCCTCAGCTTCCTGACGCAGGCGTACTCTGCCGTCTCAGGAGGGTGTGGGGGAGTCATGACCTGGGCTTCCGGTTCAGGCAGCCCTCCTTCCACATCTCCGTCTGGGTCTGGAGGCGCTGGGGTGTTGGCAGGAACAGCCGGAGGGGCCGGAGTGTCCGTCTGCCCGGCTCTGCCTACCATGGCGTAGAGGGCATCGTCAGTACGTGTAGCAGTGGAGCGTTGGCCCACTTCAGAATAAGTGTGCTCACTGTCCTCTCCAGTCCCAGAGGGGATCTGGGGAAGCTGCCTGCCTTGAGAACGAAGGTCAGAGTTAGACCGGCGGCTGGGCAGCAGCAGAAGGTCCATGCTGGTTGGACGTTTCTTTTTAGATGCCTCTGCAAGGCACATACAGCCTGCTGTTACACTGTAGAGCGAATACCCCCATAAAACAGAATTCACATCTTTGAGGATGATTCCATTTATGAAGAGGGATAAATCTTTCACCGGTAAGAGAAAATATAATCCAAAAATGGCTGAGAACGAACATAAATGTTTGAGCATGTGGATCCAAACTGACTTCATAACACTGCAGAGGAAGCAGGATGAAACAGAACTTATGTTGGTATGTTTAAAACCTCTCGGGCTCCTGTCACAGTGCCCACAAACACCAAACCTCTAATGACCGTCAGCGATGAAGCTCCAGGATTTATCTCTGCACTCTTTGTGTTTTTGACAGAAAGCGAGAGACCCAATTTCCCAAATCAGCTCTGAACAGTTGAGTGGAATAATGTTAAATTGTAAAAGTGATGTGAATTCTGTTGCAGGGTGAGTTTCATCTCTAGGATGTCCTCAGATCTTACCATACAGAGGATTTTAAATGAACTTTTTTGCCAGATCAGAAACTGAAAAATGAAGGAAAAGTGTAGCAGGATTAGAGTGAGAACCTCAGATTACTGTAATCAATTACATAAAAATCTGAAATTTCTCAGAAATCAAATGCAAAAAAATTATACCAGCTTTTGTAGCTCCTGTAAGGATCTCTGGTGAGCTTCCCTTCACAAAAATAAGGTGCAATATTTACAAATCAGAAACTATATGTGAAGGTTTCACTCACTTTTGCCATTGCAGTTGATCTTGTTCATCTCAGTGTCTGATTTACTGATGGACCGCAGCTTTGACTGCCTGAGTATACCCTGGCAACACACACACACACACACACACAGAAGGCCAGTTAAACACTAATTAAGACTGAAGTGAGGTTCTCTGCATGATATTGTTCCCTGGTGAATTGAGTTGCTTCAGCGATGTCTACTGCAATACAAACATAAAATTAAGAGGTGTGTCGGTTGATATTTACCATGTCCATGAGACGATGCTTTCCACCTTCACTGGGGACATTGTGTGTCTTTGCCTTCCTGTGATAAAACACACATCACTATGTCATACAGGATGCAAAGCGATCCTAAAAGATCCTCACAGTTGTAATTAAGAACATTAACTTGAATACTATTACTCATTTACTTTACTGATTTGTATCCAATTTAATCCTTTTTTTTTTTTTTTGCGTGTATTTCACATTCCAGTTACAGCGGAGATGGAAAAATGAGCATCTTTTGTCTCGTGGTTTAGAATTGTGTTCTCTTGTATTAGTTCAGCAACTTCTTTTGCTTTCTGAGTTACGTTTGTATTTTGTCCTGTTGAGGTTTAATATGTTGTCATTTCTTGGTTGGGATTTCTTTGGTTGTTCAATTGTTTTCACTTTACTTCCTGCACTCTAATAAATATTTCAAGGTCCCAGTATATATTACAGAAATATCTAAGTGTATATGTTTAATAAAAATATTAAATGTCGCAAACTTGAGTATTTGATTAGACTACATTAATGTTCATAAGTGGAACCTAATGAAGAGCATTTGTGTCAAACATAGTACTTATTTGAAGTTTAATTTATTAAACTAAATGAAAATTTGACTAACAGAAAAAATGGTCTAAATATTGATAATAATTTCTTTATTTTCAAACAATTTTATTTTATAATACATTGCAAAAACAAAGTGGTCTTATTAAATTAAATTATGATAGAGATCAACTAAATTTTTTTGAGTTAACATAGGATTTAAAGACACCATTTCATACAAATTTCAGGACTTTGTGGTTATTTCTTAAGTATTAACCAGTAATATTAAACATTTTATATCTAAAAAACGTTAAGAAACACTGATTAACAGACCTTTCAATCTGTCTGCATTAAAATTCGGCTGGTTTCATCAGGCTTTGGGCAGCAACTCATTAATATTCATTATTCGAATTTGCTGGACTCTGATTGGCTAACAAACTAGCCTTTATTAGACAAAACAACTGCTATGATGTCTTCCAGTCAGGTTTTAGACAGCACCACAGCACCGAGACTGCTCTGACCAAAGTTATTAATGATATATGTCTGAACACAGATGGTGGAAAAATGTCGGTGTTGGTTCTACTGGATCTCAGTGCTGCGTTTGATACAGTCGACCACATTATATTACTACAACGACTGGAGAACTGGGTGGGTCTTTCTGGTCCTGTACTAAACTGGTTTAAAACATACTTGGAGAACAGGAAGTATTTTGTGTCAGTAGGTAATTTTACATCTGAGCAGACCAGAATTACTTGTGGAGTTCCCCAGGGTTCCATCCTGGGGCCTCTTCTGTTTAACATCTACATGCTCCCACTGGCCCAGGTCATAAAGAGCAATAATGTTAGTTACCATAGCTACGCCGATGACACACAGCTATATATCACAATGTCACCAGGAGACCGAGGTCCTGTACTGGCTCTCAGTAAATGCGTTGAGGAGATTAATGACTGGATGTGCCTCAACTTCCTTCAGCTGAACAAAAATAAAACTGAGGTGATTGTTTTTGGAGCCAAAGAGAAACGACTGCAGGTCACCACAGAGCTTCAGTCAATACACCTAAAAACCACCAACCAGGCCAGAAATCTGGGTGTAGTGATGGACTCAGACCTAAACTTTGAAAAACACATTAAGGCAATCTCTAAATCAGCCTATTATCACCTGAAGAACATCTCTAGGATAAAAGATTTAATGTCCCAACAAAACCTGGAAAAACTAGTCCATGCATTCATCTTCAGTCGGCTTGATTATTGTAACAGCATCTTTACTGGTCTTCCTAAAAAATCAGTTAAACAGTTGCAGCTCATTCAGAACTCTGCTGCTAGAGTTCTCACTAAAACCAGAAAAGTGGACCACATCAGTCCAGTTCTGAGGTCTTTACACTGGCTGCCTGTCCGTCAGAGGATAGACTTTAAAGTTCTATTGCTGGTCTATAAAGCTCTGAATGGTTTAGGACCAAAATACATCAGTGACCTCCTGACCCAGTATGAACCTACAAGACTCCTCAGGTCTTCTGGATCTGGTCTTTTATCAGTTCCCAGAGTCAGAACCAGACATGGAGAAGCTGCTTTCAGCTTCTATGCTCCACATTTCTGGAACAAACTCCCAGAAAGCCTCAGATCAGCTGAAACACTCAGTTTATTTAAATCAAGGTTAAAGACCCACCTGTTCTCCGCTGCATTTACATAAAGTTTTATTAGAAAGTCCAAATCCACACGGTTGCTTTTAAGCTGTCCTTTGTTCTAATTCTGTTTATTTAAATCATGTTTTCATTCTTTTACTTATGCTTTTGTTTCATGTAAAGCACTTTGAATTGTCCTGTACATGAATTGTGCTATACAAATAAACTTGCCTTGCCTTGCCTTGCCTTGCCTATGAGAGCAAAGTATACTGTTTCCTGCCCCACTGTGCATGGTAACAGCAGGCGTTCTCTCTTCCTGTTTACTACGTTATACTACAGCTTTTAGCCAGCAGCATGCTAGGTGTGGTTTCAACTGCAGGAGCTGATGAATACTAACGAACAAAGGAGTTGTGATGAAACAGATACAGGCCGTTCGGACTCGGGAGAACTTGGGTTTTATCGCCACCTGCGTAGTTTGAGAGATTAAAACTGAAAAAGAAATTGTTGACCTGTTTTCACACCCACTATGAAGGTAAGAACACCTGTGGAGCTAAAATATTCAACAGAAACCTCAGGAAAACTGTTTTTAATGGAAGGGCCTTTTAAGTTCAAGTGCAGAAGTGTGTGTATGGTCCTGCATGTGTTTAGAGTTTTGCTCTCACCTCTGGCAGCCCACGCAGAGCACCACAATAAGAATGGTAACAACAAAGGCTGAGGCAGCGGCGATAGCGCCCAGCAGCAGGACCTTGCCGTAGGGAGGAGCCGTGAAGTTCAGCCCGTCCTGCATGGAGGCCATGTGGGAGCGCTGGCGCTCACTTGCTCTCACACACACGCACACTCACACCCTTACACTCATGCAGGCAGGTAAGCGCCACTGTCTCACTGGGATCTGTGGGAACAAAAAGGGGCTTCATTACATCGTCATTACAAAATGATCTTTACTAAACATTTAGACAGCTAGCAAAGCAGTAGAACCAGAAGCGAATAAAAAATCTTAGTGTAGAAGGCAAAAGGAACGAAGCAGTTGGGAAAAAAGATAGACCGTGTGAATTGCCATCCAATGCAGGAGCAGTGAAGTGAACAGACATTATGCCTGCGGCGTGTGCTTCTGCTTTAGCTTGTTTGAGGGATTACCGAGCTTTGTATGTCATGGTTACATAGGCATCAACAGCACACCTGCTCATAAGCACTGATTTTCAGGTTTCTATATAGTCCGTTAAGCTGTAACTAACTATACAGAAACCTGACAACAAAACACTGAACGTGGTTTTATCTCCATAGAACAAACAGAGGTGCACAATTTCATACGATCCCAGTGCTGATCTACTTGTGACATAGCTGCTACTGCACATGTGTAAATACAAATTTCCCATATTTGAACCACTCTAACAACAACAAACACAAACAAACATTCTGGGGAGATGCAATGAGTCAGAGCCAAGATGAAGATGCCAGCAGGCAGAGGGACCTAAAACACTGAAGGAGACAAGTGTGAAAGCCGAATCAGCAAACAGAAACATTTCTCCTTCTTCGTCTCCGCTCTGTGCTGCTTGCCAAACAGTTTCACATTTGACAGTGTGATGTGTTTTAAATAAACAATAAAAACGCAGGGCTATACTAGACAAATAAGACTAATCTCTGTAAAATCACACAATCTGTCTACAAAAGAGATGTGTTTCACTTTGTGTATTAATATATGTGTATGTGTATGTCACTTGTCTATCAGCCACAGGCTGTCCCCATCCATTACGTTCGTCTTTAATTCATACAACTTCTTCTCCTTTAGGAGAAAATCTTTGCGAGGTGCGTGTAGATTCTTTTAAAGTAACATGTTTTAATATTGGGATCCAAAATGGAGACTTTGCTAGAAGGCAAACATGTTTTTCATACTTTATTTTCACTCCTTGTTTGTTAAGTTAGCTGAAGTCACAAACACCTTGCTGTCTCAGGTGAACTTTATGGTCAGGGTTTTTTGAAGCAGCCCTTCAGTTTACGACCATTTCAAAGTGGCATCAGGTCTTGGTTGGGTCTCCTGTTGCAAATTAGTCTCCAGAGAAGAAAAGGACTAAGGGTGATTCAATGACCTCAGTACAGCAAAGTCACAGAACAGGACACCTTGCCTGAATTCAGACCTATTTACTAATCCTTGACTGCTGAAGCTCAGCTGAGATTGACAGGAAAAAGGCAACAGGAAGCTGCTTCCATGTGGGTCCCATCCGGTTAGGACAGTAGCTGCTGACCATGAAACCATGGGCTCCAGGGATGTGCTGATTCTTACCAAGACAAACCTGCTCCAGGTACACTGAATGTTACTTTGAGAGACACCAGTTAGACATATTTAAGCTCACATGGCAAAAAAACTCTGAAGCCAAACTACAGAAGAAAGATTAAAAAGTCATAGTTCCAGTCCAGGTGAACACCAGGTATTTATACTCCTCCACCACCTCCACTTGTTCTCCCATGATGGAAATGGGTTTCAGCATGTTGCTGCTCTTCCTAAAAACCACAATCATCTCCTTTGTCTTGTTCACATTCAAGATAAGATGATTGTTCCCACACCAGGACACAAAGTGGTCCACCAGTTCTCTGGACTCAGTCTCTTGTCCAACTCTGATCCAACCAACAACTGCAGAGTCATCAGAGTATTTCTGCAGATGACAAGAGACTCTGACCTGTACTGAAAGTCTGAGGTGTACAGAGTGAAAAGGAATGGTGAGAGTACAGTCCCCTGTGGTGCTCCTGTGCTGCTGATCACCTGGTCAGACATAAAACTCTTCAGTGTCACAAACTGTGGTCTGTTTGTGAGGTAGTCCTTAATCCAGGTGATTGTGGAGGCATCTACCTGTGTCTTCTGGAGTTTTTGACACAATAGCGCAAGCTGAATTGTGTTAAAGGCACTGGAGGAATCAAAGAACATGAACCTCAAAGCTCTGCCTGCTTTGTCCAGAAGACAGTGGGTTTGTTGAAGCAGGTGTATGATGGCGTCTTCCACTCCAACCCCATTGTGATAAACAAACTGCAGTGGGTTCTTGAAACATGCTTGTTTGCTTTTTTAGGTGGACCATCATGAGTCTCTCCAAGACTTTCATGATGTGGGATGTTAGGGCAACAGGTCTGTATATGAGCCAATGGATGAGATGTCTTCAGTTCTGGAACAAGGCAGGATGTTTTCCATAGAACTGGTATCTTCTCCTGGAGGAGGCTGAGGTTGAAGATACGCTGCAGAATCCCACATACAGTAGCTGATTTGCACAAGCCTTTAGGGACTCTGGGACTAATGCCATCTGGACCTGCTGCCTTGTTCCTGTTCAGTCTCTCCAGCTGCTTCTTCACCTGACTGCTAGATACAGATAGGTGGGAGGTGGAGGCAATGGGGATACCAGCTTCTTCTGATGTTGGAGATAATGGAAAAGCACCAGAAATAGCATCCATGATTGAGGCAGAAGGTGAGACAGTTGAGGTGTGACAAGGAGGCCGTGCATGAAGAGAGGGTGGGAGGGTGGGTTGGGCTGTTGGGCTTGTCTCCAAACTGAACCTGTTGAAGAACATGTTCAGTTCATTGACTCTATCCAGACTTCCATCTAACTAATCCTCCTCTTGCTTAAAGCCTGTTATCTTCTTGCTCCTTGACCAAACGTCTCTTATATTGTTTTGCTGGAGCTTGTCCTCCAGTTTTTTCCTGTACACCTCTTTGTCGCTTTTAACGTTGATTTTAAGTTATTTTTGTAAACTTTTCAATGCATCCCTGTCTCTCTCCCTGAAAGCTCTTTTTTTTCTTGTTCAGCAGTTCTTTCAGGTCACTGGTAATCTAGGGTTTGTTGTTAGGGAAACACTTCACTGTTCGGGTGGGAATGATGTTGTCCACATAGAAGTTTAAATAATCAGTCACACATAACTGATGTAAATATCCAACTGGAGACTTCTTACCAACCCAGCTAATTAACCAGCCTCCATTTTGGATGCAGAATATGTGACCTGAAGATCACAGATACCTGTTAATGCATCAACCAGAGGACCTTAGTGGACAAGAGAAATGTTGGGATGTTTAAGTTCTGGCAAACAGTTTGGTTTGTTGGGAAAGGAGAGCAGTAACCCTACCCGTTGTGTTTGATGTGAGTGTGGAACTGGATATAGATGGTCAACAGTAAATGGAGCCCACTGAGGATCTCCTCAGTCCAGCCACTATGCCCACTTTTGATGAAGCAGAGACTGAGGACTGTAAGAGTAAGTTGAAGTCAATTACCTTGGCAGAGGTTGCCATGGTTACACAGCATCCTTGAACCAGGGCTGGACCCCCTGACATGTTGAAAGTCTCTGGATGTTTGGGGTTGTCATAGTGAATATACACTTCTTGAATGATGTGTGGAGAACTGAGACAGGATCTGTCCCAGTTTTTAAATGATAGGACCAGTGAGTGGGCTCCACCTGTTGGGTTATCACTTACTTCTCAGAGTGAAAAATAGAAAGTGTTTGGCACTTAGATGAGTGAACATGCTAAAAGGTATTTGTTTCATAGTTGATTATCTTCAGCAAAAATAGTATTGCTGATGTTGAGAAGGTATTGTGATTACTAAACTAACTTAGCATTAAAGCATGCTATTATCATCTGGTTTTCAAGTATGTTCAACCAATTAACATCTTGGACTCAGAGCCTCATCAAAGGTTGCATGTAAAAATAAAATAAATTGTATTTAAAATTTAATACTAAAACAACAGTCAGCCAGTCAGTTATTATCTGTAGCAACTTATTCCTGTTCAGGGTTGGTGTGAGCTGGTGTCTATCTCCAGCAGTCATTGGGCGAGAGGCGGGGTTACACCTGAACAGGTCACTAGTCCATCACACGGAACTAATACAACAAAGTAATCGAAAGATAAGTAAAAAACTGATAGGGAACAAAAAGGAGAAACACTGGAAGTAAAATGATAATAATTTCAAAAAACAGAATAATGCAGCAGTGTACAAAAGTGTTTTACACCACACCGCTTGTTTTTTTTTTCTTTTTGTATGTTTGTCACATAAATCTTTACACAAATTTATAAATTAGACCCGTGGTTTTCAGTTCCAGCCCCCAGGACCCCCTGTCCTGCATGTTTTAGATGTTTCCCTGTGTGAACACAACAACTGCAGTTCAACAAAAGCCTATTAATCAGCCATCAATTAAAATCAGGTGTGTTGAGGTAACCTTGCGCTGCAAGATGGATTCTCAAATGGATTTCGAAACCCACAAATCCATCTTGTACTGCTCCCGTAAAACCGTCTATTTCGGTCCAAAAATTATTGGACCAATCATTGTGCTTTTGGGTGAGTCTTCAGGTATGATTGGAAGCAAGTGCCAGGCAGGCAAAGCAAAACAAACGTGGCTGCGCTGGTGGATGTACGTATAAAAGCAGCTATTGAATCTGTTTTAGGAGAACGATGATTTATTCATTGAAAAATAAGTAAAGGTAAAAACTTTGTGCATTTCTTGATGGTAAAGATGTTTTTTGCTTTTCTTAGTCTATAAAAATGAAGATGTAGTTCCAGAGTCCTTTACCAAATGTCTAGAAGCATCTGTCATTAAAACCACAAAAGCCCACAAAGCTGAGGAAGATGCTGAGTGATGCCAGACAATTGTTTTCTTTAAATTTTTTTACAAATTAACAAATTTGAGGAAAATTTCTTCCAAATAAATTGTTTGATCATAAAGACCATGATTTGAGACACCAAACATCTCACTGTGTAGAGTCCACATGATTAATGTCTCAAACTATTGATTGCGGTTTTATTGAGCGTGCAGTGGAGTCGGTTGTGTTTAGGAGAACTCCCGCTCAACTTAAATACAATTGTTAGTTTTATATAGTATTTTTCCCTGTTGGGCTTCAGGTTGGTCTTTTCAGTTTCAGTCATTTTTGCACTAGGCAGCACTTTCCAGTAAGAGCAGCTACAACTCTCAAAAAAGTGATACACAGTGAACATCCTGCAGCTGCAGCTTCATCTGAGGATTCTTCTCTGGTTAAATCAACTCAGATACTATCATCATCAAGATTAAATTGTTGGCCACAGTAAGGAAAGAAATCTCTGACATTTTAAAAACTAAGCTTCTTTAGTCTCTAAGAGACGAGACATCAGCGTTGACCTATGGGTGCTAGAAGTTCAACTGGAACAAGAACCAGTTTGGGATCGCTCCCATTGCACCCTTCAACCCAACCCCAAATCTGATGCTCCATTTCATCTCACTGTGGCCCAACTTCATCACTACAATGCATGTGATGACATCCTGCATCAGGTCAGGGAGGATTAACTATCTCCAGTCAAATTTACTCTACAACAGAATAAATCTGTTCCACAGTAGATTTAGCCATCAGACTGTATCTGCGTGGGATCTGAGCACCACGGCTGCTCCAAGCAGACAGACAACAATCATCAAACCCAGGAGACAGCCAACAGTCCGATGATGATGAGGACCCGGCAGAGAGGAGAGGAGTCCTGGCCCCAAGCCAGATGAGCTAGGCGGGGCCTGTTGGCCCCAGCACCTAGTGAATTACCCNAACACCCTATAAAAGGCCACCACATGTCACAGAAGAAAACCTCATCACAGCTGGTTTAATTCTCTGCATGTTCTCCACATGCAACAGGACTGAACATGTGTGTGTGAGATTAACCGAACACTAACTACAAACAGCCAGAACAACTGGGCCAACTGAACAACTACAAAAAAAGAAACTAAAATAGAATCCTAAAAATAACATCTGTCTACCCTTGATAAAAGTCTACAATTAACCCAAATTAAAAATAAAAGTTGTTTCACAGCTGGGAAGAGTGATTCATACACGACAGCCTTGTCAAATCTAAACCCACAAGGAAATGAGTTAGAGTCTAAATTCACCTGACATTGGTGGGAAATGATTCCAAAACACCTTAAAAAAAAGGGAGTTTTTGTTTTTTTTTCCGAAACGCAATAAGCTAAAAAAAAATATATCCTCAAAAGTTTGTCATCTTCAGTCACTCCTTCTGATCAGTGTGCTGGAAGTCCTTTGAAAATAATTCCAAAAATAGATATTAGCGCCACAAAAAGGCCAATTTTCTTCTAATATCCTTCCTCGTGTCGTCATTCAGTCGGTTCTTCTTGTCAAATTATGGTCATTTGAAGTTCCAAAAAAACCCTGGATGACTGTTTAAAACTCCAGTTCACAAACCAAAGTGTGATGTCACATCTGTACGTCTATGACTGACACATGGAGGGGATGATGATATCAAATATCAGGAGGTAGAATTTATTCTGGTAGCATGAACGTCTAATTGGAGATTTGTTGGTATGTTTCTAAGCAGTGGACTGATAATTCACATATCTGAATCAGCATGTTGGTGAATTGTTTGTATAAATATAAGTTTACTGGAGCCACAAAACTAATAAAATGTGTGTCGTTCAAAGAGATTTTCACCAGTCTGGATTTAAGATTAAATAACCTGCACCGCCTCGTTTCATGCTGCGGTTCCTGTGTATGTTTCTTCTTTTTTTTTTAAAGTCAGTTGATCACTGAGTTCATTTAATTTGACCAAACTCAATTTCTGTTAAATCTCACACAATAAAGACAGAACAGAAATGTATGCTACTTCCAGCTGAGGAGGTTTTACAGACTTTTGGTAATTTGCATTTCTCTCAGTAGACATCCAGACATGAACCCAACTGTTCTCAGCATGGAATCTAATTTACACCAGATTTCATATACAGGCCTGTTACTGAGTCTTTGCTTGTTTTGTTTGTTTTTTTTAAGATTCTTTCACTTAGATCAAGCTGCCCAGACCAGCAACTGTTGTGTTTACATTCTAATCACCTTTTTTTATAATGATGACATCCATTAATATATGATAATCCAGCAGCGGATGTCCAAACGATATGATATCTTCTGTGAGAACAGTAAATGTTTCCTCGGCTCGTCTATCAAAACTGTTCCTTGTCTGTAAACTGCTTTAAATGCCATTAAAACCTCCGTGAGTTCAGCATCATGTTAAAGCACTTCCTGAGTGAAAAGTCTGGAATTTCAGCTTAAATTTACAGCACAATAAACATGAATTCACAGGTGCAACAGTGTTGAGATAATTGCAGCTGTACTCGTTTGACAACAGAGCTGAGCAGTAAGGACAGAAAGGGCAATGAGAGACAGGAAGAGGGGAAAGGTGTAGGTGTGATGGAGAAGAAAGGAAGACATGTGTGGGAGATCTGTGGCAGGTGTTTGAAGGCACTGAAAGAAGATGATGGGATTGTATTTTAACATTTCCTTTAACTACTCTGTGTCTTTATGTCCACACCTCCTCTCCCTCTCTATCCCCCTGCCTCTTGCCTGCAGTGTTTAACCAGAGTGACGCCTCAGCACTGCAGTCTAATCTCTGGTCTTAGAGCTTCTTGGTCTGAGCTGAACCAATTGGCTGGAGCGTTTACAACGAGGGGAAGAAGTAGCCCTCCACCAGTTCTACCAGCTGCCTTTTTTAAACAACCCCCCACTCCTTCTAACATGGACAGCCCCAGATTATTTTGCTTGTAGCAGTCATGTAAACCAGCAGGTGCCTGCAGGTCCAGATTTACAAGGTGTTACACCGAGGTTGCACCTGTGTGAGGAAACTGGAGCATCTCTGATCACTATCACTGACCCTAAAAGCTCACTCCCAGTTAGAGGATGCAACAAAATCTTATTTTATGATGATATTATTGGGAACTTCAAAGACTTTGAACTTTGACTGGACTTTGAACAGGATTTTTCACTGTTATAAATAGATCAGACTTTAATTTCTCTTTATTCTTTTTATATCTTTAAGCATCAACAACTAAAAGAAGAGAGATCCACAAATCTTAGTGAACAGTTAGGAACGTCTGTCTCGCATCAAATCATATGATTTAAAATAAAAAAAATACAACTAATTATTAAAAATTAAGAATAGTTCATTCACACAATCCAGCTACAACTTTTATTTGGTTAAATAGTTCAAAAGCAAGTTACATTTTTATTTTTATTTTTGACTTTTTGGATTTTCAGACTACAAAACATCAAAAACATCAGAATAAACATGTAATTGTAGATTTTTTTTTAAATGCCCCAAAAGATTTACCAGGTAATAATGAAAGTCAGCTCCAGCTCAGCTGTTCGATCAAACCTCAGAAACAAATGAGTTTAAAATGAATTTCAATACGTGTTGAGCAACATGTTTAGAGACACAGATTTCAGGTTCTATTTAAAATATGTTTGTGTTTTTATATATTTACATCACTGGACACGGACATGAAGGGAAACAAAGATTTTAGGTGTAAGACTAATAAAAAATGCACTTTGATGAACACGGTTAGTGGCGTGGGAGCAGCTGGAGGGAGTTTGATTTTCATGGAACATGTGTTGCATTTACATGTGATTTCATTATTATTAATACTGGAGCTTCTTTCAAACAGGCCCAGCCAGTCCACAGTGTCCTCTCTGCCAATCTGCTCAGGTTCTGATAAACCACCTGGGAGTTCATGTGGAGCAAAATACTCACCCTCCATGTGACACAAATAACAGCGATGTGTGTGTGGGGGGGGGGGGGGGGGGGGGGGGGTTGGCTTTTTACCACCCTAGATGGGGGAAAAAAAGAGGGCGGGG
>SSNP01000032.1:3120426-3154763 GCA_006937955.1 Pachypanchax playfairii | reverse complement strand
CCCCCCCCCCCCCCCCCCCTTTTTTTTTTTTAATCATCAAAGCCTTTCGATTAATTTCCAGATCAAAGTGATGGTAAAGGATGTTGTGTCCCTGAGGTCAGCTGGCAACTTACACGACAAAACCAGTCCCCCCCTTCAGTCCCCATTTATCAGCGGGGGGAAACAGGGGGAGGGGGTGGGGGGACATTTTTAAGGAAGGTCTAA
This sequence comes from Pachypanchax playfairii, assembly GCA_006937955.1. Classification (NCBI taxonomy): domain Eukaryota; kingdom Metazoa; phylum Chordata; class Actinopteri; order Cyprinodontiformes; family Aplocheilidae; genus Pachypanchax; species Pachypanchax playfairii. The sequence goes on along the minus strand of SSNP01000032.1, from coordinate 3,154,559 downwards.
CGTTAATGATCTTTACGCTACATGTTCACTCCTAAACGCGTGATCGGAGGCTTCCTGTGCGTCTCTCTCATCAAATCATGGGAAGGTTCTCTGATGAAGACGTTAATTCGCAGCTTAAATCCCCAAATAAAGGCGATGCAGTGATGCTGAGGTGGATGCGCACGTGTGTGTGTGTGTGTGTGTGTGTGTTTGTGAGCGCGCGCGCGTGTTAATTGTATGACCATAGCAAATGGAGAAAACGCAGGGCGAGCACAAAGAAACAAGCAAAGCGTCGGGATCATTTGCTGGATAAATAAAAGATGCTGCTCGTGCTTATAGAGATAAATCTGTAGGTGCATTTGAATGACCTCCCCTCCCTCTCTCCCTCCCTCTCCCCAGCCTGTCACCCAGAACATTGCGCTATAGCAGCCGTGTACTCACTCAGCTCAGAGATTTGGAAGGGGGCAGGAGGGGAGGTGGGGTGGGGGGGCGCAGCATCAGCCCTGGTCGCTTCCTTCTGCTTCTGTTTCCTCTCGGAGCATAATCAACCAAAAGGGGACAAGTTGGCTCGGCTGGGCTTCACAGAACACGAACGCAGCATTGTGCATGTGGCATCTTCTGATCCCCTCTTGCGCCCTGAACGCTCTCCACAGCCCAGAGGGAGGCTGGGAAAAGTTTAACCTGTCCGCGTCCCCGCCGCCGCCGCCGCTGCTGCTGCTGATGCTGCTGCTGATGCTGTGTCTCCAGGTTTCTCCTCCACAGCCCCTCAAACACTCTCCATCTCTGCTCGCATCCCCTCGCCTCAGCTACCGAGCTTCCATGTGACACAGGCAAGGCTGGAGACCCCTCCAATTATGAATTCGTCTTTTTGATTCTAGCGTCACCCTTCGGAAGGACGTGAAAGTGCGCGTGTTGCTCTGATGACTCCAGCTCAGGCATCCCCTGCTGGTCCCCATCATTCAATCCAAGTAGATTTTATTTACAGATGTCTGATAGAAGCTTCCATGATGTGTGAAACCAGCTCATGTTTTCAGCTCATGAGGAAGTAAAATAAAATATTAGATTTAAGACCTTTACATAAATCTCTCATTATGACTTTGTTTATATCAGTGGTTTTACAGCTTGGTGTAGTTCAGGAATCAGCGTTGTGATTGGCTTTTATAGCTTCTATACGTGTTGACTGAGAAGCAGTTTAGTTTGTTTTCTATGTGATACACATTCCTTTCAAAGCCTTTCCCTCCACCACTGCCTCCACCTGCTGGAGTCTTCAGAGCACTGAAGAAGAACATCCACCTATCAGCAAGCAGCTTGTGGTGTTGCTGTATGAAGGTCAATCCATGCCACACTAACGTTTGAACTTTTACAGTTCATTGTAAAGCCAAGAAAAATCTTTAAAAATCATCAGAGGCGACGGTTTGAAATACTCACAAAACATTTTCAGATCAAGTCCAGTTGGTTAAACTGAAACTGAGTCTCCAGACACAGTGATATCATAAATATATACAGTTAACATGTGTGACTCTTGGATAACATGACAACAATCATGTGAGGAAATATATTGATTCTAACCCAAAATGCTACAGACGTGCACATAACTGAACTCTGATCATGTGACACATTACACTGTACGTCACTGTTTAAATTCTAACAAATGTTTATTTTCCTTGTTGATTTAAACAGTTTCATGATACATTTTAACGGTTCTATGAATTTTTTTTTTTACAAAACACATTCAAATGAAATCACAATAAAACACCTGTTACAGACAGTTACAACCCAGATGACTCACCACACACTGACGAGTCACACAGCTGTAACATGTGACGTAAATCAGCAAGATGCTTTCTGTGGCAAATAAATAAAATGGAGGTCATTGTCGGACCGGTACGACGGGTGTCTGTTTCAGTGGTTGTACATGTAAATAGCCCATGACCTTAAAAACATTCTAGTTTTTACAAATTATAAACTGTTTTTTAATAGTTTAAGAAGAACCACAAACCCAAATGAAATCAAAATCTCAGCAAATGCAATGTCAGTAACAGCTTTCATTAATAATTGTTGTTGATTGATGAAAAGGAATTTTTGACTGAGTTTTTAACTGTATTAGAAGGTTTTACCAACTGCAGTGCAAAGTTTTGAGACGTTGCTTCAATAAAGCGCTAAAGCTTCTATTAAAGCTGCTATACTTCATTTGCATAATAAATTAGCTTAACATATTTTTGTTCATGCCCATTAAAAACGTTTTAACACAGCATGGAGAAAAATATGTTGTGAAGATTAAAAAAAAAATGAAAAAAAAAAATTAAGTGGTTCTCCCGTATTTGTCTAAAAACATCAACCAATCAAATGGTTCGGTCAGGAAGGAATGATTGGACAGTCTCTCCAGCCATACGGACATCTGCATTTATTTGGCTTCTGTGCTCCTAAAAAACTGAGACATATTACCGCAGCACACCACTGCTGGGAGTGTTCGCTGCTCTACCATGTCACAGCAGGAGAAACAGCCGCCGGCTGGTTCCGCGTCCGGTTCAGGACAAAGTAACAATTAATGTCAGTCGTTCGTTGTTATATTGTTTTCACTTACCGGTGATTCCGCCATGTTACGGTACTTGAATAAACTGCAGACCAGTGTCTTGCACTCGGTCGTCTTCTGGGGCTATGCATGTTTCCAAACATGGGTGGGCGTGGCTTAGGAATTCTACTCGATGGGAGGGGCTGAGAGTTCTGTGACTTTGTTGACAGTCTAAGCTAGGCAATCTGAAATCAGGGATATCAGCTTTAAGAGGTTTGACAGTGTTTATTTGGCAGGACAGCAAGATTTATAAATTATTTTCACTGAAAATCATAGTAGGACCATTTGTAACATCTGATTGACTAGTATAATATTTTCTGCTCAATATTAACGAACCTGGATCATTATTATATTTTTATAGGCTTTTAATATTCATATCTAAACTAGGAGCAGCAGGTGCTGCATTCACTTAAACTCAGACATCTGAACTTCACTGAGAAGATGTCGTCTTACAGTTGATATTTGATTGTCTCAGCTTGAAGATGGCTTGTCTAATTGGACACACCCCTGAACAGGTGATCTCAGAGGACACTCGTTGAATTAATTCTATTGACACACGCTCAAAACTGTGGCTGTTGAAACATATTTGAATAACGTAAAGAATCAGCCAGTTACAGTGTTTTTATGGGGACTGTGAATGAAAACACGAAGATGAAAAAAACACAGAGTTTTCTTGTCTGATATGACACTTCCTCATTCAGATGTTTTCATTTCACATCAGTTTTCCTTCTTATTGACTGAGAAGCATCTGTGAACGTAACAAAAAGAATCATGTTTTGTGAGATCAGGATCATTCAGCACTAAAAGTAGCCTCTCTGTTGTGCACATGCTTCTTTTTAAAACGTTAACTCATTGAGTTAAAAGACATGTTTTGATAGAGAATGGAAAACATAGAATTATACACGTTCATGCCTGACACCAGCTTTGAAGAAATCTCCTGGATGACCTGTGTGCAGCAGTCACACAGGCCCTGTTATCTGACCTGCTACTGTTCTCAGACTTACACATTCTCCCTCAGAACACTTTGTTTTTCTTAATCCAAGGTAACTACGAGGCGCCAGCCACGACTGGCTCGACTGATTTTGGAGTGATGATTCATGTTATCTGTTATTGCTGTTTCTAAGTGAATAAAGACACTGAGCTGAAGAGGGACCAGCAGAGTTGTCAGGGCTGTCTCACAGAGATGATGCGAGCGCTGGTACTCTCATTGGCTGAGTTTTGAACCAAACTTCTTGAGTGATTGTATTTCTTATATTTATAATAATGAAAGGTTTTGATAGAATAAGGAAAAAACTAGGGCTGGGACTCGATTAAAAATTTTAATCTAATTAATTAGAGGCTTTGTAATTAATTAATCAAAATTAATCGCATTTTAATCGCATATAAATATTTGACCAGAGAACAGTGAGAATTTTTTTCAAACGGATTTTTAGTATACCATTGAATCATGACTGAATACACATGAGCTTAAGCAACAAAATATTGTTTATTTTTGTTCAACCAAGTCCAACAGACCAGTGCATTAAGTGTAGAAAATGTCTACACTTGTACTCGGAGTCGGGCTAACGTCCACGCTAGCTGCTATATGTTTAACATTGAGGTGATACTTCAGGCCCGATGTGCTGCGGTGATGTGCAAATTCCTTGCTGCATAGCTTGCACACATGCTCTTATCCACGCTTCCATCCAGTCATTTTTTATAACAAAACTTCCCATCCACGGGGCCAATCAAAGCGGTCGCTTCTTCATTCAGGTTCACTGTGGTTTGTTGTTGTCCTAAATAATGAACGCTGGTAGGTGCTCCAGTATAATCGGTCCGCTGAAACTCATGAGAGATGTTCTGCAGTGCTTAAATAAGTGCAATTAAAATGCGTAAAAAAAAATTAACGCGTTATTTTTGTGTAATTAATTATTCTTAATTAACGCGTTAAAGTCCCGGCCCTAGAAAAAACCTAACATTTTCTTGGTGCCGTGACCCGTTTCGCAACATACTCCATTGCTGACGGAAGAGGACGACAGCTGAAGACCGCATGTGGCCAGGAGAGTCATAGGACCCTGGTGGAAAGTCCCGGGGGCTGAATTGCTCGCTGGGCCAGCTGGATAGGTCGACCTCAACCGCCAACGTGGAACTGACGCGATCCGAGCGAGAAGAATACATCACTCAACAAGGGGTAAGGATGCTGGTTTCCTTGATTAAGCTGTTGTGGTGTATGAGTTGTGTTTTAAAGTGAAGCAAGTTGTGTTTGGGAATACAGGACCTTTATTGACAGTATCATACCTAATGACGCTAAGTTCGGGCATTAGTTTTTATGATCAGTATTTCAATAACTCCTCCCAAAGCATTTGTGTTTGCATAAAATCCACTATACAATCATAGAAGGTTTAACAATGTGTCGAAACCAAGTGACTGTCCACGAGATAAGAAGATATCTGTTTATGTATCAGAACTTCTTGTTATCAACGATAGCTTCTTTCCTACCTGATTTTGTAATCGTGATAAACAATCCCAGGATTCTGAGGCTGATGCTCCAGGATTCCTCCCCTCTGTGGCACGGATCACCCATCATACATCCCCTCCCCCTTCTCAGTGGTTCCCATGCAGAGAGGATAGTCCACTGTGTTTTCCTCCAGAGGAGCAGACCAATCCGAGCTTCCTCCAGTGTCTGGAAAATAATCTTAGACTGACTGGTTCTTGTGTTTGAGCAGATTTTAAAATACGTTGTTATTTCTGGGCATCCTCCTCCTCATCAGATTAAACGAAGGAGAGGAAGATGGAGTGCTGCTGGGGACGATGCATGCTGATCCTCCTGTGTTGTGTCCAGTTGGTAAGATGATTTCCTTTATGATGCTACAATAAAAATACATTTGCTTTATACATCAAACCAGCTGCTGCCTCCGCTCCTCCCAGAACTACTGAGTTATACGTTTAATCACATTTAAAATATCCGTATTACTTAACTCTATACTTGAACCTTTTGTTGTTTGTTAGTGCTTCTTATTCTTATACTTGTCTGATCAGAATAAATGTCTAAACTTAACAACCTGTTAAACCTGTTGGATGTAGTAACATCTAGATTTATGGCTGACTGGGGTTTCTACTTCATTCATGAACTAAACTATTACAATGGAAATAATTAGTTAACTGATAAACTGCATATATTTTTACTTTAGTTTATTATTGGAGTTGGATGTTAAAGTCAAATCTAAAACAGGAAACATCATCAGGTTCTTTGAGACACTGACATGAACATTTATTTCCACTTTGTCAGATTGATCAAATAGAATAAGAAACTGTTTTTATCAGATACATTTGGAGTTTTTCAGAGGGCTTCACCCACTCGGTCCTCCCTCTTGGGATGAAATCAACCTGTTTGGAAACGACATGCTTCACCGCCTGGAAACACATTCACACAAAATCAAACATGATGTTGAAAAAAGCCCAAACTCCCCCATGAAAAGTGTTTAATTCATCTGCTGAACTTACAGGTAACAGCTGTGGAGAGGCAGGTGTTTGACTTCCTGGGCTACCAGTGGGTTCCCATCATGATCAACTTCCTCCACATCATCGTGGTCATTCTGGGCCTGTTCGGTGCCATTCAGTACAGAACACGCCACGTTCTGATGGTAAAGGAATCGAATATTCACACTCAGTGTTTGGATCAGAATTGTTTCTCTCTTTGCTCTGAACTTGTTATTGGTTTAGCTCCGGTTTCTTTCTTGGTGTTTTAAAACATCTAGACTAGAAAAAAAGACCAAACTTTTCATGGTTTTTAATAAAAAGTCTGATCATATGGGATGTAGAAGTCTGGGGATGATCCTCTGCCATGACATGCCAAGTTACCTTTACTGAAACCTCATATTTTATTGATAAAGTCGCTTTATGTTTGATTTGTTAAAGAGGCCATTTCATACAAATTTCAGGACTTTGTGGTTATTTCTTAAGTATTAACCAGTAATATGAAACATTTTATATCTAAAAATCATCAGGAAACACTGATTAACAGACCTTTCAATCTGTCAGCATTAAAATTTGTGTGGTTCCGGCTCCTTCCGTCAGGCCTCGAGCAGCAGCTCGTTCATATTCATTATTCGAATTTGCTGGACTCTGATTGGCTAACAAACTAGCCTATGAGAGCAAAGAATACTGTTTCCTGCCCCGCTGCACATGGCAACGTCAGACGTCGTCTCTTCCTGTTTGCAACGTCTTATGCTAACAGCTTTTAGCCAGCAGCATGCTAGGCGTGGTTTCAAGCTGCCAAAAACTAATGAACAAAGGAGTTGTGACGAAACAGATACAGGCCGTTTGGACTCGGGTGTTATCACCACCTGTGTAGTTTGAGAGATAAAAACTGAAAGAGAAGTTGTTGACCTGTTTTCACACCCACTATGAAGGTAAGAACGCCTGTGGAGCTAAAATATTCAACAGAAACCTCAGAAACACAGTTTTTAATGGAATGGCCTCTTTAACATGTCAGAGGGCTGAATGAAAACCTAAGACATATTTAAAGAAAGATGAAAATATCTCTTGTCTTTAAACTTTAAAGTCTTGGGCAAACATAAATATTGAAATTTCCAAAATTGTCTGAGCTTTTGTTGAGTTTCTGTGCTTTGGTCTGCGCAGATTGACAGTAGTTGATTAGTGGTGTCTTTGATTCCTCAGTACCAGCTGTGGATGATGCTGTGGATTGGCTGGAACGTCTTTGTGAGCTGTGTCTACCTGGATTTGGGAGGCCTTTCAAAGGTAAAGCTGAGAGTCACATCAGAGCCTGATAATTACAGAGTGCTGCAGCAACGGCCCCTGTCGTTAACACAAACTGCTCTCAGGACTCGCCTCCGATTACAGACGCAGTAAAACACATTTAAAGTGTGTGTTTGTTGTTTCATCCTGTAAACCAGGATGTCTCAGAGACATGCAGGGAGGGTAGACTAATATCTGATACATTTTTATTATAATCCAGTATATTTTACAGTACTACTACATTAAAAAAAATTGTTAATGTTGTTACTCTACGGAGGCTGAGAGAGGACATGCTTAGAAATGTTTTCTCATTCCGTTTTCTTGGGCTAAGTTGATGTTTATTTAATTTTTTAACTGTTTTGTTGTAAAAACTTGAACATTTTTCATAAGAATATTTCAACTAAAGGGTTTGAGTTATCAGAAATCAGGACAGTTATGTTGGGAACTGATCATGGAACATCCATCTCTGATCAACACCTTACTCTAAATATGTTGTTGAATGACATGATATTAAAGATACAGTATGTAAGAATTTTACAGTGAAATACTCGCACAACAGTTTAATGTCCCACCGATGTTACAAACAAAGTCACATTGTAACATCTTGATCCCAGTCAGCTGGGTGGTCGCTAGTTTCAGTCATTTTAAAATGCTGGTCCGAACCAGAATCATTATTTACACGTCCAGACTTCCTGGTTCCATAACGAATCACATGTGAGTCTGCAAGGTCGCCAAGTCTTCAACACAAGCAGCTGTAACTCCACAACGACCAGCAGCAAAAAGTAAGAAACCACCACATCCTTCCAACTGAACAGCCGAGCTGCACATGATGGGGCGTTCAAACACACTTAGGAAAACTCAACGTTGAACAAATGGACTTCCGGCATTCCCAAAAATTGAATAAATACAAGAGAAACAAAATGAGGATCAACATCAGAACTGGCAACTCAACAGATAAATCAGGGAGGGGAGGAGCTGAGAGCAGACGTTTACATGAACTGCAGGACTTGGATTTGACAACAAGGTCTAATTCTTACATACTGTAGCTTTAAATAAACTGTATCTGCTAGGTTCAATGCAAGGGTGTCTGATCGGGGTCCTCAAGGACCACCATCCAGCATGTTTTAGGTGATTTCCTGCTCAAACACACCTGATTCAGATGATCTCAGCATGTCATGTTCAGCAGAAACTTGTTCATCAGCCAGTTTAAATCAGGGAAACATGTAAGAGATGGAGGACGGTGGAGGACTTGAGGACTGGGACTGAATCCAAAACCTGGTTACACACAGAAGAGACCAGATGTGCAGAGACCAGATGTTAGCTGTGCATCAGGTTTTTCTGCTTTAGACTGTTAAGTTGCCTTCACACATCCGCTGCTTGTTTTTCCCTGCAGGACAGTCACATTCTGTCTCTCGGAGTGTCGTCACATTCCTCCTGGTGGAAGGACAACGGGCCTGGATGTCAGAGAGAGAGTCTTCATCCTGATGGGTGGCAGAACCAGAACCCTGAACTGACTATAGTCCTGAGCTGCTGGCTGGAGTACCAGTACATAGAAGTTCTGCACTGTGCAGTCCAGCTCCTCACCTCAGTGAGTCGTTGGTTTGTTATAGCAGAACTTAACTCTATGACATTTAGTTTATTGTTTGAATATTACAGACCTCGAATCTCTTGTTATTTGTTTCTTTTTTCCTGAAGATGTTTAATGTCTCATTATAAGGAGCGTTTTTCTGCTGATTGTTCTTTAGATGAATTATAAGACTGTAAAATGTGATGAAACATCTTCAACACTTTCACTGCATGTGACTCTTTTTAATGAACCTTTGTTTGTGTATTTATTCCTGCAGCTGCTGGGATTAGTTTACGCCTGCTACATCGTCAGTGTATCTTCAGATGAGGACGACAGCTGTAAGTATCCTCCAACCAACCAACTAAACAGACCTGTCACTTGGACAAAAATAATATTTACATCCAACTAATCAGTTATCAATAGTAAGAACGTCATCATTCACCCAGACCTGTTCATTTGATTTGACTCAGTTATTCCCTCCCAGATCCCCCCACTGAGTAAATCTTTAAAACTTTATATTTTTTTCTGATCAGGAATCAGATGTTAAAATGATTTAACTGAACAGGGTTCGTGTTTCAATTGCTACATGGTCCTGAAGGCTCTTCAACAGGAACACAGTCAGATATGCTGAGTAACTAGAGATTGTTTGGTCAGTCTTTATACAACTCAACGTCCTTTGAAAACAATTTTAACTGAAAATGTTCTGAACTGAACAAGGTTGGAAGTGAAAAAGCTCCCGTGGGGGAAAAAATGTTGAGGTCCGTTCATTAGTTAATACTTGATTTTATTTCAAAGTATATTTATATACTTTTTTTTGGCTATAGCTCAGCTAAAGAGAACCAGAGGAGATTCATGTTGGTATATCATGCTGTATCTGATATTCCTTTGGATTCTCATTGTATTCTTGCATTAATACTTACATCATGGCTGCAGCCTTTTTTTTTTTTTACATATAAATTTAAACACCAAAGAGAAAGAAAACTCATTGCCATGTTGAAAGAAAGAACATATCTTTCAACATGAGACAGAGGAGAGAAGAAGAGAGAAAAAAAATCGAGAGAAAGGGGAAAGAATAGAAAAAAAAATATGATTAAATATGGAGAAAAAACACAAACTATCTGCTTCAACACCTGCGGAGACACAAAAACAAGAACAGAGAAAACAGCAAACATTTATGCTAAAAGAAAAAAGGATAATTTAATGTAAACTAAACTAAACTAAACTAATCTAATCTAATGTAATCTAATCTAATCTAATCTAATCTAAACTAAACTAAACTAATCTAATCTAATCTAATCTAATCTAATCTAAACTAAACTAATCTAATCTAATCTAATCTAAACTAAACTAATCTAATCTAATCTAATCTAATCTAATCTAATCTAATCTAATCTAAACTAAACTAAACTAAACTAATCTAATCTAATCTAATCTAATCTAAACTAAACTACTCTAATCTAATCTAAACTAATCTAATCTAATCTAATCAAATCTAATCTAATCTAATCTAATCTAATCTAATCTAATCTAATCTAATCTAAACTAAACTAAACGAATCTAAACGAATCTAAACTAAACTAATCTAATCTAATCTAATCTAATCTAATCTAATCTAATCTAATCTAAACTAAACTAAACTAAACTAATCTAAACTAAACTAAACTAAACTAAACTAATCTAATCTAATCTAATCTAATCTAAACTAATCTAAACTAATCTAATCTAATCTAATCTAATCTAAACTAAACTAAACTAAACGAAACTAAACTAATCTAATCTAATCTAATCTAATCTAATCTAATCTAATCTAATCTAATCTAATCTAAACTAAACTAAACTAAACTAAACAAATCTAAACTACACTACACTAAACTAAACTAAACTAAACTAAACTAAACTAATCTAAACTAAACTAAACTAAACTAAACTAAACTAAACTAATCTAATCTAATCTAATCTAATCTAATCTAAACTAAACTAAACTAAACTAAACTAATCTAATCTAATCTAATCTAATCTAAACTAAACTAAACTAAACTAAACGAATCTAAACGAATCTAAACTAAACTAAACTAAACTAATCTAATCTAATCTAATCTAATCTAATCTAATCTAATCTAATCTAAACTAAACTACTCTAATCTAATCTAATCAAATCTAATCTAATCTAATCTAATCTAATCTAATCTAATCTAAACAAAACTAAACTAAACTAAACTAATCTAATCTAATCTAATCTAATCTAATCTAATCTAATCTAAACTAAACTAAACTAAACTAAACTAAACTAAACTAATCTAAACTAAACTAATCTAATCTAATCTAATCTAATCTAATCTAATCTAATCTAATCTAATCTAAACTAAACTAAACTAAACTAAACTAAACTAATCTAATCTAAACTAAACTAAACTAAACTAAACTAAACTAAACTAAACTAAACTAAACTAAACGAATCTAAACGAATCTAAACTAAACTAAACTAAACTATATTTATATACTGAGTAAATGTTTGTTTAAAGATACGTGTGTAGTCTGAGTTAATTGTTTCATCTACAGGAAAAAATTTACTTTCTAGTTTAGAATTTTTTTCCATTTTCATAATTCAGTTTGTGCATCAGGAGTTTGTTCTGCATGATTTTTTTTTTTTTTTTAGAATTCATGATCCTGCACAAGCCTCTTGGTTTCACTGAGACTGACTTTCTTTAAAGTGCATTTTAATCTAAAAAGCAATTTTAAGGTGTTTACATTTTTTTAAGGTTTTTTCCACAAACTGTTTCGTATTCTGCTTTTACCTGGAACACAGAACCTACACGTAAACCAGCTGTATTTAATACACTTAAAGAGGCCATTTCATACAAATTTCAGGACTTTGTGGTTATTTCTTAAGTATTAACCAGTAATATGAAACATTTTATATCTAAAAAACATCAGGAAACACTGATTAACAGACCTTTCAATTTGTCTGCATTAAAATTCGGGTGGTTCCGACTCCTTCCGTCAGGTCTGCAGCTCGTTTATATTCATTATTAAATTTGCTGGACTCTGATTGGCTAACAAACTAGCCTATGAGAGCAAGGTATACTGTTTCCTGCCCCGCTGCACATGGCAACATCAGACGTCATGTCTTCCTGTTTGCTACATCTTATGCTAACAGCTTTTAGCCAGCAGCACGCTAGGCGTGGTTTCAACTGTGGGAGCTGATGAATACTGACGAACAAAGGAGTTGTGATGAAATAGATACAGGCCGTTCGGCAGGGCCGACCCTGAGCTGCATGGTGCCCTAGGCGAAAAAGGATTTTGGCGCCCTCTACTGCCCAGAACAGAAACAACATAACTCAATAACTGGATTACGTTGCAAAAAATATTTATTTACACTAAAATGAACAGTAGAGCTGATAGGTATTTAATTATTACTTATTTTGTTCTTTACATAAGATGAGTGGTGTGTCCAACAGTTTATTCCACAAAAAAAAAAGAGAGAGAATTTGGCACCCCTTCCAGCAGAGGGCGCTCTAGGCAATTGTCTAGTCTGCCTCTGCCCAGAACCGGCCCTGCCATTCGGACTCGGGAGAACTCAGATGTTATCGCCACCTGTGTAGTTTGAGAGATTAAAACTGAAAGAGAAGTTGTTGACCTGTTTTCACACCCACTATGAAGGTAAGAACACCTGTGGAGCTAAAATATTCAACAGAAAACCTCAGAAAAAACATTTTTAATGGAAGGACCTCTTTAAACTTTTTATAATCATGTAATTGTCTCAATATTTTCAACATGTGTAAATCTGATTTTATACAAACTTGATATGATTATCAACCTGTTGTAATCAACAAATGTTCACCCCAGACTCTGAGCTACAGCTCTGTGTGACATGTTTTCTGTCTGTATTTTCTTAGATTATAAATAACCACAAAGACAAAATGTTGGAGAAAAGCTGAGAGCAAACCAGACAGAAGAATCTTATCTCCACATCCACCAGCTGAAGCACTGTGATGTACCCTGATCCAAAGGAGTTCCTGTTGAGTTTCCATTGAATCATTTTCTAGTTTCTTCTACTCGTGTTTGTGAAAGTCTGCTTGCTCTGATTTTAAGATGATACTGGCTGAGATCAGCAACAACTCAACTCGTCTTTCCAACAAGTGTAATGTGCTTCTAAAACCATGAGGTGGGGAATGAACGTCTCCACCAACGAGGACAACAAAACTTATGAAACATTTTCATCACACAGTAAAATTCAGCTCTGCATAGTTCGACCTCTCTACTCACTGCAGTCAGAACCTGTAACATGTGTATGAAGCTCTGAGGACACAACTTTGATCTAAAAGTATTTTAAACATACTACAGAGTGGTTATTGCATCAAATGTATTTGTGATATTACACAACAGTTTGAATATATTTTGTCAGAACAGCAGAACCGTACAGAGTAAAACTCTGATCAGAAGAACTTAGACTGTAAATACGCTCTTCAGTAACAAAGTTTACACAGTGAGTCAGTCGGTCCTGTTACTGTTCAGGGTAGCAGGGAGGTGGTGTTCATCTCCAGTGGTCATTGGGTGAGAGGCAGGGTTACACCTGGACAGGTCACCAGTCCATCAGAGGGCCACATGTAGACAGACAACCACTTATACACACTCACACACCAATTTACAGTCTCCAGTTAACCTCATGCATGTGTTTGGTCTGTGGGAGGAAGCTAAAGTCCCCCAGAGAAAACTCACACATGCACGTGGAGAACATGCAAACTCCATGCAGAAAGGTTGCAGCTTGGTATTGAATCCAGAACCATCTTGCTGCAAGGCAACAGTGATACCAACTGCACCACCGTGCAGCCCCTTATACAATGAGTTATCTGTGATGTTTTATACGAGATAACTTTATAAAACGTGTGTGCGTGTGTGTGTGTGTGTGCGTGTGTGTGTGTGTGTGTGTGTGTGTGTGTGTGTGTGTGTGTGGGGGGGGGTTTGTATTTCTGACCTCCTGAGGACCCGTTTCCTGACTTTTACTATCTTTCTGGGGTCCGAGGGTTCTTGTGGGGACCGAAGCCTGGTCCCCATGGGGGGGAGTCCCCTTTTTAGGGTTAGGGGTTAGGTTTATAGGTATGCTGTGAATAGAGTTTTAGTTAGTCTTAGGGTTAGTTATAGATCAGTAATGGTTAAGGTTAGGAAAAGGGTTTGGGTTAGGTATAAATCTAGTTACTAAAATCAATGGAAGTCAATGGACGGTCCCCACAAGGATAACAAAACACACTTGTGGGTGTGTGTGTGTGTGTGTGTGTGTGTGTGTGTGTGTGTGTCCTCCTGCAGTGACCTTGTTGTTCACCATCACAGGTCTGTGCAAACCAGCACAAAGAACGATCCATGAATACGTTACATCAAAGTTTTGATCTCAGTGTTTTGTGTGAGAGCAGGCGTGTCTTCTGACAGCAGTGTTTTCTCTCTGACGGCATTAACAGTGATCCGTTTAATCAAGTCTCAGATCCAGCAGAACTGTCTGGAGCCGTGAGTCCACGGTCTCTTGTTTATGTTTTAGTGTGGGTTTTTGAGTTTGTGTGTTTAGGGGTTTGAGTATTGTGGTTTCATGTAGTCATGGTGTGTTTATAGAATCATTGTTGTCTTGGTCTTGTGCTGTGTTTTCATGTTTAGGATCTGTGTGTCTCTTCTTTGGGGTTATCAGTTCATGTTTCCATATATGGTCGTGTCACTTCCTGTTCTTCACTCTTGTCATTTAGTTAATTGTCTTCGCCTGTGTCTTGTTTGGGCCTATTTAAGGTTGAGTCTAATGTCTGTTCAGTGGTGGACCGTTGTCCTATGTCTACTGTCTTTTGGCTCCTGTCATGTCGTTGTCTACAGTCATAGTTCTTGAGTCATAGAGTCTTGGAATTATAGTCTAGGTTTTGGTCATAGTTATGCGCGATGTGTTGGATCTATGGATTTTGAGTTTTTTCTTCCCTCCTTGGTATTTGGACTTCCGCCTGCCTCCTCCACCTCCAAGTGAGTAGTGCTTCATTTTTTTTGATACTTTAATCTATTAATTTGTTGCTTTGGACTTTTGGATTTTTTGAACTTTGGACTAACCCCCCCCCCCACTCCCCCCACCACCCATCTCCCACAGCAAACAGCATATTAGTTTCATTTTGTTTCCCCTACCTGTTTGTCTTTAATAAACTATTTTTATTTGCGCCTGCCTCTCTCTGCATTTGTGATACATGACAAGAACAGCATTAACAGCTCATTTGTTCTAAAGTGGACTTGTGATAAATCACTGCAGTTATTAGCAAATTTGAGGTTTTGTGCCACTATTGTTTAAAAAAAAAAAAAAAAAGTGCTCCCATACAATTTGAAACTGGAAGTGATGAATCAGAAGATGTAGCTTTTTTTTAAACATCCTACAAGAAAACTGAAATGTATCTGAGCTTGTGTTTTTCTTAAACTGATAAAATGCTGTAAAGCAGCTGGTTGTGGTTACACTGCTTCATTAATGTATTTCTCTAAATCTGACCCAGAGAATAATAAAATCATTCACGCAAAATTAAAAGACTTCCAGAGGACCAAATGTAGATGTCCTGACACAGTGGGTTGGGTTTAGAAAGAATTCATCGGCACAGCCACGATTACGTTAAACCCATTTTCATGCAGCAGAGACACGAGTTAAACAACAGATATTATTTCTATGAACAACATCAGCTGTAATTGAATACTGCACAGAAACAAAGAGATCAATCTGCTCAAAGAACAGTGAGGAAATCTTTTCTGTATGTCACACTCAACACGACGAGTTCTGAGCTGAGAAACGTGAATGTTATAGATAAAAAGCAACGGGAGTTTGAAATGAGCTGCAGCTGTCAGGTCAACAGGATTTTTCTGTGCAGCTCTGAAACGAGCTGCTGTCATGAATGTTGAATGTGACAAACACACACTCAATAGTGCACATCAACAATTCATAATTACACCCTGTAAAAACACAGATAATTAGAGAGAAATCCTCATCGTTCCACCAGAGTCGCTCACATCAGGATCAGACATTAGTAACTCCATGAGAGGTTTTCTGTGATTTGGTTTCTCTTCTGCTCTGATCTGTTTATCTGTAACGTTCGTTTGCATCCATGATGACACTGAGACTGACTGTGTTTGAGCTGCAGGAGTTGAAGCCTGTGGAACTGATTTCAGCTCAAATACTAACAGCTGTGAGCATCAAAACTGGTTTTCTTTATATCGTTTCTGAGTCGATTTCTCCTTCAGAAAGAAACACTCAGAAATGACAAATTCTTGATCTGATTCTTTATTTTCTGCCATAATAACTTTGTTTCCAACTCCTGTTCCTGCATTTAATCAATTCTGGTAAATGTGCCTTCCTGGAAATTGTGCGGTGAGACTTCATAAATATGAGACTTTATTACTGGAAATCTGTGCATCCCAATTTATATGGAAAAGTGTCCACAGGGCCCAAATGTAATATTGACTGATGTGAAGTAGTAAAATAACACAAATATCGCATGTTAGAAATACTTTTTCATTAAGTGAAGTGCTAAATAAAGCTGTTCATTTATTATTATAAATGCCCAAAACATGAATATGACATTTTTATTTCATGACATTTGTACCTTTTGATGAGCAAATTTTGTAGAAACATTTTTCCTAAATGTTTAGTTTAATCAGGCACCCTGTATGTGCATTTATTTACAAACATTCTTTCTTAGATTAATATTAAACTGTTACATTTGTCGTGTAGTATTTATGAAATAAACTGTTTTAAATGTTTTTTTTAGTGCTTCTTGGTTTTGTTTTTAGAAATGTTAACATGTTAAAGAGATTTTCGTCTGAATTCAAACACAAAATAATTACCTATCTTCACCAACACTTTTTTAAAAAATGTATCTTAAACCTCCACGTTTATGTTGCTGGTATTTTCTACTAGTTTGAATCAGATTTTGATCAACGACCTCACACTCCTTCAGTAATAATATAAACACGTCTGATAGAGCTTTCTTTCAAAATGGCTGACCTTTTGCAGATGCAGACAATGTTTATATCATCCATTTTGTGGGGCTTCAAGTAATAAATGCACATGCCAGTTTTGGGAGATATGGGAAGGATTCAGTGGGGACAGTAGTTTGAAGATTCATGGGGGACACTGTTCATTTCTATCTAATAGACAGGTAGAATAGCCTTTGTGTAAAACCTGATTAAATGTAAATGTGGTTGGCCGTAGCCTAGTGGGAGGGAGATTGCCATGCATTCTGAGAACCGGGGCTCGATCCAGAGTCAGAGCAGAGGCTACGTGTCCTCGGGCAAGATACTGAACCATGCAAATGCCCACTGGTCATTGTACAAAATGGCTTCCCTCTGCTCCTCACCCAATGGGTCAAATGCAGAGTTGAATTTCCCCAAGAGGAATTGATAAAGGAAATATTATTATTAATATTCACATTTCAGAAGGATAGATCAGGGTTTTCATGGGCTTGACCAGTTAAACATTTGAAGGCAGTGAAGTTCACTGATAGACTTTAACAGTGTATTTCCTGTTTATTCCATTAAAAACGTTTTTTCTGAGGTTTCCATTGAATATTTTAGCTCCACAGGTGTTCTTACCTTCATAGTGGGTGTGAAAACAGGTCAACAACTTCTCTTTCAGTTTTTATCTCTCAAACTACGCAGTTGGTGATAAAACCCGGGTTCTCCCGAGTTCAAACGGTCGGTACTTGTTTCATCACAACTCCTTTGCTCGTTAGTATTCAGCAGCTCCCGCAGTTGAAACCACGCCTAGCATGCTGCTGGCTAAAAGCTGTTAGCATAAGACGTAGCAAATCGGAAGAGACTACAGGTGTTTCTCAATGTCAAGGAACCTTGCCTTGGTCCCGCCCCAGTTGCCTAGGAGATACGTCATCGGGACCGCCAAGGCACGTTCCATGTCCATGTGCTACGGAGGCATCTGTACTTGGTTTGTCTGCTGTTTCAGCTAACATACCAAGGATACATGGGACGTGCCTTGATGCTTTCCCTCGGTCACAAAGTTCCCAGAATACATCACTGTATTTTCAAAAAATGGAGGTACAGGAGCCGGCAGCAGGTACTTCTAAGGCAAATTTCCAGTTTAAATGTAAATTAACTGATTGCTGCTATTGGGCTTATAAAATGTTTTCTAGATCCAAAGCAGTTATACTGTTGGTTAGTTGCTTGCAGATTAACTTTTATTTTATTTTTATTAACATTTCCAGTTCCATGGCTGAAGGAATGCTGCTACGCTACTGAGGCACTGCCTCTTAAGCAAGATGCCTTGCCAAGGCAGTGCCTCGGTAGGCAAGGTTCCTTGAGAAACACCCTACGTGTGCTGTTGCCATGCGCAGCGGGGCAGGAAACAGTATGCCATGCTTTTATAGGCTAGTTTGTTAGCCAATCTGAGTCCAGCAAATTCAGATAATGAATATTAATGACTTGCAGCCTGAAGCCTGACAAAGCCAGCCAAATCTTGATGCAGATAGATTGAAAGGTCTGTTAATCAGTGTTTCCTAACAATTTTTTTTAGATATAAAATGTTTCATATTATAGGTAAATACTTAAGAACTAACAACAAAGTCATGAAATGTGTGTGAAATGATCTCTTTAAATTTAGTGCAGACTGGTTAAAGTATGTGGAAGTTACAGCAACATTTAGAAACATGTTGAGTCCTCAAAATTCACTGTGCTGCCATGAACATGTATTTTTTGTTATAGTGATAGTTTTTATCCATCCATCCATCCATCCATCCATTTTCTGAACCTGCTTCTTCTTGTTCAGGGTCGCAGGGAGCTGGTGTCTATCTCCAATGGTCCCTGGGCGAGAGGTGGGGTACAATTCAATTCAGTCATACTTTATCAATCCCCAGAGAGAAATTAAATGTTGTAGTAAGTCAGTGTTTCTTCAGAGTGTCATTATAGAGGGTTCTAGCTGTGAACAAGATCTGCTGTAGTGGTCAGTGTTGGATCTGAAGAAGCTTCTGACTGAAGACACTCTGTTGTTGAGTTATGGTGGTGGACATTCTTTTGACAAACAACTTGAGGATCCAGATCAGTCCCCAGAACAGAACCAGCCTTCTTTATCAGCTTGTTCAGCCTCTTTACATCACCTGCTCTGAAGCTTCTCCACTGCAGGTGTTCTCATTCATCAGTTTGACTGATGGAAGAAGGCTTAAACTTCTTCTGTCTCTTCACTGCTCTGCATCCCCATCTTTTTAACTCACCAGGTCTCAATTTGAGTTTTATTTGAGTCTTATGCCCATTAGCTGCTTTTTCTAGAAAACAAGTTTCTTGTTTCTATGGTGATGCATCATAAGACGTAGCAAAAATTAAGCAAAACTCCTTCAATCTGCACAGCACCTAAACAAGAATATAAATAATTTAAAAGAGTAATACGTATTTACAAGGATAAAACAAGCAATAAACACTTGAAAACTGATTGTAAAATCACAGAGCTGCTCCAACAAGCTACCACTATGTAGCGATATTCTAGAATTAAAACTACCAAGAAAAAAAACAAATAGAAAACAGTAACATTACATTACAGTAACAGTACATTTTGTTTAAATAAATACAAAAGTTTTAAAGGCTCGGGGAACACCAAGTCACGAGGTCTGCTAACGTCATTTCCGCTCTGCAGACCCTGGAAGAAGCTGGTGTTGGGGGGGCTGAAGAGCGACCGAGGCTGCTTTCAGTTAGCATTCAGGGCATCAGGGGCTCGAAACGGATTGAAGCCCCACCTGGATTCATGCGGACACGGCAGCACGACGTGCCAGCAGGGCCCCGACCAGCGAGCCGAGCCGACACGGATAGCGGCTAACAGCTGCTGCTAGCCGACCTGTGTTTGTTAGCAGAACCAACACAAACGCTCCGTTGCGGAGTTTGTAGCTCACGCACCGCACGTTTCACTGGGAGTCCGGTCTGACACAACACCTGGTGGATGAATGATGTCTACCGCTAGTATTGACCCTCAGGTAAGCAGCGAGGAGGGCCTGTTAGCGGCAGGTGAGAGGAGAGAGGTGAGCTGCAAAATATCCTGGAAAACTCTCCAGGGCCTGAACCACAGCCTCCATCTGACCACTCACTTTCCATTTTCACATTCAGTGTTAGAGAATCAAGCTAACATCATGTGTAATGCAGTGAATGATTCTGTTCTCTTTTTTTAACATCACCATGAAGACATCAAAAGGACAAGATGCCAGTAAAGGTAAGAGGTCACACCTGTGATTAACACACGTGACAGTAACAGCTCCAGATGTGTCCGGGTCGGTACCTGGTGCTGAAGTCACCAGCTGCATGTCAGAGGAACGTCCCATTCCTTCTCAGAACTCTGATAAATGCTTCCACCACTTGCTTTATTCTGATTTTTAATCTACTCTGATCGTTTTGGGGACATTCAGGTCATTTTTAGCATCTTTCCGCAGTTCTGTCTGTAATCTGTCCTCATCGTCCAACACTGCACAATTATTCTGACTTTATCTGAATGTTTAAAGTTTGCATGAGTGTTAGAAACAAGGTGATGTCATACGAACTCTGTGTTGTTTTCCTCACGAGGATCGTGATAAATATGGAAAGTTTTCTAACGAGCTGAGTTTTATTTGCTTGGTAGGAGATGCATGTAAATGAATCTGCGCGGCGTTGACAGCAGTTTGTTGTTGCAGCCTTTCCGGTGCAGAACGGTTCCCTCCATCAGAAGGACTCTGTGCATGATAATGACTTTGAGCCTTATCTCACCAGCCAGTCCAGCCAGGTAGGAAACGTGTTTTTATTTGAACATTTTGAGAAATGTTAGATTTTTTTTTAAGAAGAAATTCACCTTCATTCTGTTTTGTGTTGTAGAATAACAGCTATCAGTCGATGACTGACCCCTACCTGCCCGGATACTATGCCCCCTCTATTGGATTTCCTTATCCTCTCAATGAGGCTCCGTGGTCCACAGGAGGTGACCCACCGATTCCCTACCTGGGCCCCTACGCCCCACTCAGTAATGGAGACCATCACTTCATGCCTGACACAGTATTTGGGCAGCCCGGTGGGCTTAGCAGCAGCATTTACCCTCACAGGTTTAACTTTTTCCCTGAAAATCCAACATTTTCAGCCTGGGGTACCAGTGGTTCTCAGGGCCAACAGACTCAGAGCTCAGCCTATGGGAGCAGCTACAGCTACCCACCCAGCTCTCTAGGAGGTACACTAGTCCCTGATGGCCAGACGGGTTTCCATAGTGACACTCTGAGCAAGGCACCAGGCATGAACAGCCTTGAGCAGAGCATGCTAGGCCTAAAGGTTGGAGGGGATGTGACAGGAAGTAGCTCCGGTGTGAAGGGTGCAGGCTCTGTGATAGGTGGAGGTGTAGCTGCGGCTGTCGCCACCGGCTGCGGTGGAACACCAATTGGAATGCCCCTTCAGAAACCTGCAACATGGGCCGCTGTTGCTAGTAAACCCTCCAAGCTGCAGCAGCAGAAGTTAAAGAACAAGCTTGGCACTCCGATAGTGGGAGGAGCTCTGCCGCCACCTCCAATCAAACACAACATGGACATTGATACATGGGATAATAAAGGAACTGCTGCCAAGATGGCCCCACTGTTACCTCACCACCACCACCACCAACAGCACCCGTCCCAGATCCACTCTCATACCCCCAGTCTCATACCGCCCCTGCAGCAGTCTCTGCAGTCTGCACAGTCCCTTGTGCAGCAGATGACCATGCCAGGTCCTGCTGTGGTGCCTCCACAGCCTTACCAGAACCACCACAGCTCCGCTTCCACCACTCAGACCCGATGGGTCGCTCCACGCAACCGAAACTTGTGCTACAGCGGTGGAAGCCTGGACAGCAACGGCTCCTCGAACGGCGGCGGTGTGGGTAACGGATCCGCCATGGGCGGGGTTGTAACCCTGGAAACGGGATCAGAATCCCATCCTGTGCTGGAGAAGCTGCGAGCGTCCCACAGCTACAACCCCAAGGACTTTGACTGGAACCTGAAAAACGGCCGCGTGTTCATCATCAAGAGCTACTCCGAGGACGACATCCACCGCTCCATCAAGTACTCTATCTGGTGCAGCACGGAGCACGGCAACAAGCGTTTGGACTCCGCCTACAGAGCTATGAACGCTAAAGGCCCAGTCTACTTGTTATTCAGCGTAAATGGCAGCGGTCATTTCTGCGGCGTGGCGGAGATGTGCTCTCCTGTGGACTACGGCACCAGCGCTGGAGTCTGGGCGCAGGACAAGTGGAAGGGCAAGTTTGACGTGAACTGGTTGTTTGTGAAGGACGTGCCAAACAGCCAGCTGCGCCACATCCGTCTGGAAAACAACGACAACAAACCCGTCACCAACTCACGTGACACTCAGGAGGTTCCTCTGGAGAAGGCCAAGCAGGTGCTGAAGATCATCGCCCAGTACAAACACAGCACCTCCATATTTGATGACTTTTCCCACTATGAGAAGAAGCAGGAGGAGGAAGAGGTGGTGAAAAAGGTAAATATCTGAGCGGAGATGTTTGAGAATGAAGGCAGCGTCTCTGTGTTCTCTCATTGCAATAAGAATCAGCTGATCGGACTCCGTCCTGCCTTCAGGCTCGGCGGTCAGGTGACTCTTCACGGTCACTCCAGGTGCTCATCTGATTCTGAAACGTTGGTACACAAAGAACGCTAACGTGTTTTACGACATGTAAATGAAAAGGGGAAATGTTGGTTCCCCGCAAAACTC
This sequence comes from Pachypanchax playfairii, assembly GCA_006937955.1. Classification (NCBI taxonomy): domain Eukaryota; kingdom Metazoa; phylum Chordata; class Actinopteri; order Cyprinodontiformes; family Aplocheilidae; genus Pachypanchax; species Pachypanchax playfairii. The sequence continues at coordinate 3,132,006 of SSNP01000032.1, read as the reverse complement.
AGTGACTGTGTTTCTTGTTTCTTTCTGCTTCCTGTTTTGGAACAGAAGCGGTTGGAAAATGTAGATTAGTCAGATTAGAACCACCGTGTACATTCTCTCATGTTTTCTTTTTTTCCACAGAGCTACGAACCTCTTTCAATACAGAGTCGATCTCGAATCGATTAGGTAACTTCACTCATTTCTTCTCTTCTAGTTTGTGTAAAATGAAATAATGAGTGTTTTTTTATCTGAGATGTGCATAAAATCCATCTGAATATTAAAAAATGAAGATTATTCTGTTTGTTTATAGAAAACATTCGTTATCCAACTGCATTTTTTGTTTCAGGTGCTCGTGTTTGTCTGTGTAACCGTTTCTTGCACGTGTTATTAGATGTCATGATTAGCTGGAGCTCTGGTGCTCGTGCACCGGCACATGACCCGGACATGACGGCAGACAACATTTCAGTCACTTTAAATAATGTGACATTCTGCTTTTGGATCAGTTATATACAAACAAATACAAACTCTAAATTTACAGTTAACGTTTTCTTCTTTATGAAAACAACAAACACCTTGAGGCTGAAAACGAATCTGTTCTTTTGAGAATACGGATGAAAAACTGTGATGTCACAGGATTAATAATGGATTTATTTACAAACTGTTAAACATCAGCTGATTTTGTTTCTTTGCAAGTGCTATTTAGGACTAGTGGCATCGATGTATCTTTGCTCCATTAAAGCAGTACTAATAATAAATAAAATAACCTCCGTAGTTCGGGTCGCAGCCAGAGGTGGTGTTCTGGTGATTTATGCTGCCCTGAAGAAAAATGCCACCGTAGTACGAATTGACAACTTATTTCACAATTAAATGTCATTAGAAGTTTATACAGTATTTTTGTTTATGGCGAGTGTTTCCTGTTAATTATTTAAGCGTATGTTTATGATCCTTCTCTGATATTTCTATATTAAAGCACTCTGAGTCCTTGGCGGCCATTTTTGGGTCCTTCCCCTCTGGGTGTGTCCAAACATTTGCCTGTCGCTCTGATAATGTAAAGAAAATAAAAATAACATCATATTTAGTGTTTCTGTCCTGGGAGAATTTATTTAATAGGTAAAATGTATTTATGGAAAAATATAGAAACAAAAATAAACGATAAATCTGTTTATTGAAGTCAAGACTGTGGAACGGCACGTGTGTAGCACATCTCAACAGGTAGCATATTTCTACAGAACACCGGTTCAAGTAACGGCTGTCTGAGACACGGCAGTTTTCAATCCATATTCTCAAAAGAACAGATGTTTGTCTGCTGTAGATTCTACACTGACTGTTTGAAACGGTTCACCATGCTGCTGCATGTGTTGTCAGGCATGAGAACCATGCGTGCACATTTGCTACAGAACTCACATATCTGCAGCATTTTACGTAGTTTAGAGCAGCGAGTCGTACCAGCGTGCTTTGATTGCATGCAGGTTAGAACTAAAGAGGAGTAATTAAGTGCCCCACCTCCTTGCTGCCTCCACTCTGCTTTCACCTGCAACAACAGAGATGCTCATGTGTCTTGCTGCTGCTTCCGGAAGCAGCGGGGAAAAAAATCTGCGTTTTGCAGACATGTTGGTGGAATTTTAGCTGTGGTGCAGCGCCACGGTAACGCCTATGTAAGGGAAGCACTGTTTGTTGTTTCCATAAAAAGGAAAGCATAAGTAATTTTAGAATTTTTATTTGTTAATTTATGAATTTGAAACATTTGAATCTCATAAGATAAGAAACTGCTCTGATTGGCTGGATTGTTACTGTCTAATTGTGTATTTTTTTAAATTCTTTTGCAGGATCATCAGAAGTGAACTGTACAAGTCGATCAGCACTTGCATTTGGATGCACACAGTAAACTTAGATTCAGACAGAAAGACACGGACACAATGGAATGGAAATGAATATTTTTTTGGATTTAATTTTGGAAACTTGTCAAACCTTTGAGCCACTTTGCCGTGGGTTAACTTTATAACGCGTGCAGGGATTAAACTAGTTTCACCATTTCAAATTGTTTTAATAACTCCTTTTTTTTTCTTGTTGCTGTCGTTTCCTTTCTTTTTGTTGTTGTTTGCTTTCAGTATTTTTCGCCTTACAAATCTTTATTGCTGCCCTGGAACCTTGAAACTCTCAGCTAAGTATAAATATCTGCACGCGTGTTCGGAGAATCTCCTGACGACTTGCTGCTGATTTTCAGTGACTGTTCACGTTGTGGTTCGTGTGTTGAAGACATGTTTAAGTGCTTGTGATGGTGAATCCTAATGAGTGAGCAACACTTTACTGACAAATGTCTGATTTGTGTGTGTGTGTGTGTGTGTGTGTGTGTGTGTGTGTGTGTGCGCGCGCAGCCAGTTGTGTTTATTTCATCAGACGAAGAACAAAAAAAAAATCTTTTTGCCCCCTTTTTTTTATTTGAGGGAAGTTTGGCAAAGTCTTTCCGTTCAGAAACAAAAATGTGCATTCTTAGCCATAAAAGTTATAAATATATATTTAATTATAAGACCTGACTCAGACCAATATTACATATTGTTTTAACAATTTTTTTTTTTTTACATTTATTTTCAGCAGTAGCTAAAAAGAAAATCACTTTTCTAGTACTGTACCTCACCGATTCAGGGAAAACATTTTTTTTATTCAACACTCTTTAAGAGGAACTTCTTCTTATTTAAAATATCAGATCTGCTGTATGAGTTTAATCATGTTTTTTTTTTCTTTCTCTCAGACAATGTAGCATGTTCTGCTTTTGTGATTCAAACCAGGCCCCTTTACGTTCATTCTCTAACGTCAGCGTAATCTTTGTATGTTTCTACTTCCTCCTCACACGCTGTAAGCTTTAATGTACCAACATTTCTAACTGCCATGGCCTCAAAATGTTCAACTATAGCTACCAGATTTATCGTCCGGTGTGTGGAAAGTCAGACACTAGCTGATGTGATACGTGTTTGTGACTTTTTGTTTTGAAACTGCTTGCTGTATCGTGCGTGAATGAACAGAGGAGAGCGAGTTCTGTGGCGCAGTCAGGTGAACTGTCGAATGATGTTGGATTATAAAAAATTTATGCAAAAATTTGAAGTCACCCTTTGGATGAAATATGTATTGTATCAGAGGTCACTATCACATTCTTAGATTTTATCATGTTCGTTATTAAACATATACTTATAGGTTGTTTGTGTCTCTTGTTATTACGAGCTGGTTCGTGTGTGTGAGATTCTGTTTCCTACTCAGTCAAAAAATGAGAGAAGTATGACATTCCGTTTCCATCTGTCCTCTGCATCTTGTCTCACATTAACTAACCTCATGTCCTCCTTCACTACATCCATATGTCTCCTCTTTGGTCCTTCTCTAGACCTCCTGCCTGGCATCCTTTTCCTAATAAACTCATTGTCTCTCCTCTGGACATGTCCAAACCATCTCCGTCTCTCTGACTTTATCTCCAAAATATCTAACATGTATCGTCTCTCTGATGGACTCATTCCTGATCCTGTCCATCCTCATCTCTCCCAAAGAACCTCAGCATGTTCATCAAATCGATTCAAAAATACTTTATTAATCCCCGAAGGGAAATTAAGTGTTGTTGTAGCTCAGTTATTCTTCAGGGAGTCATTGTAGAGGGTTCTAGCTGTGGACAGGAAGGATCTCCTGTAACGGTCTGTGCTGCAGCGGATTATGAAGAATCTTCTGACTGAAGACACTCTGTTGTTGAGTTAATGTGTTCTGAAGAGGATGATGAGGGTTCTCCATCATGTTCTTCATCCTCCTTTGGACACTCAACTCAAGAGGTTCCAGTTTAGTCTCCAGGACAGAATCAGTCCTCCTTCTCCATCTGTTCAGCCTCTTCATGTCACCTGCTCTGATGCTCCGCCCCCAACAGGTGACTGCAGATGTGATCAGCTGACAAACTCCTCTTCTTTTGCTGCTCCTCTTCAAATCTCTGTCTGCCCGTATTATTGGAAAGACAGACAGAGACGCACTGGAGTCCAGGATATGTTCCTTTAGCCGTGTCTCAGTGAAACACATGATGCTGCATTCCTGATACTCTGGCTGGGTCTTCAACAGAGTTTCAAGTTCATCCATTTTGTTAGCAAAGAGAACTCACAGTTGTCAATATGACTGATGGAAGTGAAGGTTTAAACTTCCTCTTTCTCTCTCTTCACTTCATTCCTGCTCTGCATCCACGTCTTCTTCTTTTGAGCTCATCAGGGATCCGGAGTTTCAATTTGAGGATTATTTCAGCCTTAGAAATGTCAGTTAGCTGCTCTTTCTTGTAAACAAGTCTCTTGTTGCCATGGTTACGCATCATAACAAGTGGCAAAAAAGTGACAAATCAAACAAAAAACTCAATCAGCACAGCACCCAAATCAGAAGAAAAGTATTTAGAAAATATTTCCAGAAGAAAAAACTAGCAAGAAATACTCAAAAAGAACAAAAAAAATGCTAGTGCTAGCTAAGTCACCGAGCTACTCCAACAAGCTGCCACCAGTTGTAGCGCTATTCCGGAATGTCTGCTCCCTCTAGCTGTGTCTTCTGTCCCTTCCTCAGTCGTCTCCAAACAAGACAACATGGCTGCTCTCATCACTGTCTTGTCCACCTTTTATTCTTACTGATACTCCGTTGTCACACATCACCACCTGTTCCAACCTGCTTATACACACATTATTTAACAAGGAGACTAAATCAATATGTTTAAATCTCAAATACACAGTTAATGTTACATAAACTAATCACCTATAGATTTATAGACTTCTTATAATTCTGACCTGTTTATTACCACCTTCATGTCTCGGATCCATCAGGATGGATGTGATACATTTTGAACTGCAGGTTAATCAGATTTAATTTTTCTGGAGTAAAGCAGAAAAAGAGTCAATGAACCATCTGAAACTATTTAAGATGAACTGAAGGGTCAAGGTTCGTCGCTTTCTGATCACAACAGCAGCTACACGTTAAACCCCCAATGAACTCCATAGAAGAAGATCCAGGAGGCTCCACTCCTGACAGAAAACCACCAAAATATAAACAAACAAAAAAGACCAAAAAAAGTCATGTTGACAAGCCCGAAAGTTTCTGGGTGATATTTCTTTCAACTTAAAAGATGAAATTGGAACTTTTTAGTCAGTGTGTTTTTGTTTTTGTTGTTGCCTTAACAGCTGGTTCAACCTAAACAATCATTTCACAATCTCAACTCCAAAAAAGTTCCGTCCCTCTGTAAAATATTAATAAAATCAATTTAATGATTTACAAATCTTATAAACCCATGTGTCAGATGAACAGGTCATTTACAGGCTTCTGCAAGACGTGTTGACATGCTGAGGACATGAGACCTGGAGTTTCTGATGTCCAGCTCCAGGACTCAGTCATGTTTTAGATGTTTCCCCACACCTGATTCATCAAGTTCTGCACTAAAACCTGCAGGATTGTGGCTCTGGAGAACTGGAATTGGACTCCTATGTAACGAGGATGTCCTGTGTTCGATTTGAAGACAGAAGACATTCTGTTGTTGAGTTACTGTGTTGTGACGAGGATGATGAGGGTTCTCCATCATGTTCTTCATCGTCCTTTGGACAATCAACTCAAGAGACTCCAAAACAGAACCAGAACCCTCCTTATCAATCTGTTCAGCCTCTTCCTGTCACCTGCTCTGATGCTCCGCCCCCAACAGGTGACTGCAGGTGTGATCACTCTCTATAACAGACTTATAAAAGATCTTCAACATCTTGCTGCAAACGTTGAATGATCTAATCTTCCTGAGGAAGTCCAGTCTGTTCTGTCCCTTCCTAAAAACAGCATCATAGTGTCTCCAGTTCAGTCTGTTGTTCAGGTGAACACCAGGTATTTATACTCCTCCACCACCTCCACTTATTCTCCCATGATAGAAATGGGTTTCAACATGTTGCTGCTCTTCCTAAAAACTACAATCATCTCTTTTGTCTTGTTAACAGTCAAGATGAGATGATTGTTCCCACACCAGGACACAAAGTGGTCCTCCAGTTCTCTGGACTCAGTCTCTTGTCCAACTCTGATTCACCAACAACTCCAGGGTGATCAGATCATTTCTGCAGATGACAGGACGATAAAAAGTGGAAAAATAATGTTTCTGTATCTAATTTTTATGTTCAGTCTTTTCATTTTTGTGACAGATACCCTTTAAAGAATATTCCTGAAAGCACCCCCCCCCCCACCCACGCACTCATGGAAGTGAATAATTACTGCAAACATCTTAAAGTTTGAGTATTATACATATTAATGTTCATGTCCCCGAGGGCCGCGCCTGTTGAAAACTCTGAGTGATGTCATGATGTCATAGCGTGCCAGGGCAGAGTACCAGGTACCTCACAAGAGCCACGACGTCTGCTACAACTTGTAATCACGCTTGTTTGTGAAGACAGAGTTGTACTGTGTGTTTGTGTGGTGTAGTAACCATAGCGACCATGAGACTGCCTAAAGCAGGAGTATAAATGATACACTGTAAATATACCAAAGTGACTCTAATGACTGTGAATCTACTGAATTCTGAGCGTAGCAGGTGATTCTGATTGTGTTTAAAGTGTTTGTGTTTGCTGAGACTTTACAGGCTGTGATGTTGTTGTTAGAAAGCAGGTCTGAAATAAAACTAGACATCGCCTCTTTCTGCTGTTGTCCTAAAGAAAAGGTGTGATATAAAGTTTAAAGGTGCTGCATTAGATATGAAAGTCCCGCCCACTCACCTGCACATTCTTCATGTTAAACTTATCCAGCAGACAACTGGCTTTAATATGTTCAGTTAAGATGTTTAGAATGTAAACATCTGTTCAGAAAAACATCTGGAATTAGATCCTAATCATGAGTCACTTTTACATTTAATATTGTGATTCCAGGTGAAGAAACTCTCCGTCTGTAACTAGATTTTGGACCTAGTCGGTAAGAAAGGAAGTTTTCTTAAGGATTATTGAGTCTGCTGATGTTTCTGGTGCTGATGCTGCGACTCTGAGTCAAATCAGGAAACATCTCCAACTTTTATATTGCAAACATGAAAGGATTAGAGAAAACTTTCTGCTTGTCTCCTTCTTATTGACATCATCAGTCCAGTCTGTTGTTCTGATGAACATCCAGGTACCTCCACCTTCATCCAGGATGCTGAGGGGTCTGATGGAGTGATGGAGATACTTTTAAAAAGAAATTCTTGGTCTAAGATGTTTTTTTCTTTGCTTTTAGAACCAAAAACACAAACAGTACGTTATTAGATAAAAATGAACAAACTATAGAATTTTAATTACTTGAGCACATGTTGTGAATTAGTACCATCAGAAATGGGGAAGCTGTGGTTCAGAAGGTTCAATCCCAGCTTCCACCACCACATGTCAAAATGTCCTTTAGCAAGACACTGAACCTCCTGCAGCCCCCGATTTGCATGTCGGGTTGTATAAATGTAAAAACTTGTAAAAGCACTTTGAGTGTTCAGTGTCAGACAAATACAAAACATTTACAGTAAAAATATAATTCAGTTTTATAGATTTCTTTGTGCAATTCAAACATTTAACTGTAAATCTTCACACACTTTTAACCTCTTTACAAAGATGTTATTATGTTACAAGAAAATGATTCATTTAGAGGCGTTTCATTTCAAGTTGACAGTATTTCTATATACTTACATGATCAGACTGTAACTTTATCACAATCAAAATAAATAAATACATTTCATAATAAAAACACTAGAAACCTACAAAACTGCAGCGGCTCCTAAAAAAAACATTTTCTGCATTTTTTATGAATAATTCATTGTTTTTTTTATTATTTAAAAAAATGTAAACCATATATTTTATTATTAGCTTCATTTCAACTCTGGATGATTTAAAGACGGTGTCCTGTCTGGGTCAAACCACTATTAATTGGCAGGTCTGGGGCTGGTCGACGCGTTGAGCATCTCCAAAGATGAGGAAGATCCCAAGACCCGTGGCGTTCACTAAAGTGATGAGGGAGAAGACCGTGGCCCACGACAAGGTGACCTCGATCAGGTAGCCAGAAAATGACACCAGAACCAGTCCTGTTCAAGACACAGAAACCTTCAGAGGTCAGTGCTGTCATTTAAATATACCATTTAAAGTTTTAGATTGATTACGTACCCATGAAAGCACCCATCATGTTCATAAAACCTGATAAAGGGAAGGAGAACATCTGGTAAATATCATCAAAAGGAACAATCTGTCAATAAAGATTTAAGAAAAAGTGATTAGCTGAAGGAAACTTACCGTAGAGAGCACCAGCACATGATGGAGTGAGATCCTGTACATTCACAGACACGCCACTAAAACACACCAGGAAGAAAAAAAAAAAAAAACTTTTTTATTCATTTAAACTATTATTACATGTAAAATCTGATAAAATGGTGTGTTCAAGTCAAACATACCCGCTGGTGAAGGTGGACAAACCGACGGCAGCAGAGATGAAGACCACAGCAGAAGGAAACGTTGCAGCTCCAGAAAGAGGTAAAATAAACATACTGGACAGTCCCATGGCGAAAAACTGTTGAGGAGAGACGCGGAGGTGGAATGTTAAAGACACAGTAAGAAATGTAGACAGCTACTTATCTGTCCTTCTAAAAGGAAAACTCAAAGACTAAACTAAGTCTTTGTTGCTCTTTTATACTGAAGGTTACACTCTCAGAAATAGAGGTACGAGACAAGAACATTTTGGTAACTATAGGTAAATTTATTTAAAATGTTCCCGCAAAAGTACAATATTGGTCTTTAAAAAGGCCCGAAATGCCCCTTAGAGGGTTCAAATTGATATAAAGTACAAATTTGTACCATTTCATCTGCACCTGCAACCCTGGTCAAGGCTGGTTAATCTCCATTTTATTAAGTTTCTTCCATCATTTTCAATATTGTAATTATTGTAATTATTAATTATGTTTCAGAATGTTGGTTTAAGACTTCAAAACGTGGCAGAATTTTACTGTTTTAGTGGAAAAACTTCATAAGGTATAAAAATACAGGGTACACCCCCAGAGACAAGAAGGGGTACAAATTCTTGTCCCTGGGGGTGTACCCTGTAGTCCAGGTCCATTTTTGTATATTAAGAAGTTTTTCCACTAAAACAGTAAAATTCTGCCACATTTTGAAGTCTTAAACCAACATTCTGAAACATAATATTACAATATTGAAAATGATGGATGAAACTTAATAATATTGAGTTTAACCAGCCTTGTCCAGGGTTGCAGGTGCAGTTGAAATGGTACAAATTTGTACTTTATATCAATTTGAACCCTCAGAGGGACATTTCTGGCCTTTTAAAGAACAATATTGTACTTTTAAGGGGACATTTTAAAACAATTTACTTATAGGTACAAAAATGTCCTTGTCTCGTACCTCTATTTCTGAGAGTGTATTTGTCTCTCTGTTAACAGAATAACTCAAAAGGTTCTGAATGAATATGGACTGAACATTCAGGACGGGTTGGAATAAGTGATCCAGAAAACCGCCAGTGAATTCCTGATAAATTTATACTGATATCAATTGGATTCTGAAGCTAATGGTATTTTTTTCATGGTCAAAGAATCTAATAATATTTATACAAAGATATGAGACTATTAGTTTCATGTTTAAATCATATTAAGGGGGAAATAAACAGCCTGATGGAGATCTGAGCTCTCTGAGAACTTTCTGCTTGTTTATTTAACACTATGTTAAACCCTTCAGTAATTTACTAACTTTATCCAAAAGATAAAAAGTGAAAAATGCTGTCTGAAAAATATAAAATTAAACTTAATGAAATTAATTCTAATCTGTACTTAACTCAGTTTTGTTTTTAAGGGCAGCAGCATGTTTCAAAACCCCATTTCCCTTTAACAAGACTCTGCTGTAGTTCTGTGAAAATACCATGTTTATGCCTCCAGGGTGGAATTTACTACCTAAACATGTAACTACAGATACATGCCAGGAAGTGTTCCCTTCCTTATGTTGATCCTACAGTAATAGAGGTGCTACGTCTCCTAATTCAAACCATCATATTGCTGGTTTTCACTGCTCACTAACAACAAACTAAGTGTTTTTCTGTGTTATTTTCTCTTTGTAATATGGGGTTTTAATTATTAGTAAAATGTAGCTGATTTCTGTTGCTCTAAACTGGCTTCAAGAATCAAATGAAACAAGCAACTAAATTCAAACCAACATTTTACGGAAGTATTATTATACAGTACTTACTTGCATGACTTTTCTCACAGATGCTACACAGTATCCTAGAGAGAAAAGAAACGTAAGGTATGAGTTTTTATTCTAATGAAAGAGAAGTCCAAACAAAGAGACTTTCTGTACCTCTCGTGATCAGAACATCTGATACAAATCCTCCTCCAAGAGCTGAAGGAATTGCAGTCAGCCATGGAACAACATTATACACCCACGGCTGCATGAAAAGGATCAAAGATGAAATGGGTTTTTTAGTTATTTAAAAGGGATAATTCAGATCTTTACACAAACATGTTGATTGTTGCAGCTCACTGAGCGTCTCAGCGTGGAGCGGCGCAGGTTAGTTCTGATTGGGTTGATGAGCTAATTCTTTATAAAACTCAAAAATCTCTTAACAGCTGATGATAATATGTTACAAACTGTCTGATTTGGCATGATTACTTCAACAGAAGCATGATATTCCTGCAGGAAGTGACCCAGACTGCACAGGAAGTGCTCAAACTAGCTGCTCGTTCTGTTTCGGATGACTTTAGATTAGATTAGAGATGTTTTGGTCCCACTCCGACCAAACAGCTGATGATGATGATGATGATGTCTTACGTCACCTGATAAGTCTGTAAATACAGAAGTTTATTATCTACACAACAGCAAAGGATGGAAGTACCGTGGCTTCAGGAAACGATTCCTTGAAGTACGTTGGTAACCATGACAACAGCGTGTAAGACGTGCTGCACATGCACATGTGAGCAAACACCATGGCCCTAAACAGAGAAGATATTAAACATGGAGTCAGTGAAGGATGTTTTCACAGAGGTGTAACGATAGAAACTAAAAATCATCGATTTTATAAAATGTACCAAACAGGAGACTTTCGAAAAAAATGTGTCCAGCGTCTTCGGCTGAAACTTTGTTTTACTTCATTCTTTTTAACCATCTGCTTGGGGAGAACGTCACCTGAAGAACACATCAGAGGAAACAGTGATAAGTTTAGAAAACACATGATATAAAACATCTGTACGATGTGTCTGTGACTTGCTTTTTGTCTAAACATGTTACGTTGCTCGGAAGTTGTAAAACGCGAAAGAGTTTATGCATAACTGGTCTTTCAGGTCATGTACATCACATACCAACATGTCATGTCTGCAGAACATTCTGTTTGTAATCCATGTGCTCGTCTATCTGCAGGTTCAGTTGGGTTGTTGTTACACAGCTTTTTGTTTGCAGGCACAAGTTTTAAGATCTTATTGTATACAGAGATAAAAGCTCACACTCATCCTGACGTAAACTGACCTCGATTCAGAAATAAACATTTTTTAAAGCCTTATGAAAACTCTTCATTCAGTCATGCCACAGTCAGACTCATGGCTAAGCAAAAACACAAAAAAAAAAAAAAAAAAAAAAAAAAAAAAAAAAA
>SSNP01000032.1:3094668-3120416 GCA_006937955.1 Pachypanchax playfairii | reverse complement strand
AAAAAAAAAAAACACACTACCTCACCTCATTGTACAAGAAATGTGCAATAATATTCTTTCTGTCTAAGAAAAAAAACACTCTCTGTTCTGTTTTAAGAATTAATTTATTTATAGATACTTTATTTAGTTTATTATGTTCTATCCTCTCTCTTATTCTCTTGTTGTCCACATCTCTTAACTTCTCTTCTCTTTAAACTTGACTCGGGGTGAGAATTCCAATGTGCATGGGACGACTGTTTTTATGTGCAAATGGCAAATAAAAATCTTGAATCTTGAATGTGTTTCTTATGTTTGTTCGGACTGTAGAATTATAAGTTTTGGTGTCCCAAGTTGATCTCAAATATCAGATTTGGGACCCGATTCAGGCATTTTTTTTTATAAGGTTTATAAGGTTTATCTGTTGTTGACATGTGTCACTGCTGCAACAAGACAACAAATTCACAGTTTGAGTATTTTGCGTGGCAGCAGTGACGGAGCTAGAATCAAAACCATTTAAATTTCCAACACTTGGCTGGTTCAACCAGCTAGCTGCTAAAGCTAAACAACAAAAAGCAAAATGATTCAAGAGACTTTTTATCAGCAGATACTCGAGTTTAAAGAGGCCCTTCTATTAAAAACAGGTTTTCTGAGGTTTCTGTGGAATATTTTAGCTCTACAGGTGTTCTTACCTTCATAGTAGATGTGAAAACAGGTCAACAACTTCTCTTTCAGATTTTATCTCTCAAAATACACAGGTGGAGATAACACCCGAGTTCTCCCGAGTCTGAACGGCCTGTATCTGTTTCATCACAACTCATTTGTTCGTTAGTATTCGGCAGCTCCAGCAGTTGAAACCACACCTAGCATGCTGCTGGCTAAAAGCTGTTAGCATATAACATACCAAACAGGAAGACACGACGTCTGCTGTAGCCATGCGCAGTGAGGCAGGAATCAGTATACCTTGTTCTCATAGGCTAGTTTGTTAACCAATCTGAGTCCAGCAAATTTGAACAATGAATATGAACGAGCTGCTGCTCGAGGCCTGACGGAAGGAGCAGGAACCACCGGAATTTTAATGCAGACAGATTGAAAAGTCTGTTAATCAGTGTTTCCTGATGTTTTTTAGATATAAAATGTTTCATATTACTGGTTAATACTTAAGAAATAACCACAAAGTCATGAAATATGTATGAAATGGCCTCTTTAAATAACTCAACTCAGTATCAGGGATTAAAATAATCACAAAAATAATAACATTTAATCTGTCTAAAAGTTTGAATGCTGATCAGTCGCATCTGAAACAGGTTTATTCAGTACGTAGAAAGTCTTTAAACTCGTGTTTCATTGTGTTTGTCGAGGACGTTCTGGTTTCAGGTTGTTTTAGAAATCAGCGTTCAGCTGATAGAAACATGACTCACTCACCTTTTAGTAAAAACAGCCAAACTGTGAGAGCCCAGAGTCCAGACAGTAAGCCGGTACAGTAGAACATGGTTTCCCAGCTGTACCTGTCCAGTATCAGCGTCCCCATTCCACCTGCTAACAATGTCCTGAAACAAACGGAGACCCAGAGGAGCAGTTAGTGAAGAACACATGTTTAGATGTTAAGGATTGGACTGTAGTGGATTATTACAAATTACCCAAAATGACTGCCGCTGTGCATGGTGCTCATTAAAAACCCCCGCTCCCCTTCCACTACACGCTGTGAGCACAGGCTCGCCAAAGACGGGAAAAAAACTCCTGCAAGACATCAGAAGACGCAGTGAAATCACATGATTCCTTCAAGCTGCAACCCAAAACATAAACTCTTAAACTTGAGATCAGTTTTGAACTTGTGCATTTTAATATATTTTTTAATTTATTTACAGTTAGTAAGTGTTGTGATGCTAACCCTGGAGTAGACCCATCAGGATTCTGGCCACCGTCATGAGTGCCAGAGTGTGGGAATCCAGATGAGCCAGCAGAGGAGTTCCAGCTGTGATCAGAGCCCATGAAGCTGCTGAGATGAACAGGACACGCTCTCCTCCCAATCTTACATGCAACAAATATTAACAGAAGGAAATCCTGAAACTCTAAACTTCAGAATAAACAGACTGTGACATCAACCAGCTCATTGTTGATGTGAATAGTGAATGAATTGCCTACTTGTCACTGACATGTCCACCCAGGATCTGAGTGAAACAGTAACCCCAGAAGAATCCACCCAGGACGAGGCCGGAGTCGATTTTACTCCATTGGAAAGACGCTGCCATTGAAACTGCACAGACTGGCATGGTCATCCGGGAACAGTAAAGGAGACAGGTGCCCAGAAATAACATCAGGACCCATTTTCGAGCCAAGGATCTGCAAACAAAAGCCATGTGTATCTTCATTTGCATCCTGCTTGCATGAAGTTTGGATCATTAGACAAACTGACAAATATGAACTTCAGCCCGATGAGAGGAAGTGAGTGATGTTTCGTTTCATTTGAGCTGAAAAGTGAATCCTATGAATTTAATGAGTGTTTCAGTGTTTGATTTGCGTCTGAGAAACCGACCAGACAGGGTTTTACATGTGTGACGTCACAAGCCCAACAGTAACATGTACATTTGTTATTAAACCAAATCAACAGAATGAGGATTTTACAACATTTCTGATGCCATCAAAAAGATCACTGATAAACTGTTTTAAACTTAATATTTTTTTAATTTGAGACATACTTTTATATTTTGTTTGTGATACTGTAAAGACATAAAAACAGAGAAATGTTAGAAACTGGAATGTTTTTTTGTTTTTTTTTATCAAATCAAGCATCTGAAACTGAAACTGAAATATAAGTGACCTCCAAACATGGGAGCGACACATCTTCTCACGTGGTTTATAGACTCACGCGACCCGCCAGGTGCTTGATTTTACACACCTGATGCCGGTGAGGTGATCGGAACACCTGAGCAGAGACTTGCTGTCCCAACTGTTAACGAAGCCTTGCGGAGGACGGGTTCGGGATCTGAGTCTGGTCCTGATCCTCCACATCACAAAATACTGTATGACTCGTTTTATAGCAGATTAAAGGGTTTCCTGACTGTGTCACTTTCCTGAAATCAAACTTTAGTTTCTCTTTTCTTTTCCTGTGGCGTCAGTGGAAGATTTAACACGTTCAGACGAGCTGCAGCTTTTTATCTCGTGAGCGCATTTTAAGACAACCCGGGACTTTCTAAAAACTAAATATTTAATGTTTTATTAGATGAATAGCCTTGTCTTACCTCGGCCACAGGTTTGAGTTGTCCTCTTCAGTTGGTTCATGAGGTTTAAAGTAAATGTTGGGATCCAGCAGAGACGCATTTAAAAGCTTTTCCTCTCCGGCTGCGCGCTTTTCAGCCATTCAGAGAACACAGGTGACTTCTTTACCTGTGCAGCTGTTCCGCCCTGACAGGTAGATAGATGTTCCTCATATCTTCAGACAAACTGGCTGAACTGACTAAACTTGTTGGAACAAAACAGTTTCTGATGGGATTTCCATCACAGAGGACGGATCGAGAGGCGGATTCATTCCGTGACAGATTTGCATATTTAAGGTCAGAGGATCGTTTCAAAAGTGAGTTTGTTTTAGTTGTCCAGGTTTTTTTTATCTTCTATGAACAGTGTTTTTTTTTTTTTGTCTTTTTGCTTTTAGGTTTCTATCAAACGTCTCGGATGAAAAAAACATTATTAAAATTAAAGATAATCTGACTAAATACAAGATGTTTAATTGATAATTTAATTTATTAAGGGAAAAACTATGTAAACCAACCTGGCTTTATGTTAAAAAAAACTCCCTGTTCAATGGATACATCAGTCTGACTGGGTTACAGAGACATTTATATAATAACTTATCTGTTAGAAGTGAAAATATGAACTGGCTGATCCACCAAAATGTCTCCAAAAGCTCATGAATGACTCACTCAGGAGGTCAAAAAAGTCTAAAAATCTAAATCTCTGCAGGTCTCACTCAACTCAGTTAATATCAGAGTTTACGATTAAATATAAGAAAGAGAATCTGGGCAAACTGGGTCTCTATGAGAGAGTTCCAAAACCCTGACCAAAATGAAGACTGTCTCACATTTGCAATAAAACATTTTGATGATTTCAAAGACTTCTGGGAAAATAGTCTGTGGACTGAGAAAAAAGTGGAATGTTTTGGAAGGTGTGTGTCTCATTAAATCTGGTGTAAAAAGAGAAAGAACATCAACAGTTAAACATGGTGGTGGTAGTGTGATAGTCTGGGGTTGCCTTGCTGTTTTAGATGGAGCCATTTATTCTGTTTTCTGTCAGAAAAATCCTGAAGGAGAATGTTCAGCCATTAGTTTGTGAAGAGCACATGGGTTCAACAGCAGGTTTATGATCTGAAGACTGTTCACCTCCACAAAGTGGTGATGACCTTGCACCTGGGCGGCAGTGGCTTCAGTCAGTGTGTGTCCCAGGACAGCTGTGGCGATATGTGTGTAGTTTATCACCACCAAACGTGTGAGTATGTGTGTGAATGGGTGAATGACATACTGCAGCATAAAGCGCTTTGTATCCTTTGACTTGAAAGGTACAATGTGGGAGCTATTACAGTTCCTTATTCGGTGCAAAGTCAAAATTTGAATTTAAGCCACGCCCACATTTTTCAAGCTAGATTAAATCTTTTGATAAGCATCAATCCTACACGCCTTATGGTTATGTCCAGACAATGATTCATCCTATGAAGTTTAGTGCCAATCTGATCACAGGAAAAAAAATGTGTGATGGTGAAACTTCAAAGTTTGCTTCACCACCATGACCTCTAAACTCAGACTCAGTTTTTTAATCTAACTTGTTTTCTGTTATTTGACCCAGATACAGAAAAGAGAAGGACCTCAAACAGTAAAACTTGACACTATGAACATGTATTTTTGTTGTGGATCCCATTGCAGTCATACATGTACATTTTGGTCCAGATTTGAGATTTTTTCAAAGATTCATTTTTCAGGCTTGAAGGCAAAGTTTGGGGTCAAGCCACGCCCACACCATAAAACTTTTGGAAAGTCTTTTGATAACATTTTACACTCCTTGTGTGAAGACTGCAGTGAGATGGCTTAGCAATCTCTAAAAGTCACACAGGTTGAAAAGTATCAGTTGTTCCAAGATGGCCGACTTCCTGTGGGGTTTAGGTCATGGGTCTAAAGAGACTTCTGTAGGTCTTGGAGGGGTCCACGAGTCTAGCACACGTCACATCCTGAGTGAAAGTAGTGGGTGGGGCTGATCTCACAAGAAACCACAAGGGGGCGTAGGTAGGCTGCACCTAGACACTTTTTGTACTCAGATATGTTCAGTCCCAGAACATGATCCATCCCAGGAAGTTTTTTGCTGATCTGGTCCAATTTTTGTAATTTGTAGCAAATTTAGCAAATTTTTGAAAGTCTAAATGCACCACGCCATCAAGACCACGCCCCCTGGTGAAAAATTAAGAGATTTTGGTGACAATTAAGACCAACTTGTTAATATCTGACCCCATTTGAAGTTGATCGGGTCAGGTATGTCAGAGGACCTCGAATCACACTTCCACTTTCCAGTGGGCGGGGCTAAAGTTATCTCAAAATATCAACATACAGATCAGATTCAATTTAATGTGAGTTAATAGGCCTGAGCACCAAAGACATAATGCAAAGACCTATTGTATCCCCGCTGTCTGTCCACCAAATGTCTGTCCCCTTTTGGGACTTTAAAATATCCAAAACTCATGAGCTTTCGCGTACTTTTACTTTCTTACACTGGCTGCTATGGATGGCTTTATTCCCTTATAAATAAAATCAGTATTTTGTATTTTTACTCATGTTATATTCTTCTATTAATAGAAACCCAGAAGAATCCTATAAGGAGGTAAATACTTACTACAGCTGTGTACACACTCAGAAAACACAGCGACAGTTCAGATTTTTGGTTCACAAAAGTTGGATTTATTTTAGGAATTTCAAATCTGATCTTAAAAATGTGGATTCATAAAAGGGATGTGATCTGTTCACGTCAAAGCCAAATCCTATAAAGACAGTGCAACTTGGGAAAAAAAAAAATCAAATAACAATGAACAACTAGCAGCAAGTTGGTTCTTTTTCATTTAAACACAAACTGAATATTTTAAAAAAGCACAAGTACCTTCTCCTGACTGGAAAAACAGAAACATACACATGCAGGAAAGGTGAAAAATCCAAACGGTGGAAAAATAAAAGATTGATATTTTCTGAACACTGGATTATAAATTACCAAAACAAAGTCGGTAACAAAAGAAAATGGTTTGAGAGGAAACTAGCCAGATTTATTAAAGCAGCCCTTTCTGTCCAGCAGTGTTTAAACCCTGCGCCCATCACCGTGTCTTCAAACCCTCGTAGTACAAAATCAAACGTAATCATGTCAAACATGGTGGGAGTGACACACAAGCGCTCCGAAAACACGCCAAGGGAGCCGATTCCTACCCGTCACTCACCTTCTAACATATCCGATCATCCGGGGCGTCGTGTCAACGTGAGATCTGATTTTATAGCAAACGTCACGGTCAATAAAATGCAACACTGATTAAAACAATAACACATCAATAAAGTGTAGCTTTCCATTAATCTGGAAAAATAGTCACATTTTGTTTATGAAATTTAGATTTCAAGTTCATTTCTGCTTTTAAACCATCCACCAGCTCAGTCTGAAGGTCTTCAGGGTTCTGGTTCAGTCCTACATAGAGTCCAGATCGAACCCCCGGCCACACACACGCAATCAACATTTACACTTCTGACTCTCTTTCAGGCAACATAAAAGTGTCTGTAAAAAAATGGTCACAAGAAATAAAACCAACACGGGTTTTAGAAAGATCAGATAGAAAACAGCCATTTGAATTTCGGATCTATGTAAAACCCCACGATCTCTAATTAACTGAAATATTTGTCACTTTGCAAATACAGCAATTACAGTTGTCACAATGAGTTAAGCCTCTCATGAGTTAAATATCAATATAAAAAATGTAGCATATGTGTCTATATATACTGTATATGTGTTAGCTGTCGGTCACACAGTCACTGACTGATAAATTAAAGGAGACGACGAAGGTGGCTGTTCTTGTCGGTTCTGTTCACTTGGGGTCCTCGATGGTTCCTGTGCTGAGGTCAGTCATTTTGGGGTATTTCACCTTCTTCTGGTCCAACTCATTCTGAGCCCACAGCAGTAACTTCAGGAGTTTAGCCAGTTTGGGTGTCGACTCCCGGTTTTCATAGTCCAGCACGGCCTGGTTCACCTCGCTCCACACCTGGTCAACAAGAAGGTAAAACTCAGTTTTTAATAATAATAAAAATGTTGTTTATACATCACACATAATTAGGCTACTTCATCACATCAGTAAATCCACATCTGCACCAAGAAGCAAACAGACACTCGCTTTGATGCCTTGGTCCCGCCCCAGTTGCCTAGGAGATACGTTGTCAGGAACCACCAAGGCGCGTTTGTCTGCCGTTTAGCATCATCATCATCATCATCATCAATTTATTTATAAAGCACGTTTAAAAACTGCAGTGACGCAAACCAAAGTGCTGTACACAAATAAAAACAACAAATACAGAGATAAAAATAAACATACTATAAAAACAAACATAAAAACAATAAAATAAGGTCAGCAAGGGGTTAGACTGCCCCAACAGAGTTAAAAGCCTGAGAATAAAAGTAAGTCTTTAGCCTCTAGCAGTCACGTGCCTTGATGCCTCCCCTCGGTCAAAAATTTCCCAGAATACATTGCGGTATTTTCAAAAAAATGGCGGTTCAGGAGCCGACAGCAGCTACTTCTAAGGCAAATTTCCAGTTTAAATATAAAGTTAACTAATTGTTGCTATCAGGTTTATATCTAAAATGTTTTTTAGATTCAAAGCAGTTACACGGTTGGTTAGTTGCAGCTTCGGTGGTTAGAAGGTATTAACTCGCTTGCACATTTCTTTCTGTTTTATTTATATTAACATTTCTAGTTCCATGGTTGAAGGAATGCTGCTATGCTACTACGATGGGCGGGACATAAACAGTGTGCGTAAGCGGGCAGCCGCGGTCACGTGAGTTAAGTCTGTTCCAGTGTCCTCGTAAGCAAGACACCTCGTCTACCAAGGCAGTTCCTCGGTAGACGAGGCGTCTTGACATTGAGAAACACCCAGAGATTCACTGAAATGGCTTCAGATCCACATCCAAGCATCAGAACCAAGAAGTTCCAGCATCAGACTGACAAACACTAACACAACCTCAGATCTGCAGTCGTCCAGCTACATGTTACAAACATGCTGATGGATTTAATCTGTTGTTCCAGTCAGATGTTTTGTTGACCTCCCCCAGGTTCAAC
Organism: Pachypanchax playfairii; assembly: GCA_006937955.1. Taxonomy (NCBI): domain Eukaryota; kingdom Metazoa; phylum Chordata; class Actinopteri; order Cyprinodontiformes; family Aplocheilidae; genus Pachypanchax; species Pachypanchax playfairii. Next base: position 3,112,105 of record SSNP01000032.1, on the reverse strand, counting down.
ACATACAAGCTTCTTCCTGGAAACAATAAATCCTTGTGTCTCTTCCTGTGAGAGCATGATCCACCGAGTGTCTTTGGAGTAACCTCAGTCTGAACCATGTCTCCATGGAATACAGATTAGAGCACAAATTCCTTCCCACTGATCCTCTGGTTCCAGCAGACCTTCAGAGGCCTGGTGGAGCCCAACACAAGGATGAACTGACAGCACGAGACCCGGTTCAGCTGGAAGTTTCATTTTATTGTCACCTCGTGCTGCTCATGATGATTCAACCCAATCAGCTGGTTCTTTAGTTAGGAAACATTCCACTAACTGTACGTTAAAGAGTAGCTAAACACCCAAAACATTTTTGCTTATAAACTGTATAAATAGACAGGGGGTGCACGTAATATTTTTGTCTTGGTTCTCAGGGGAGAACCTGGGGTTGCTGCTTGGTCCTCACATTTTTTAATGTGCCTCTTCAGAGCTCTTCTTTGTTTTTTTTTTATTCTTCAAGCTTCACATTCAGTCTGATTAGTTTTCCTGACTCTATATTTATGTCAATAAAAATCCTTTAATTGAAGATAAAATCAAGAGAGTCCAGTAAAATATAAAAATACTGGGAAAGAAAAACATTCAAAGTTCAGGTTGAGTTGTTTAGAGGTTGGATTGATCACTTTAATCATCATTTAACAGTTTGCTGTTGAAATGTATTTGTCAGCTGTTACATTTTCCACTTGGAGCTTCTGTCATTTGAGGCAACGTGAGACTTCATGTCTTCCTGTTTGCTAGGTCTTATGCTAACAGCTTTTAGCCAGCAGCATGCTAGGTGTGGTTTCAACTGCGGTAGCTGCCGAATATTAACGAACAAAGGAGTTGTGATGAAACAGAAACAGGCCGTTCGGACTCAGGAGAACTCGGGTGTTATCGCCACCTGCGTAGTTTGAGAGATTAAAACTGAAAGAGAAGTTGTTGACCTGTTTTCACACCCACTATGAAGGTAAGAACACATGTAGAGCTAAAATATTCAACAGAAACCTCAGAAAACCGTTTTTAATGGAAGGACCTCTTTAATATGTAAATACAAGCAAATCCCTGCTAATATTAGCAGCTAACGAGAGGAATTTAGCGTATAAAGGCAACTGTCCTCCAACAGCTTGTATGTCCTTTAGAGGTGGGACATTTACTCTTAAAGTGTGCGCAGTTGTTCCCTCACCCCTCCCGTCAAAAATCGCAATTGACTAAAGTCGTCAATGGCGGTGAATGAGTTAATATGCAAATAAACCAATCAAGAGCAGGCTAATATGAGAAAACTGGTTTAACTGGTTTAAAACTGGTTTTCACACATACTTCTTACTCTCTGGTCCTTTAGTTTGTTTGTTTTAATTTCACCCTTTTTGACAGTCCGTTTCACTTGCGCTGCTGAAAAGTTTTCAATGCAGCATTTCTCAACTCGTTTTATTAAACTTTTTTCTTGTTCAGCATAGATTGGCGCACATATTAACAGATATTTTATCAGATAAGTTAGTCTGTTTAGTGCTGGAAAATGTTTTCTGTTGGATTCCTGATGGTGAAACTGCATGCTTGTAAAGTAAATTGTGCCCGTCTGTCAGACCGCGGTGTGTATCAGCAGACGAGACGATGCATGAGCGCCGGTCAGTGTGACGGAACAATAACTGTACAAAGCGCATATTCTTTCAATACAGTATTTATAAGTAGCTTGTTTTAAATATTCCTATGAAATAAAATGTAGCGTGTTACTATAAATTAATAAATTAAATCCCGTAATGTAGCTACACACACACACAGTTATTTGGAGGCTGGGAGTTCTTGAAGACAAGCTGCTCACTAGTCTAGCGGGAGGGAGCTCACCTCTCATTCGGAAGTCCAGGGTTTAATTCCTGGTGCTGGCAGGGCATGTATTGAAGCAGAAGCAATTTTATAATGCGTAATAAAAGGAAGTTGTTTCATGCAAATTTGGCGGTAATTGCACTCGGTATTTATGCTGACGTAGCTAGTATGGTAGACTTTCCCAGTGCACTTGTTTAACACTCAATAAAAAATAAAAATGTACTCAGCGTGTGTATTATGAGAAGTTACAGTGGAGGTCAAAGGTTTACATACACTTGTAAAGAACATAATTCCATGGTTGTCTTGAGTTTCCAGCTACTTCTACAGCTCTGATTTTTCTCTGAGTAATTATGAATGACTACACTTGATGACTTCTCTGAGGCCTTTTAAATAGGGCTCATTGGCTACAAGCTCCCACAAACGCTAGAATGGGAAAGTCAAAGGACCTCATTACAGATTTTAAAAAGTGAATCACTGACTTGAACAAGTCGATAAAGTCACTTGGAGCCATTTCATAGCAGCTGCAGGTCCCAAGAGCAACAGTGCAAACAACTGTATGTATGAAGCACATAACACTGTTTTGTCACTCGTCACAGTCAAGGATGTTTGTCATCATCATGAACTGAGAGGCTATCGTGCAAGAAGCTCCAAAAGTGGCACCTTAAGATTCGACTGAAGTTTGCTGCTGATCATATGGACAAAGATAAAACCATCTGGAGGAAAGTTCTGTGGTCAGACAAAAAAACTTGAGCTGTTTGGCCACAGTGCTCAGCAATATGTTTGGAGGAGAAAAGGTGAGGCCTTTAATCTCAAGAACACCATGCCTATCGTCAAGCACGGTGGTGATAGTATTATGCTGTGGACCTGTTTCCCTGCCAATGGAACTGGTGCTTTACAGAGTAAATGGGATAATGAAGAATGATTACCTTCAAATTATTTCAAGATAACCTAAAATCATCAGCCTGAAGGTTGGGTCTTGAGCACAGTTGCATGTTTCAACAGGACAATGACCCCAAACACACATCAAAAGTGGTAATGAAATGGCTAAATCAGGCTAGAATTCATAAGGTTTTAGAATGGCCTTCCCAAAGTCCTGACTTAAACCCCATTAGGAATATGCGGACAATGCTGAAGAAACAAGTCCATATCAGAAAGCCAACAAATTTAACTGAACTGCACCAAATCTATAAAGAAGAGTGGTCAAAGGTTCAACCAACATTGAAGTGAAAATGGACGAGGAGCATGTAACCAATTACTGTATGTATATTTTTGACCCAGCAGATTTGGTCACATTTTCAGTTAAACCATAACAAAGTCATAAAAGAACCAAACTTCATGAATGTGACAAAGAAGTTTCTGTTCTGATCACTCTGTCAAAGAAAAATATGAGTTTTTATTGAGAAGAAATGCTTTCCAACGATGTATAACTTGCTGGTATTGATGTCAAATTGACGCTCCCTATCGGCTGTATGCAAATGAATGACAAATCGGCCCGAGTCCGGTAATGGTGGCAAGCATGGCGTTAATTCGTTAGCAGCAAAGTTTTTTTTAAGAAGTAAGCAGGGCTGACTCTAGTGGGCAGGGCTGACTCTGACTGTGGTGGTTCTGAAGCGAGCACTACTTGCTGTAAATGGGTCTTTACCAATGCAGTGGTTCAGTTTCTGAGCATTTTTTTTTATGTGAACTTGTTTAATTCAAAACTTTTTGGTCTAAAAACGTCTTAGCGCTGCCATCTTAGGTTTGGAGTGTGGCTACTGCATGTGAAATTTGTAATTGGCAGAAGATGGTACATCTTTTCCACTCTTCACAACACAGGCATGGTCTCCCAAAAACGCGCCAGCAACTTGGATTGATACGGCTCGGGGCCGCAGGGCTCCATAAAGCGTCCTTCTACCTCCAGTGATGACGGAGGAGATATCCTCCACCTCAAACCACACCCCCGTGTCCCCCCCCCCTCCGCTCATCCTCCACACTTGGTCATGCCCCTCCGTCCCTTCTGGCATTGCCCACTTTGGTAGAATTTTCAAATGTCGTCTGGGGGCGGGGTTATACTTTTTCAAAGGGTTAAGTTACTCTTTAATAACCGATTGATCCTGTTAACATATTGGACTTAACTGTTTGTATTTGATGTAGAATCTGGACCTGCTGGTGTGAACTGGACTTGTTGTTTCTGTAAAAAGTGCCTTGAGATTACATAAGTCATGACCCGGAATTGAATAAGGTCAGTGAAAGTACAACAACATTTCACTAACAATGACGTGCCTCTTCTTACTCATACTGAGAAGGTTGGAAGTTTTCTTCCTTCCTCGCCTGACAGATCTGTGAGAATGATCATCTTCTGGACTGCATCAAGTCCCACGAAACTCCAGTATCATTAAAGTATACTTTAAAGTACTCTTCGAAGGACTTTTGAAGGAACGTACTTCAAATACTTTGTCATTCTCAATCCTTTTTCACTTGTGGTTAATAAAAAAGTACAAAAACACTGACTTTAAACAACAAGATCCATAATAACTGTGTAATGTTTGTATCGTAAACAAGACACACGGGTTATCGATGCAGTCGTATGAGCATCATTACCTTCAGTTACTGCTTCTGTACTGCAGGATGTTTCACAAATGTTCCATATCATTTATAGTATACAATGTATTTCTGCCCCAACCAGTAATAATAACTATACAATTCTGACCTAACTAACAACAGCAAGTCAGCTGAAGAGTTATCAGCATCATGACATGAGATGAAGACAAGCCCACCTTCTGCCGCTGCATCATGTTGAGCAGGTCTCCAAACGGCGACTCCTCTGGGTTGTCGAAGGCCAGAAGAGCGAGCGTTCGCTCCATCTCTGTCAGACACTCCCGGCTCTCCTCCCCCTGCTCTGCCAGTTGTGTCTGCGCGAACTCGAGCGCAGACTCCGTCTCCCTCAGCCGGATTAACTCGATCAAATGCTGCTGCTAAAAAAGGAGGAAGAAAAAAACTCATCACAAGGTTCTACATTCCTCCTCTTCAAAGTATACTATGCTTTAAAGAATTATTTTGTCGGTTGTAAACGTTTCAGATGAGCAAACACATAACCCGAGTAAATAGAAAAATGCACTTTTGAAATGATGCAGGAATTCTGAAGGGGCCATCCACCAAGCTATAGTCACATTCAGCTATTAAATAAAATAAAATCAAAAATACTTTATTAATCCCTAAAGGGAAATGACATGTTGTAGCTCAGTTCTTCTTCAGGGAGTCATTGTAGAAGGTTCTAGCTGTGGACAGGAAGGATCTCCTGTAGCGGTCTGTGCTGCAGCGGATCTGAAGAAACTTCTGACTGTTTCAATTTGAGGATTATTTGAGCCTTAGAAATGTCCATTAGCTATAGACGTCATACTGAATCTGAACGCTCAGTGCCATTGACATCTTGACGTCTCTACAGCTTTTATTGGCTGAAATCCCGCAAAGCAGGGTGCACTTCTCTGGGCGAGATCACCCCTATTTACTGTGTAATAATGCCGTTTGGAGCGGGGGAGGAGCCAGACACTCAGGACGAGACAGACGGTGAATGCGAAAGGGAGATTCAGAGCCTGTGAAGCAGCTGTGATGTGATCTAGTTGTTCAGAGTTATTACAAACTAGTACAGAATTTATGGAATTGAGAAGGTGGTGGAGTTTACATGGATAAAATCCCTCCAGCGATAAATAAAGAACGATTCACTGCATAAAACACACGGTAAGTGTTCATAAACAAACCGATGGCTGGGGGGGATGGACGAACTGACTAAGTCGCGCGCACACATACACAGATTCAGTATCTGAATCCGAAATTTGTCACTATTTTTCTTATAATTTATTCAAATGTTGAAATTGTCTATAAATGACTATTTTTATACATAAAATAAACTATCAAAAGTACTTTTTTAATGTTGTTTTTTCACTTTCATAGTAGTAAAACATAGTTCAGATGTTGCATGAATCCTTGAAACATGAAATATTTACATCAAAGTCACTGATCTGCTTGAAAAACCTCTTTATACAAAAACCTCCATCTCCACTTTTAGTCTTGAAACGTGTGGATTTTCATGAGAGTTGCTCTTTTGTACTGCAGATTACTAAATAACAGAAAGAGGTCGAAACATTTCTTTTGAAAGAAGACTAAACTTTGTGATGATGGTTTCAGAATTCTCATAGTCATAGGAGAAAATATTCTGTGGGCCTTCAAAAATCAGTAAAAATGCTAAATATCTCTGGCACTGAGGGGGATAGAAATCTGAAAGTGGCTGGCACTGAATGAGTTAAAAGTTCAGAATCAGACAAAAGCTCCAAAACACAAGCAACTCACACTGAAATTAGACCAAATCACAGGTAAACAAATCTCTGCGTGGTCATACCTGCAGGTGAAAGTACAAGTATCGGTTGGTGTCCAGCAGCTCGGGATGTAGGCTGTTAATGAGCGCAATGGCTTCCTGTATCTGTCCCTTCAGGATCATCTCTCTGATCTTTATCCTTTCATCCAAAGAGTCCAGATCCACACTCGGCTCGATCCCGGACTCCATCCGGAACTTTTCTGCTGCCTCTTTAAACCCCTCTTCAAACAGAGGTTAAAAACAAATTCATTGATTAAAGCCAGTTTAACTAACCAGCTAAATAAGGATCTTACAGTCTCTGTAAAAGCTCACCTGTCACCAGGTAATTCATAATTAGCCGATTCATGTCTGCCCTCTGTATGTGAACGTTGTTTAACTTCTCCATCCACTCCTCTTTAGTGATGTCTTCTGGCTTTTCAGCATAACTCATCATTGGGATCCTGAGATGAAATAGGAATAAAAACATGAGCAAGACTGACACAGCTCGGCCACAATCTGTACCTGCACGGACAGCAACCAACAACTTCTCAGCTAGATATTAAAAACTAAAAACACCTGAAGGCATCACGTGTTGTTAAAAATACTAACTCAATAATACGACAGTTCAGCGAGTTAAACTGCGTTTCAACACACGAGAGAGTAATTAAACTATCTGGGAAACTGACCGAGGCGTCCAAAACAAACCAATTTCCTCGTGAGCAGCAGCTAGTTAGCAAACTGAAACAATTTACCGTCAAACTCAAGATCCGGTGATCTTCCTTCCGCGCAGTCGGAAGAAACGAGCGATAAATAAGAAAACTAACGTCTTCTCTGTGCTTTTAGAATGAATTTTAAAAACCCAAATAAAGCAGGCACAGGTACGAGCTTCCCACCGCACTAACCAAGCTAACGTGATAACCTCGCGATACGTGCGTCAGCCCGGCGTCGTGCAGTTCGTGCGAGGTTTTTGATTGGTTGTGGCGATGACGTCATGGTTGCTGAGGGACAGCCAGGCTTCTCGGTTCAGCTAGAACCAGCCAGAACCGGTAAAATACGGTTGCTACCAAAACACGTTCTGATCGATTCAGAACTTCACTGGTTTTAACAAATCTATAAATTATCGTTAACAAAGTGAAACACTGTGACGAGTTGAGGTACATTTTGTGATTTTATTATCGGTTCATCCGATTTTATTCTGTTACATGTCAAAAGGTGCTGCTGCTAGTTTAGGATCTGTACCGTTACGGATTTCACACTTTGTACTATGGTGTTTACAAATTATACAGGAAAAAAATGTTTACATATTTATGTAAAAAAAAACTGTACTGAAGAAATTGGCAGTTGGAAATAGTTTTCAATGTTGAAGATTTTATCTTTTTTATATTTTCTTTTGGATTTTCAAATCAACACAAAATAAGGAAATATCTTCTTTTTTGCACCCACGTATTGTTCACAGTCTTTGAATTTTTCATAACTTTTATCTGTTGTTCATTTGTAACCCAACTTTAATCCTTAAATATTCAAACAACCTGAAATGCTCTGACTTTTAAAGACATCGATCATGTCTTAACACCTGCTATATTTTTTATCCATCCATCCAGACTCATTACAATGAGAAGGAGGTGTGACTCTGTAAGGCTGAAGCTTGTTTCAACAACTTGAATCCTTTTTTATTTAATCAAATTATTTACGGATTATTCAAACATTTCTGTTATTTTTTTTTATTACGTGTTTTCTCATCCTGTCCAAATTCAAGAAAAAATGATTAAATAAATATGACGTGGTGAACTAATGTAATGTGTTACAAAAAAGACTAAATAAAAAACAAAATATCAAGAACAACACAAGTTATAAAGGGAAATCTTCAGTGCATCAGTGAACTTTGACAGAAAATGAAACTCATTTTTGACACAATTTGGATTCTTCTGTAACATGTTGTGTGAAAGTGTTGTTTTGTTTTAATGAGCTTTGTATTCCAACACCTCACACTGTTTATTAAAAATAAAATACATTATTTGTAAGTCATTTGAAGGTCCCATATCCTTTTTGTTTTTGGTTTTCATTCCGTAGAGCAGCGTTCCCACCAGTCATTTAGAAACAGGATGTCATTCATGAGGCGTGACACTGTAAAAGGTGAGAGATTTGGATCAATTATTTTCAGTACTGGCACAACATTAACTTTCACAAAATTTGTTGCTTTTATTTTTTTGTACACTCCTAATTGTTATGAAGATTGATCAGATGGATTGATCACATTTAATCAGTTTTAGCATCACTTCATTGGCTCGTAAAATCCATAATGTGGTTTAAAAGTTTCATTCTGACACATAAAGCTCTAAATAATCAAGTTCCTTCTTACATTAGGGATCTTATTGTCAGAGATGATAGAAGTGCTTCTTTTTACATTTCTTTGAATGTTAGAAGGAGTTTTTAAGAATAAACATGATTATTTCAGTCATTTTACAGAGAAATGACAAAAATGAAGTAAAATGATCCACAACCCAGAGACAAAGGTAAATGAAATATTATTTAAAATGGAGAGAGGATATTTAAAGTGAGCAGCTTCAGAGGAAAGTTTGTACAGTGATGAGATCATATTTTGTCTGAGCAGATGGAGAGAATCTTTCTGGTTGATGTTTTTGATAAATAACCGAGTGGAAGAGAAAAGTTTGATCTGGAGAAAGAAGAGATGGATTCTCATGGCAGCAGGTAACTGAAGACCAACAGAGGACACATTATTTTAACGTACGCTTCAAAGGAACATCCAAAGAAGAAAGCCAAACTCTCCATCCTGGTGAATCGTCAATGGCTCTCAATCTAGAACCACAACAAAAGTGATCAAAGCTCAGAGATAATGGTGATAAAAATAAAACTAATAGTTTAGGTATCTAAGAGGACAGACATTTATTTTGAGGAAAAACATCTTTTTGTTGTCATGAATGTGTGTCCATGTTTATATCCTGATCATTCCTCATGTTTCCTGACCTCCTGTACCACTGGAAGCACAATCAGGCTCCTCATCTGGGTTTTATAATGTGATCTAATGTCTCTCACCTGTCGCCACCGGCTTATAAGTTCAGTCTGTTTTGTTCCTTTAATTTTTAATTATACCTTGTTGGATTTTACACCTTCCTGCCTGCTGTTCCCTGCACTTTGGCTCCACTACACCACAGCCAGGCTCCAGGGTACCAGTTCATTATGAGTTCAGCTCACTATGTTTTTATAAACTTTAGTATTTATTTCTACCCCAGATGACTCATGCATGAGTTTCTGTTTAACATGTTTTCAGAAATGCAAATGTTATCAACACACATTACCAACTGTACAGATCCTTCTCTTTTCTCTCTCCGTCATTAGGAGAAATAATTTGTTAGTTGGTTGTTTTAGTTCAGGGTCACACGCGGGGGATGGTGTCTACCTCCAGTCATTAGGTGAGAGGCGGGGTCACACCTGGACAGGTTATCTGTCCATCACAGGACCAGATGAACAATCCCTTACACACACATAGGGACAATATAGAGCTGCCAATTAACCTCAAGCATGTTTTTGGTCTGCGGGAGGAAGCCGGAGGAAACCCAACATGCAGAAAGAACACCAGGACGTTCTCGCTGCAGCAGTGCTATCATCTGCACCATTGTTCTGCCCATTTTTGCAGGTAATTTAGAATAGAATAGAATAGAATAGAATAGAATAGAATAGAATAGAATAGAATAGAATAGAATAGAAAGCCTTTATTGTCACTATACAAAGTACAATGAGATGAGATTTGAAGCTTCTCTATACAGTGCACACATAAAAGTATAAAATTACAAATTTTATATGCTTCCCTCAATATTTGTTTTTTTCACCTCTTAAACTTTCTTTAATTGCTTTTGTTTCTTATTTCTTGCATCTGTAACCCAAATTTAAATAGTTTAAAAGATCAAACATTGATGAACTCGTGAACACTTTAGGTTTTCTATCCCTATTATACTTGAGTTTTTCTATGTTTTTTTTCCATAAACATATCCTCATTACATTGTGCTTATAAATAATTGTAACACTTCTACATTGAACACATCTTAAATCAGTTGGAACCAAAGTAACAATATGCTAAAAAGTAACATCGTCTGTGGTCTCAGACACACGTCATGCTCTGAGTGAGGGATCTCTGTTCATTGTTTCAGAATTATCACAAAAAGCAGGTGGATTCATTCATTATTATTTTTCTCTATCTGGAATATTTTCCCAGCCCGCACCTCCTCCTCCTCCTCCTGCCAGCATCCCTCTGAGCAGAGCAGATCTGTACTGACTCACGTGAGCCCAATCGTTCCTGATGATTGTTATTCTACAGGTGAATTGTGATGAAATGTGCAGCACTGGAAATAAAAAGGCTCATCTATTGACAGCATTCATGCAAACCACACAAGACTGTTACAAACTTGTGCAACGTGAGACCGAATCAGAACGTACCTGCACCTGCTGCAGTTACAGAAACACCTGTAAAGAGATCATAATAAAACACCTTGTTCAAGCGACCTCCTCGTTTTGTTTGGGAGACACAAAATGTTTTGTGGTCACTTGTAACATTTTATTTTGTAATGATCACACACAGTTTTACAGGGATAAACCTCCATGACTCCATCTGTTTCATGTGGTGTTTTAGTTCCTTGGAGAATTTAAAGAGGCCCTTCCATTAAAAACAGTTTTTCTGAGGTTTCTGTTGAATATTTTAGCTCCATGGGTGTTCTTACCTTCATAGTGGGTGTGAAAACAGGTCAATAACTTCTCTTTCAGTTTTAATCTCTCAAACTACGCAGGTGGTGATAAAACCCGAGTTCTCCTGAGTCCGAACAGCCTGTATCTGTTTCATTATAACTCCTTTGTTTGTTAGTATTCATCAGCTCCCGCAGTTGAAACCAGCCTAGCATGCTGCTGGCTAAAAGCTGTAGCATAACGTAGCAAACAGGAAGACACGACGTCTGACGTTGCCATGCGCAGCGGGGCAGGAAACAGTATTCTTTGCTCTCATAGGCTAGTTTGTTAGCCAATCAGAGTCCAGCAAATTCGAACAATGAATATGAACGAGCTGCTGATGAAGCAGCCTGATGGAAGGAGCCAGAACCACCCGAATTTTAATGCAGACAGATTGAAAGGTCTGTTAATCAGTGTTTCCTGATGTTTTTTTAGATATAAAATGTTTCATATTACTGGTTAATACTTAAAAAATAACCACAAAGTCCTGAAATGTGTATAAAATGGCCTCTTTAACATTTGTAATGTGATTCATTTAAGATAGAGGTCTCGTTTAACAGGCTCCTAAAATACTTCTAGTATTGAGATCAAACTCTGGAGGTGTTTACGCTGCTGATGCGTTAGTGAATCATCTCACTGTGCAGCTGGATGCAGGAACATTGAAGGTCCTTGAGAAAAGAGACAAAAATCAAGCTATCAGCATCTTTAGGCAGGACGAAGCCTCTGAACAACAATCACATTGTATTTAATAAATAATGTTTATAGTGAGTGATAGCTGGATGATCTCATCATCTGTAGGTGTTTAAACATTATTAAATGATTTAACCTTGTTCGGCCTGAACAGATGGATCTCTGTCTGTTCAGACTCTGTCATGAATGAAAAGTTTGATACTGATAAGTGTCCTGTTTGTCTCAGAGGTTGTGGCTTGTGAGGCAGACGACGTTTATGTGTATTTATAGTTGCGACGTTAGACAGTGAGATGAATTATGATCATTATACGTCGCTGTGATATCAGCTGTTGGGTTAAAATGAACATGTTGAAACAAAGTAAGACACTCGTCCAACCTAAAGAAGTCTATAAACTGGACTCAGCAGATGAGGTGTCTCCCTTTGATTCCAGTATTGTGTCTGGACACGTAAACAAAAGCTTTTGCATCATAAAAGTGAGAAATTAAACATCAAGTTGATTTAAAACACTTTCCAGAGAAGAAATATGTTTTTACCTGCAGGATGCTGACATCTCTGATTTGTTCACGAACCTGCCACACAAACAGTTTACCGGTTTATTTGATTGATTGACGACTTTATTTTGAATATTTAAAAAGAAAATATTGAGAACAAAATACAAAAAAACATTAATATTTACAATAATCCATACATTATTTAAAAGATAAGAATGAGAGTCTGAAAACTGTGTAATGAACCCACAGATCAACACAGAAATGTTTTAAAAGATTTATTTTTAAGTACATAGTAAGATGAGTTCAGGTAGGGAACCAAAACTCTCCATATAAATGTGGCAGAAAGACAGATTAACGTTGAGTTTTAGGAAAATCAATAATGAGTCTTTGGTAAGAGAGATTACGTCTTCTTCTTTGTATATTTGAAAGTAAGTGGAACTCCAGACGTTGGTGGTACCAATGACGACATCAGTGGGATATCCTTGATTAGCATTCTCCCCTTCAAGGATTGCTCAGCAGGTGTGAGGCAGGTTAACAAGGTAAGTCATTTATATGCATGACTTACAGCACTGAAGGGAGAAAACTGGGGATGTAGTTGAGATGTGTGTGTGTGGTCGGGTAACCTGGGCCGGTTCTGGGCATAGGCAGATTAGGCCATTGCCTAGGGCGCCCTCTGCTGGAGGGGGTGCCAATTCTCCTTCTTTCTTTCTTTCTTTCTTTCTTTCTTTCTTTCTTTCTTTCTTTCTTTCTTTCTTTCTTTCTTTCTTTCTTTCTTTCTTTCTTTCTTTCTTTCTTTCTTTCTTTCTTTCTTTCTCTGACACACTATTCATCTCATGTAAAGAGCAAAATAGGTAATAATGAAATAAATAAATAATCTCTACTGTTCATTTTAGTATAAATAAATATTTTTTGCAATGTAATCCAGTTTTTGAGTTACGTTGTTTCTGTTCTGGGCAGTAGGGGGCGCCAAAATCCTTTTTCACCTAGGGCACCATGCAGCTCAGGGTAGGTCCTGTGGGTAACCGAACTTATATCCAAATCCAGGTAAGGGTCAGGAAAAGGTGTAGAACAAGATGTACACGCTATGATCCAAAACTTTGACAAGACACTGGACTAATGAAACCAAAGTTTACAAACTATCTGGCAAAGAAAAACTAATCCAGGACTGGGTTTTTCTTCATGCAGGACCAGGTGAGGAGCATGAAGGTTGATTACAGGAGACAGATGGAGTGTGCAGGAGTTAGCAGTGACAACATGTCAAAGTTGACCTGATTTCTCCTGATTCATGACGGTCTCGTCTGGTTTGGAAGGAGGCTGCTTGGAGGAGTGAGCAGACGCATCAGAAAATCTGTGGATCATGATTTGAAACAAAATGAAGTACGATGAGTAAAAACTCAGTCTGAAGTAACAAACCCTCCAAAGCGAGACACTGGTTAATAAATGCCACGAGTTCTACAGATTCCTAATGAAAACAGAGAAAAGGAAAAACAAATCGTTCTCTTTTCTGGTTGATTTTGAGCTCGTCTTCCATCACAACTAGTTAGCTTATATTTAGTAGCTCATTAGAGTTTGGATTGTTTAAAAGTCATCTGAAATTATGAAGCTATAGAACGAAAACAGATAGATGACCTGCTCCACTACACCAGCTAGTGTTACTACTCAGCACTGGCAGTTTTTGATTAAAGATCAAACAGAACAGCAGGACCACTGATCAAACTCAGAGCAGATCAGGATTAAATGGTTTATTTTCAGGAATATTTTTCTGTTGTTGTTTGAGTTTCGGCCGCGCGCCTCACATCCCGCATCATCGTCCTCAGCCTGTCGGTCACGCGCACGTCGGGTCTCCGTGGGGTATGAGGGGGCGGAGCCAAAGGGCTTCTGCAGCTGTCCATGGTCGCGTAGTGAGAATCAGAGAGGGTCCGGATACGCGCGAGATGCAGCCATAGTCCCGGTGCACCGTCTCAGACCAAAACCTGTGGGGATCGTTAGTCCGGCAGCGCAGCAGAACCGACTGAAAGACGAACCTTCTGTGAGTTCCCATCTTTTATTTCCTTCTTTTTTTCACGCCTCTTGTCCTTGAGAAAAAAAAACCCTGCTGCTGATCCATCCCTGCCTTGCATCACGAACAGGCCGGGAAGCGAACCAACATGGATGCTGCGCGCTGTAGCAGTGCAGCTGATGATACTTGCTTAGAGATGATGATCCCGAACCATCGGATCCATTCTGTTTACAAAGGGGCGTGACTCGTCAGAAGGGGGAAATGAACAGCCTCATCTCAGATTATTTAGATATAAAAAAAAAATAGAAATAAGATGCTGAACACTTCAAACAGACGAGTGGCCATTCATCTGTATCGAGCTGACACCCATTTGGAAGCAGTTTGATTCAACACTTCCTTCTTTTGAGTTTGCAGGAGGATTTTGGACCTGCTCGTCTGCAGGGATGTCAAACTGATTTACTGAAAGCAGCACAGGCATCAGTGAACCTGCAGAAACCCCACAGCATCAGTGATCATCTAGAGCAGCTTATATATACATCACTAGTGTAATCCTTCTTAAATATATAAATATACATATATATGTGTGTGTAGTAAATTAATCAGAGACCTGTTTTTCAGTTTCACACAGAACCATGTTGGGCTGCACCAGATCAGCTCCTTTAAGTCACACAGGCCTCGTTCTGGCTCCTCTGATAAACGGCTTTAGGAAGCACGCCGTGCCGCTCCACCTCTGTATTTTATGCTGTTCTTGTTTGCGTGTTTCAGCCGGGACACACCAGGACGTGAGACATCATGAGTGAGCATCAGAGACAGCGCTCCCTGTCCACCGCTGGGGAGTCTCTCTACCACGTGCTGGGAGTGGACAAGCTGGCCACATCCGATGACATCAAGAGATCTTACAGGTGAGACTTCCAGCAGTCATGTGACCTCACGCTTCTGTGTAACCAGAGCTCCATAACAGCTTTTCTCTTACTGTCCAAATGAGACGAAATTTCAGTTCCTGCTAGTTAAAGATAAGAATTGTTTGAAATGGAAAAAGTTTAGTTTAACAATAAATTGTAGTTGACTTGGAAGATTTGAATACATGAAGACTTGTTTGATGGAGTGTTTTCCCCTCAGACGTCCAGGATTTGCTGCTCCTTCCTCCAGGATCCATGTTACTGAGTTCTCTTCTTCTCAACAGGAAACTGGCACTGAAGTTTCACCCTGACAAGAACCCTGACAATCCAGAGGCAGCGGACAAGTTCAAGGAGATAAACAACGCGCACGCGATCCTGAATGACCCCACCAAGCGTAACATTTATGATAAATACGGCTCCCTGGGACTCTACGTGGCCGAGCAGTTTGGAGAGGAGAACGTCAACACTTACTTTGTCCTTTCAAGCTGGTGGGCAAAGGTAAGGACAGGTCTGATCCTGCTCCGGTTTCATTAAGTCTCCTTCTGAACGTGTCTGTCTCGTGTCCATGAATCTGTTCGCCTGCAGGCTCTCTTCATCTTTTGCGGCCTGGCCACCGGGTGCTACTTCTGCTGCTGCCTGTGCTGCTGCTGTAACTGCTGCTGCGGGCGGTGTAAACCCCGACCTCGAGAGAGTCCGGATCCGGAATTTTACGTGTCCCCCGAGGACCTGGAGGCTCAGCTGCAGTCGGACGAGCGAGGTGAGGCAGGACGCCCTTTGTGGGCGGGGTTAGAGACGCGATCAGTACGTGAAATGTGGTTTCTGTTTCTCAAACAGAGGCAGGTGGTGAGCCCATAGTGCTGCAGCCGTCAGCGACAGAGACGACCCAGTTAACATCGGATGGACACTACACCTACCACACCGACACCGGCTTCAACTAACCCTCCGCTCACGCCAGTCCTGGCCCGGGGCCCCGCCTGCTTCCCTGCTCCACCTCAGTAAAATGAAAGAAAGAGCCAATCCATTTTCCCAGGTTAGAAAGAGAGCCGTGCAGAGGAGAGGGACAAGTATGCATGGCCTGTGAAAGGAACTCCCCCCCCTCCCGTTCGTACTCCCCCCCCCGACAGAAGAAAAGAGAAACAACTCAATTGTTTCCCTTTGATTTCTTCTTCTGCTGTTCTTAGCCTTCTACCATGCAGGTCACCAACCCGACGTCCCGTTTCCTATTGTTTGCATCATAGTGTAGCATGCACTGTGTAAAACACACCGTCTCCATGTTTTCTTTACTCCTCGGGAACATTTCCACCATAGCAAGACGCGTTCAGGTGAGTCCAGCTCACAGGAAGGAGGTAGACATTAGAAGAAGAGAGCCACGGCTCGGGGAGGGGCTGGTCGCCATCATTAAACGTCCCCGGACTGATCCGTCCCTCCTACGTTTGCACTTTTCACGTCTAATTTTCAATCGATACTTTATCAGCACAAATAGCCGCCCGCGGTCGTCCGACCTGCTCATTTCCTCTGTTATTCTGAGTGTTTGTGGTTCGAGTCATGAGGCTGTTTAGACGCAGAAAGGAATTTATTTAACACTCACGTACACAAAGACCTCTGTCTTCATCTCACAGCAGCAGGTTGTTTTAAATATTTTTGATATGATCTATGTGAAAAATCTGATACGATCCACATCAGTAGATTTAACTGTTGTTTTGGTCACATTACCTGCTAAAACAGACATTTAATCCCTGAAATCTTCGTCATTAAAGGAGATTTCTGTATTTCTTTAATGTTTAGTTTTTTCCTGGTTTGTTAAAAGCATCTTTCGAGATACTTTACAGCATATTTATGTTTGATAAAGCCGACTAGCTCCAGGTAATCCAGCTCTGATCCTCACAGATTCCCATCAGCTGGGAACACGTTTCATTTTATCAGCAAAATTGATCAAACGTGACCAAAAACCATGTCGCGTTTTCCCCTGGACGATTCTTATCGTCATCTCCTTCTCGTTTGGAGCTGAAATAGCGTTTGCCATCATTTCTCATTATTGATTTGTTCAATCTACGTAGAGGAAGAAGCTCGTCTTCGAGCCGGTGCCATAAGCAGCTCTGAGAAGAGGATTTTTCACACGGCTCAGTTTGCATATGTTGCCACACACTTTAGCCATAAATTGCCATGAACATTATCCCAATTTTTGCAGTTTCCTAACTAACAATAATGTGTTGAAATGGTTTACAAAAGGTGAGCCCCCGCAGCCCACCCTCTGCTCTTAATGGTATGGATGTTGACCTCTGTGGCCCTTGTATGACGTTTCCTGTAACCTTTGATGAAACATAGGTGTTCCTGTCATGGCTTTTTTCATTGAGATACTGAAAAATGCTTCTGTAAAATGTTCAAAAGTTGAATGCACTGTGTGTTATAAAAATATATAACGGATCAGGAAATGATTCAATAAAAAGAAAACAAAATAAAGTGTAA
>SSNP01000032.1:3066508-3094658 GCA_006937955.1 Pachypanchax playfairii | reverse complement strand
CTTTCTTTCTTTCTTTCTTTCTTTCTTTCTTTCTTTCTTTCTTTCTTTCTCTGACACACTATTCATCTCATGTAAAGAGCAAAATAGGTAATAATGAAATAAATAAATAATCTCTACTGTTCATTTTAGTATAAATAAATATTTTTTGCAATGTAATCCAGTTTTTGAGTTACGTTGTTTCTGTTCTGGGCAGTAGGGGGCGCCAAAATCCTTTTTCACCTAGGGCACCATGCAGCTCAGGGTAGGTCCTGTGGGTAACCGAACTTATATCCAAATCCAGGTAAGGGTCAGGAAAAGGTGTAGAACAAGATGTACACGCTATGATCCAAAACTTTGACAAGACACTGGACTAATGAAACCAAAGTTTACAAACTATCTGGCAAAGAAAAACTAATCCAGGACTGGGTTTTTCTTCATGCAGGACCAGGTGAGGAGCATGAAGGTTGATTACAGGAGACAGATGGAGTGTGCAGGAGTTAGCAGTGACAACATGTCAAAGTTGACCTGATTTCTCCTGATTCATGACGGTCTCGTCTGGTTTGGAAGGAGGCTGCTTGGAGGAGTGAGCAGACGCATCAGAAAATCTGTGGATCATGATTTGAAACAAAATGAAGTACGATGAGTAAAAACTCAGTCTGAAGTAACAAACCCTCCAAAGCGAGACACTGGTTAATAAATGCCACGAGTTCTACAGATTCCTAATGAAAACAGAGAAAAGGAAAAACAAATCGTTCTCTTTTCTGGTTGATTTTGAGCTCGTCTTCCATCACAACTAGTTAGCTTATATTTAGTAGCTCATTAGAGTTTGGATTGTTTAAAAGTCATCTGAAATTATGAAGCTATAGAACGAAAACAGATAGATGACCTGCTCCACTACACCAGCTAGTGTTACTACTCAGCACTGGCAGTTTTTGATTAAAGATCAAACAGAACAGCAGGACCACTGATCAAACTCAGAGCAGATCAGGATTAAATGGTTTATTTTCAGGAATATTTTTCTGTTGTTGTTTGAGTTTCGGCCGCGCGCCTCACATCCCGCATCATCGTCCTCAGCCTGTCGGTCACGCGCACGTCGGGTCTCCGTGGGGTATGAGGGGGCGGAGCCAAAGGGCTTCTGCAGCTGTCCATGGTCGCGTAGTGAGAATCAGAGAGGGTCCGGATACGCGCGAGATGCAGCCATAGTCCCGGTGCACCGTCTCAGACCAAAACCTGTGGGGATCGTTAGTCCGGCAGCGCAGCAGAACCGACTGAAAGACGAACCTTCTGTGAGTTCCCATCTTTTATTTCCTTCTTTTTTTCACGCCTCTTGTCCTTGAGAAAAAAAAACCCTGCTGCTGATCCATCCCTGCCTTGCATCACGAACAGGCCGGGAAGCGAACCAACATGGATGCTGCGCGCTGTAGCAGTGCAGCTGATGATACTTGCTTAGAGATGATGATCCCGAACCATCGGATCCATTCTGTTTACAAAGGGGCGTGACTCGTCAGAAGGGGGAAATGAACAGCCTCATCTCAGATTATTTAGATATAAAAAAAAAATAGAAATAAGATGCTGAACACTTCAAACAGACGAGTGGCCATTCATCTGTATCGAGCTGACACCCATTTGGAAGCAGTTTGATTCAACACTTCCTTCTTTTGAGTTTGCAGGAGGATTTTGGACCTGCTCGTCTGCAGGGATGTCAAACTGATTTACTGAAAGCAGCACAGGCATCAGTGAACCTGCAGAAACCCCACAGCATCAGTGATCATCTAGAGCAGCTTATATATACATCACTAGTGTAATCCTTCTTAAATATATAAATATACATATATATGTGTGTGTAGTAAATTAATCAGAGACCTGTTTTTCAGTTTCACACAGAACCATGTTGGGCTGCACCAGATCAGCTCCTTTAAGTCACACAGGCCTCGTTCTGGCTCCTCTGATAAACGGCTTTAGGAAGCACGCCGTGCCGCTCCACCTCTGTATTTTATGCTGTTCTTGTTTGCGTGTTTCAGCCGGGACACACCAGGACGTGAGACATCATGAGTGAGCATCAGAGACAGCGCTCCCTGTCCACCGCTGGGGAGTCTCTCTACCACGTGCTGGGAGTGGACAAGCTGGCCACATCCGATGACATCAAGAGATCTTACAGGTGAGACTTCCAGCAGTCATGTGACCTCACGCTTCTGTGTAACCAGAGCTCCATAACAGCTTTTCTCTTACTGTCCAAATGAGACGAAATTTCAGTTCCTGCTAGTTAAAGATAAGAATTGTTTGAAATGGAAAAAGTTTAGTTTAACAATAAATTGTAGTTGACTTGGAAGATTTGAATACATGAAGACTTGTTTGATGGAGTGTTTTCCCCTCAGACGTCCAGGATTTGCTGCTCCTTCCTCCAGGATCCATGTTACTGAGTTCTCTTCTTCTCAACAGGAAACTGGCACTGAAGTTTCACCCTGACAAGAACCCTGACAATCCAGAGGCAGCGGACAAGTTCAAGGAGATAAACAACGCGCACGCGATCCTGAATGACCCCACCAAGCGTAACATTTATGATAAATACGGCTCCCTGGGACTCTACGTGGCCGAGCAGTTTGGAGAGGAGAACGTCAACACTTACTTTGTCCTTTCAAGCTGGTGGGCAAAGGTAAGGACAGGTCTGATCCTGCTCCGGTTTCATTAAGTCTCCTTCTGAACGTGTCTGTCTCGTGTCCATGAATCTGTTCGCCTGCAGGCTCTCTTCATCTTTTGCGGCCTGGCCACCGGGTGCTACTTCTGCTGCTGCCTGTGCTGCTGCTGTAACTGCTGCTGCGGGCGGTGTAAACCCCGACCTCGAGAGAGTCCGGATCCGGAATTTTACGTGTCCCCCGAGGACCTGGAGGCTCAGCTGCAGTCGGACGAGCGAGGTGAGGCAGGACGCCCTTTGTGGGCGGGGTTAGAGACGCGATCAGTACGTGAAATGTGGTTTCTGTTTCTCAAACAGAGGCAGGTGGTGAGCCCATAGTGCTGCAGCCGTCAGCGACAGAGACGACCCAGTTAACATCGGATGGACACTACACCTACCACACCGACACCGGCTTCAACTAACCCTCCGCTCACGCCAGTCCTGGCCCGGGGCCCCGCCTGCTTCCCTGCTCCACCTCAGTAAAATGAAAGAAAGAGCCAATCCATTTTCCCAGGTTAGAAAGAGAGCCGTGCAGAGGAGAGGGACAAGTATGCATGGCCTGTGAAAGGAACTCCCCCCCCTCCCGTTCGTACTCCCCCCCCCGACAGAAGAAAAGAGAAACAACTCAATTGTTTCCCTTTGATTTCTTCTTCTGCTGTTCTTAGCCTTCTACCATGCAGGTCACCAACCCGACGTCCCGTTTCCTATTGTTTGCATCATAGTGTAGCATGCACTGTGTAAAACACACCGTCTCCATGTTTTCTTTACTCCTCGGGAACATTTCCACCATAGCAAGACGCGTTCAGGTGAGTCCAGCTCACAGGAAGGAGGTAGACATTAGAAGAAGAGAGCCACGGCTCGGGGAGGGGCTGGTCGCCATCATTAAACGTCCCCGGACTGATCCGTCCCTCCTACGTTTGCACTTTTCACGTCTAATTTTCAATCGATACTTTATCAGCACAAATAGCCGCCCGCGGTCGTCCGACCTGCTCATTTCCTCTGTTATTCTGAGTGTTTGTGGTTCGAGTCATGAGGCTGTTTAGACGCAGAAAGGAATTTATTTAACACTCACGTACACAAAGACCTCTGTCTTCATCTCACAGCAGCAGGTTGTTTTAAATATTTTTGATATGATCTATGTGAAAAATCTGATACGATCCACATCAGTAGATTTAACTGTTGTTTTGGTCACATTACCTGCTAAAACAGACATTTAATCCCTGAAATCTTCGTCATTAAAGGAGATTTCTGTATTTCTTTAATGTTTAGTTTTTTCCTGGTTTGTTAAAAGCATCTTTCGAGATACTTTACAGCATATTTATGTTTGATAAAGCCGACTAGCTCCAGGTAATCCAGCTCTGATCCTCACAGATTCCCATCAGCTGGGAACACGTTTCATTTTATCAGCAAAATTGATCAAACGTGACCAAAAACCATGTCGCGTTTTCCCCTGGACGATTCTTATCGTCATCTCCTTCTCGTTTGGAGCTGAAATAGCGTTTGCCATCATTTCTCATTATTGATTTGTTCAATCTACGTAGAGGAAGAAGCTCGTCTTCGAGCCGGTGCCATAAGCAGCTCTGAGAAGAGGATTTTTCACACGGCTCAGTTTGCATATGTTGCCACACACTTTAGCCATAAATTGCCATGAACATTATCCCAATTTTTGCAGTTTCCTAACTAACAATAATGTGTTGAAATGGTTTACAAAAGGTGAGCCCCCGCAGCCCACCCTCTGCTCTTAATGGTATGGATGTTGACCTCTGTGGCCCTTGTATGACGTTTCCTGTAACCTTTGATGAAACATAGGTGTTCCTGTCATGGCTTTTTTCATTGAGATACTGAAAAATGCTTCTGTAAAATGTTCAAAAGTTGAATGCACTGTGTGTTATAAAAATATATAACGGATCAGGAAATGATTCAATAAAAAGAAAACAAAATAAAGTGTAACTTTAGTGAAATGGTTATATGATGCATTTTTTTATTTATTTTTTTCCATCTTCTGTCATGTTTGGACTGATGATTTCCAATGATTTTAACTGGTATGGTGTTGTAGTGTAACCATGTTTTTTTTTCCATGGAAGGTTTAATGGTTGAGGTTGATTGTACATACACTTGGTCCATGATAAAGTCTAAACGTTTCCGTTGTAGCATGGTGATCGTGTGTCTGGAAGAAAACAAGTGGATCATTGATCTGATTTGCTGTTGAATAAATGTTCCGAAACATTTTGCTTCGTGTCTTTATAACACAATGTGTTATTAAACAAATGTCAAATCAGATTTTACACGGATCCTAAAGTTAGAGAGTCCGTTTCACTGCAACTCACTCGTTAACCAGTTCCTCGCCACCCTGAACAGAAACAAACGGGGGAAGAGCAGAGCAGAAACTAGATGTTACATGATTCTCCTTCACTCGTTGAGTTTTCTGCACCTGTTGATCCTGATCAAGTTGGGTTCAATCCAGAATCTGCACTTAAACTAACGGGACTGTTTCTGAAAAGAAACGAGAAACAAAGCAGCAGGTGGGATTTGAACATATGATGCAGCATCAAGATCAACATTTCCCTTCAGAAATATTGAAAGATACAAATTTTATCTTCAGCTTGTCTGTTTTTTTTCCGCTCATGTATCCTGATCAGTTGATCGCTGGTATTATTGTATAAAAGTCAGAGAAAACCAAACGAGTCAAGTTGCAGCTGTGAAATCTGCTCATAGATGCAACTAAACAGTTTCCAGCTGCTGGATCGACGCAGCGCTGATGGAGACGCTTGTTTACAAACATTTAGAGAAGAAGACTGATGAGAGGAAAGGACTTGACTCGGGTCCTCAGCACCTCAAGCCCTGCAGTGTTTTCAGAACTTCTCTCTGTTCCAGATGTTTTTCTTAGTGACCTCCTTCTTAACACCAAGTCATGCAAATCAGCTTTAGCAGATGGTGCTGGTGCTGCTGGAACCCTGCAGCCTCCTTCAGCCATGTTCTGGAAACGGGGTTGTTTGTTTTTTGGGGGGAGTTAACAGTTAATATTTGAGTCATTCTCAAACCTTTTCGCCTCTAAAGTGTCCAAAAAATATCAGAATCAGGTTTATTTGGCAAGTACGTTACACACACAAGGAATTTGATTTATGTTCAGTTTCAACTTGTATTTACAGACAGACATGTAAAGATAAATGACATCATTACACATAGAACAGACACCGGATACATTCAGCAGCATCTTCCACCATAAATAACCTGTCGGTGATTTAAAACCAGGGAATACGGTCAAAATATAATTATTTCCATGAGAGAAGAAGTTGTTTCTTCATGAAGGTTAAACATATTTGTTCAACATGGAGACGGTCTGGAGGAAAGAACTGGTCTGGTGGTTTTGGTGTACAGTGATCTGTAACACCATCCAGAGGGGAGAGAAGAGGTCTCTGATGATGCTGCTGGCCCTTTTCCTGACTCTAGAGGAGTCCAGATCCTGGATGGAGGGGTCCAGGTCCTGGATGGAGGGGTCCAGGTCCTGGATGGAGGTGTCCAGGTCCTGGATGGATGCATCTAGGTCCTGGATGGAGGTGTTCAGGTCCTATATGGAGGGGTCCAGGTCCTGGATGGAGGAGTTCAAGTCCTGGATGGAGGTGTCCAGGTCTTGGATGGAGGAGTTCAGGTCCTGGATGGAGGTGTCCAGGTCCTGGATGGAGGGGGGGTCCAGGTCCTGGATGGAGGCAATCTAGGTCCTGGATGGAGGGGTCCAGTCCTGGATGGAGGGGTCCAGGTCCTGGATGGAAGGGTCCAGGTCCTGGATGGAGGTGTCCAGGTCCTGGATGGAGGGGTCCAGGTCCTGGATGGAAGGGTCCAGGTCCTGGATGGAGAGTAGATCAGCACCAGTGATCCTCTCTGCAGTCTGTTTCTGTCTAGTTTGGTTTCAGAATCAAACCAGACTGTGATGGACCAGCAGAGGACAGACTCAGTGATCAGATTGGAAACTTTGAGACATGGACAGACGTAAATAAAATGGATTTTCTCTCAGACATTTTAAAATCAGGAATATTGACTGAAAGCTTTTGTTGTTGTTTTTTTTTCTCAGTTTGTAACAAGATCTGATTTATTCCTGTTAATACAAGCAGAGATAAAACTGAGATGAAGGAGTGTAGCTGCATGTTTAACCACCAGGTGGAGACAAGTCTTCATTCTCACGCATCAGAATTTGTTCAATTTATGAGTAAATTCAGTCGTTAGTTGCTGATACAAAATTAGAGTGTTTCATAAAATATGAATGATACATTTTCTCATTGTCTTTTGATCAACTTAGACTCTTTTACTATAAATATTCCTCAGTGTACTGTGTGTTTGTGAGAAATCAATGTGTTTTCATCCATTTGTGAGGATAATAATATAAAAACACAGACATGTGTTGACATTAAAATGTTTTAAGAGGATTTTAGTGTTCCTTATTTTTTCTTTGTTTGTTTTATGGTGGTTGTCGCTGAGATAATCTCCCCCAGTGCGTGTGCGCGTGTGCGTGTGGGAGAGCGAACCCATTAATAGCTTCAGTAATCTGACTTCCTGCTAGTCTCTGAGCTCAGATGGCTGGATGCAAATAGCTCAAAACACTCCGATGTGGAAAAGGCAACAATGAGCCGTCAAGGTAAGACTTCCTCATGTTCTTTACCAGCATCAGGTTTTTATTAGTGATTCATGTGTTCTTATTGGACAGCTCGTGTGTTTAATGAGTTTATTAATGTGTGAGGACTTCAGCACCGAGGACAGCTCCCATATCGCTGTCCACTCAGTTATTAGATATAAAACCAGAATAATAATCTCTTACGAATATAATCTCTAAAGATTTGAAGTTGCTTGAATTTTCAGCAACACAAATGCTTCAAATTTAAAATGCAGCGAGTCACGAGACACATTCAACTTTTTTATGGTTTTACTTCATTTTATTCTGAAATGTTTGTTTCATTTGAACTGGAAACATATTTCCTGTAGAGTACAAACTGTCTCAATGTAAACACGTTTACTGTATTCTTGTATGTATTTAAATGGTCTATAGACCCCCCCAAACCCCCTCCACTTTACCCCACCCCCAATTCATACTGACCCTATTAAACAAAATGTGATTTAATTAGCGACTATTTAAAATTGAAACCTGAATCCATGAGCTCATCTTTAGACCCCCGCTTGATGATTCATGACCCGCTGAGGGGTCTTGACCCCAACTTCAGAAATCAGTAATCTAATTTAATCCCACATTTAAATAAACTAGACTACAATGAACACCAGGTTGTGTGCTGTGACCAGTTTTAGAATTTTATTTATCTTGTCAGCATGTTTATCACTGTAAATGTTACAGCTATTTTATCCTAAAAATACAGAATTTTACATTTTCTAGAAGATTTTGAGATCTTCATGCTCTAACACTGAGTAATCTGATTACAATGTAATCATCTTTCGTTGTCGTTTCCATTGATTTATTTTTTAATTCTGCGGTTTGATATTTTCTCCGCGTCTGAAGGTTTTGGTGGAACTTCATCCTCTTTGAACTTCTCTGCAAGAATAACAGGAAACGGATGTTCACACTCAGAACTGAGAGAGAATGAAGCAGAACATCTGCGTTTTGAACTTACGAAGGTGCCGCAGCTCATCACAGCGTGTTTTAAAAAACACAAAACCTCTTGTTTATTACCTTTCTGAATGTTTTTCCTTCACATAGACAGAGGATGAGATTCAAACACTGAAACAAGTTCTTCTGGCCAAAGAAAAATATGCAGCAGACATCAGGAAGCAGCTGGGAATGAGTCCTCTTGATAACATCAAACAGAACCTGTCAAAAGGCTGGCAGGATGTCCAGAGCTCCGCCCCGTGAGTGCACTCAGACGCTCCTAAACATGTTCAGTTAGTGTTTGTTGAGTTTGTTTGAGTAGTTTTAAATACGTTGTTTTGTAACACAAGCACAAGCAGAACAGTTTCATGGCTTATTCTGGCAGTCTTACATAACCACCATCAGCTGATGTCAGCATGTACATCTTCATCCTCTGCATGTTCCGTCATTTCAGGTACCTCACAGCTTCTGCCACTCTGGAGGACATCAGCCACTCCAACGTGTGAGCACTTCATACTTTTCTCCTCAAAGTTTCAGCTTGATTAAAACGTGATTCCTACTGAGAAACAAGTGATGGGATTGTCCAGGTCAAATAGGATCGGTGTCCCGTTAATAGCAGCACAGCCTGACTTAGCATGAGGAGCTGTGGTATTAACGGGCCGCAGCATGACCAGCCTGATGGGTTTGTTTTTGCTGGAGTTAGTGAGTTCAGCCAGCTGGGAAATGACGCACATCAGCTTAACGTTGACTACGTAGCTGTTAGTGTCTTTGTCTTCTGTTATGTAACACTGTGCAACATTAAGGCTCTTTTATCAAATACTGTCTCTTTTTATAACAATAATTCTGTCTTCTTCTAACTGTAGATATGTGAGGACACGAGACGGTCTCTCTCATGCAGGTCAGGCCACCTCAGCTGCGTTGTCCAGTGTGGGTGAGGTCATCACCAGGAGACTTGCACATATGAGGTACGTTCAACCTCCACCCCTAATTTTATCTTTTTACTTTGAAACCTTGTCTTAATTAAACCAAAATACACAATAAATTGTCTTATTTAGCAGTTTTGTACTTTGTGTTTAAAAACTCTTTTCTTGCAGTTTATTTTAACCTTATTCTTAAACTAAAGTTGGTTCTCGGATCTATTTCCACTCCTGTTTTCTAAAAACAGCACAGATATAATCTGATTGTCATTTTATTATAGCTGGACCATCATATTTTCGTTTTTAAGTACTTACAAGTCATAATCCAATCACAGCAGGCCTCCTGGGTCATCAGCAGGTGATTAGTCTGTTGTTGTCAGCCTTGTGGAAACAGAAGCTCGTGTGACGTTGTATGTGCATCTGTCCTTTTTTTTTTACAGAAGCCTGCCTCTACCAAGCCCGCCGCGGTAAGGCTCAGCACTGAATTACCTTCCAACAAAATAAATAAAGATTTGTGTTGCAAATATTCATCTGATGAAAACAAAGACTGTTCATGTAAAAGCAGTTTGTAGTACTGCTGCATTACAGAACGAAGGTCCTGGGTTTGAAACTCAGCTGCATGTAGTTTGCGTGTTCTTGCTGTACATGTGTTGGACTCCAGCAGACCAGCAACATACATGTTGGATTAATTGGTCACTCTAAATTGGGGGTGTGTGAGTGGTTGTTTTAATTTTATACATTGAAGATACTCTCTTGTTTTATGAGACTTGAAAAATAATATATATATTTTTTTATATATATTATTATATTTTTTGTGTCACTTCTGAAGTTAAAAACAATTTTTGTACATTTTCTTTCTTTGACATAAATAAACAAGATGATAAAAAGAAAATTTTGGAGCTCAAATAATTTTTTCCTTCACTTTGAGGTTATTTTATCTGATAAAATGTTCTTTTTTTTATTTGCCATGCAGAAGTCTGAGTCACACAATGAGCGTGCCAACCATGAGGTAAAACATGTTACACATTTATTTTAATTTTAATTTATTGATTTGTTTTTTTTAAATAAACCTTTATACTCTCTCTCACCAGACATTCCTCTACATTCAGGTCTTTTGAAGAAATGGCCAGCAATGTAAAAGTGAGTTTTTCATATTTACTGTATATGAAACAACATCTGTTTGAGTCAAAATGTCTGAATGTTGTCGTCTGACTCNAAAGAACAAAGTGACTGGAAGTCTTTCGAGTAACGGAGACGCCTCTGGGTTTGAAAGAAGATACACTCGCAGCCCGACATGATTCCAACCTCGTTTCTGTAACTTCCTACAATAAATTATTCAGGAACGTTACTTTGCTCCTTCTGTGCGATTGTGTTCACCTTATTTCTGTGTCAGTACTGGATGTAAAATAGATTGTTTCCAATCTGAAAGAAAAACAAAAAGATTTTGATATAAAATATCAAAGTAATATTTTAGTGTATAAAACTCACTGTCAGTATGAGACCAACCACTGTCACTGTAAACCCATCTCCTAAAATCAGCTGTTTGCAAAGTATTTTTGTAAAGTCAAACATTTTCAATTAAAGGTTTTAGACTTTGTGCAGCTTGTTGTTTCTTAACCTGTATTTCATTTCTTACTGTTACCTGTGAGTTACAGCTGTCACTGGGCTATTTGTGGATTTTGGTAAAAGAGAAGCTTATCAATCTACTAACATTCTTATTGTTCTTCATCTATTTTATTTAAACAATCGTTGAAATTCTATAAAAAGGAATAACTGTGGGCTCTTAACTTATTCAGTTCAACTTTACTTATAAATTGCCAGTTCATAACGAGGTTATTTTAAGGCATTTTACTGAAATATCATGTCAGTTTGTTAAAAAAGAAAAAGATTCTTCCAAAGGACCAGCCAATCCCCATCCTGAGCAGCACGAAAGGAACAACTCTCTAACAAGAAGAAACCTCCATCAGAACCGGATCAGGATGAGGGACCTTCTGCCTCCACCCAGGTCTGAGAGGACAGAAAAGAGACAGAGACAGACAGATGGATGGATTTGGGCCAGTCGTCTATAAACAGAGATAAAGTGAAGAGCAACAAATATAATAAACACAAACACGGAGAGTAAAGAGAGACAGCAGAGTGCAGAAATGTGGACATTTTGTCCTCCAGCAGTCTGAGCCTATAACAGCATAACTAAAGGGATGGATCAGGAGAACCCAAGCTAACCCTGACTATAGGATTGTGTAAAAAGGAAAGTTTTAAGTCTATTCTTAAAACTACACAAGGTGTCTGCCTCAAGGATAAAAAGTGGAAGCTGGTTCCACAGGAGAGGAGCCTGATAACTAAAAGCTCTTCCTCCCATTCTACTTTTAGAACCTCTAGTAACCACAAGCAGACCTGCAGTCTGAGAGTGAAGTGTTCTGTTAGGAACATATGGAACAATAAGATCTTTAATATAAGAGGGAGCTGGTTCTTAAAGTCTTTAAATGTCAAAAGTAAAATTTTTAATTTTGTTCTGGATTTTACATATGATCTCTTCTTCTAACTCTCATCAGAACTCTGGCAGCAGCATTTTGGATCAGCTGGAGGCCTTTAACAGAACTATTAGAACATCCTGATAATAAAGAATTATAATAATCAAGTCTAGAAGTAATAATTATATTGTGATTCCCAACACATCACTATTTGCTGATACAAATTATGTGAGTACAGTTGTGGCCAAAAGTCTTAAGAATCACACAAATGTTTTTCACAGTTTGCTGCTTCAGTTTATATGATATCAATTTGCATAAACTCCAGAATGTTATGAAGATCTGATGAATTACAAAGTTCTTCTTTGCCATAAAAATTAAATTAATCCCAAAAAAACATTTCTACTGCATGTCATTACTGCCATAAAACAACCTGCTGGGACAATTTCAATAATCATCTCACAGGTGAGAATGTTGACGAGCACGAAACTGGAGATCATCATGTCATGCTGATGGAATTAGAATAAAAGACTGAATGAAAGGAAGGTGATGCTTGAAATCATCATTCCTCCTGGTTACCATGGTTACCTGCAAAGAATCACGTGCAGCATCATTGTGTTGCATAAAAAGAGCACATGCAGGATGTTGTTGTTACTAAGATTCATCCAAATCAACCAGATCATTAAGAACTTCAAAGAAAAAAGTTAAATTGTTGTGAAGAAGCTTCAGGGCGCCCAAAAAAAGTCCATCAAGCATCAGGACCATCTCCTGAAGATGATTCAGCTGCAGGATTCATTAAATGAACATGATGTAACTGTTAATAAAATAATTAAAACTTATTGTGCCTTTTATTAAACTTCAATAAATCACAGAAACAAAAAAACACTGATACAAAGTTCTAAAAACACTGAAGCAGCAAACTGTGTGAAAATTAACATTTGTGTCATTCTCCATATTTTTGGCCACAACTGTACACAGATCAGAGAAGTGAGACCAGAAGATTAAACCTGTTCAGAAAAGGTAGTTCCCTGACCGGGAATCGAACCCGGGCCGCGGCGGTGAGAGCGCCGAATCCTAACCACTAGACCACCAGGGAGCTGCGTCGTTTGCCAGAATAATTACATTTCATCCAAGTACCCTGTACATTGAAGGCTAAATGTGTTGTTTCTTTTTTTTGACAATCTAAATCTTTTTATTTATCGTGAACCTTTTGGACTTAGAACTGAGAGTTTATTCTTTCTCCCTCAGAATGGTTCTATGTCCACTGAGTCAACAGCCTGTTGGCACAGAGCTGGATGAACCCAGCGGGTTCAACATAACCTCTCCAGGATTCCTAAATCCTGCCTTCATCTGGTGCCACTTGAGGAGGAGTGCACGTTCCATGTCCTCGAGCTGTCACACAGGCCCCGCCCACACCAGCTGCTATAAAGGCCGTCCAGCATCAGCTCCTGCGACCACAGCAGTGTAGAAATCAGACAGGGTCCAGAGAGATCGCTCTTCCACTAATGGGTCATAGTTAGTACTATAGTACATCTAATACTTTGATACTCAACCATCCGCACCTTGCAGCTGTATCAGGTGCAAACATCTGCACGCATTTTAAAAGGTAAGTCAAAGTATTAACCAGTCAGTCGGTAAATGTTTTAAATCTCTTTATCTGCATAAATGTAGCTCTTAAAATTCAGTGACAGTTTATAAAGAGAGTTTGTGTTTCTGGTCACATTTTTAACCCAGACAGTACTAATGTAGTTTTCTTTATGTGGGATTTATCTACATGGACTTTGACTCTTTCATCTAAATGATGATAGACATAAAACATAAAACACTCAGGACTCAGTGGGTTTAACGGCTTCTTTATTTGTAAAAGATGTGCTTCATTTGCTGTTTATCTGGGTTAAGATTAACAGACATGTTTTTGTCTTCTCGTTGAAATCCCCAAATCCATCAGCTGCTCAGAGTTAATCTTTACAGCCTTCAACCGGTTTTCCATCCTGTTAAACCTCTGTCTCCATTTTATATGAAACATCAAGTTACAGTTTAATAATAACACATTTCTATCATTACTACAACTCCATGCAGTTGTTTTATAACTGCAGTAATCATTAAAGGTCAACTATGACCTCAACAGTGACATAATTTTCTTCAGGTGTATCACGCAGCCAGCTCATGCACACCAGCATGACACACATGTGGACACGGTTTCACACACGCCAGTTATTTGAGTGGTAGGAAACAGGATCCTGAGAAGCAGCTGCTTCTAGCTCGTCATCCTATACCAGAGCGATGGACTGCACCCAAACTGAAAACATGAATGAAGGATATATTCGCACCTGGTTGTTAGTTGAGCTCTGCAGAACTCATAAGTAGAACAGTTACCAAAAATAAAAAGGGGAATACCATTAAACAAAATGGATCTGAAGGGGGAAATAAAACATTTTATAAATAGGAATTTAGTTCTTTATTTTCAAACTCATGTCTGTTTGTCTCTTCAGGTGAACATCTTGAATTTTTGAGTGATTTCACATTCAAGTTTGGAGAAAATGGCAGCAATTCCATCAAGTGGCTCCCTCGTCGCCACACACGACTATTACAGACGTAAGTTACATCTCAAATAAACAAATAAAATATGTTCTTTCCTGTTTTGTTTTTTTAAAATCATTGTTGCAGACGACAGTTTTTGATTAAGAGAAAATATCTGAACTTAATTCCTGTAGGACGTCTTGGGTCCAACTCCAGCAGCAGTTCTTGTGGTAGTGCTGAATACGCTGGGGAGGCAATTCCACACCATCCAGGTATGAAGACGAACAAAGATTCATTTGAAGCTTTTTTTTAAATCAAAACTTGTAAAGTTTAATCAACATTTTGTTCTGTGTAGCACTTCCGAGGCAAGACTCTGGCCACTGGTGGACTTCTTTTTTCTTTGCGAAACAGAACCAGCCCGGAATGCAAAATGGATCTGAAAATCAGAAGTAAGACTCATGTAACACGCAGTTATCAGCACCGTAAACATCACTGGGAGCAGCTGGGTTGATTGTTTACGCTGTGGTGACGTTTCTACTTTGTGTTACAGGAACAGAACCTACACAGTGACCAACGGTCAGGTGACTTGCATCGCCAGGGAAATGGTTTTGAACGGACAGCTCAGCGAAAGCAGCGAAAACGGAAAATCAGAACCCGTGTCCCCTCCACCAACTTCCCCTTAGACCCCCCCCCACCAACACTTCACCCCTCTCGCACCTTTAACACCCTCAGCTTGCCGTCCATCACATAGTCCAGCAGTGGAGATGTAGATGATGGCGGTAATGATGATGGTGCTCCGTCACCTTTATTAAATATGTTGCTCGTCATTTTTTGCCTGTATATATTATATTTTTATTATGACCAAAAGTTTAAAAAAAATCAAGTATGTAAACAATGATTATGTATTTCCTGTACTGACTTGACTGATAATTTTAACATGACAATAAAATACTTCCAGTCTTCACTTTGGTTTTATGTTTAACAAACAAATCATCAAACAATGACCTTAATGTATCTGATCAATGTGATTCACCCTCAGCGAGCTGTTGTTTATATAACCTGTGGACAGAACACATGCAGCCTACTTACCAGACTTAATCTGTTTAACTTTAATATGATTAGATACGATTAATTTGGGTGGTAATAAGGCTTGTGTAATGGCTCATCTAAGTTTGAATGTGGGTCACTTGCTTCTTGAAGACATCACAAATTGTAAAGGTCAGGACAATTAGGATGATTATAGTCTGCACTCAATAACAAGAAGTTCATTGCCCATCATCATAGCACTGAAACAGCACTGGTGAAAGTTTCTAATGATATTCTACCGTGACTCCAAAACTTCCTGCAGCCCCTCTTAAGATCCTCTCTCCTCCTCACACACCATCCTGCACGCCCCACTTATCCAATAAAATTTAAAAAAGCAATAAAATCCTCCATGGTGTGTCTTCCAGTCGAAAAAGTGGCCCAAAGCGCTCATCCACTTTAGCAACATGCTGCAGCTACGTGTTAGCTAGCTGCTATTAAAACTTTCCACACAGAACTTGCTCATCACATGAGAGACCCCAGGGGAAACCGCTTAGCAAATAAGGTATATAATCACCACATGTCCACGGTGCTTCCAGCTGATTGACCTGCAGACTCCACAGTACCAGCCTCACTGTGCCGGACTATTTACGGTATTAGGCAACCCAAAATGATGCCCGCTGCTCTGCCAGCTATTGGTGGTAGATGTAAACAAAATGCCAACGTCATACCCGCCAAAATTAATATTTTATAATATTTTACTTCAAATATAATTTTTTAAGGAAATGCTGTATTTTCATTCTACAACCCTCTGAACACCCTGTGGAGGCATTATTTTGTTAAAAAATATTGCTTTTAATGAAAATATTCCATATACCACCTTTAACTGAAAGATTTCAGTTTGTTCATGTAAATAATGAATCATCTTCATATACCAGTCAGTCATGGAGTTCCTCAGGGTTCAGTACTTGGACCGATCCTCTTTACTATATATATATATATATATATATATATATATATATATATATATATATATATATATATATATATATACAGTATGTTACCAATTGTTAAAATTATTAGACAACATGATATAAAAATCAATTTTTATGCTGATGATACTCAGTTATATCTATCAATGAAGCCTGATGAGACCAACCAGCTGCAGAGATTACATGCTTGTCTTAATGATGTAAAATCTTGGATGACGTTTAATTTTCTGCAGACAGAGGTTGTGTCTTTTACGTTAGATAGAGAGTTAGGTATCCACTTGTTCTCCAACAAGAAGGTAAAGAGCCTGGGTGTTTGTATTTATTATTGTTGCTACTATTAACTTTTTCTCTGTTTATCCTTCCAAAGACATGATGACTGGCCCAAATCTAGTGGTGTTTGTTTCACTTTCCTGTCCTCTCAGATCCCAGTGGGTCCTGATAACCTGGCTCTGCCAGATTTATGAGTAGCCCCGTCTCTTATCGGTTTGGAAAACTCCAAATCTCGCGAGAATCCATCTAGCAGCGCAAGGTTATCAGAAAGACATTAAATCACTTAACTGAAGAACAGGTTACACATGATTTCTTTAATGATGTGGTTTTCTCTATTTTGGGAAACCTGGATGAATCAGACATGATAGTGACCAAAGTTCAAAAAGTAAAAACTCTGACTAATGTCACGTTCTCTCCTCTAGTGCTTCGTCCAGTTAGAGACTTTTTTAGTCAATTTGCTTGGAGTTTTTAGTTTTCGCTGGTGATTTTGGATCTGCTGAAGGACTAAATGTGACTACAGATACAGCAGGCAGTATGTCCTCTGCTCACAACCATTCTTATTGATTTTTGGCCTGGTGTCATGTCTTATTTGTATTTTGGCCTGCAGATAAACTTCCGTGTGTCATTATACAATAATGTTTGTGTTAAGAGAAGTACCCTGAATACTGAATCTTAACTTATTGATGATGTAAGAAATCAATACAAGCATTAGTTCTCTGAACTTAAGTTTCTGAGAAATATCACAGAGAGAACAGTTTGTTAAAATGTGCACTGATAACTAAGAATAGACTGAAAAAAGTCTGGTTACAGTCCAGTTCTGTCCTGTTGGAGATAATCTCTCTGTTCAAACAAGAGACTTAGAGTCTGGATCCAGCTCTGGATGGAGAGTCTGTAGAGCCACAGACCAGTATATGCATTTTACTATTTAAAGATCCAAAGATATGATTCATGTCATCATATAAATAAGTCACCCTATTCTTAGAAAGGTCTCGGAAATAAACTGGAGTGTAAAAATGCATCCAGGTTCTATCCATGTTTCTGTAGCATCCATGTAGCAGGTTTTTTTAGGAGTTCAAAGGGCAGGTTTGTCTTGTGCAAACTTTACAGAGCAGACGGAAGGACAAATACTCAGAATAGTGACAGCAAAATAAATAAACCATGAGAGGTAAGTCCAAAAAAAGCTTCCAGTGGAGGGAAAAAACAAACAAACAAAACCATGTGGAAGGTTAAAGGTCTTGTCAAGCTGCAGTAAACTGTCATGTGTTATATTTGTAAAGGGAACACGGTTCGTTTCAATGTAAAGTTAAAAACATTTAACCTGTTTTAAGTTTCATAAAGCTTTATGATACTTTGAGAGATTTTCAGCTGCAGCCAGTCGGCGTCAGCTGACTGGCCAAGAAAACCTGATCCTGAAGCAAAAATATGGTGAGTGCTGATACACTCAGCTACACAGATGGATTTGACACATCTGTGTCAGCCACAGGACTTTTGTCCAAAAACCATCAATCACATGTTTAAACAATGAAAACAAGAACCTCAGTCACTCTTTTTGTGTATCTTCAAACCATTTTGTCTCACTTGGAAACAAACCCCATATATCATTCAGAAAGGAGCA
Organism: Pachypanchax playfairii; assembly: GCA_006937955.1. NCBI lineage: Eukaryota > Metazoa > Chordata > Actinopteri > Cyprinodontiformes > Aplocheilidae > Pachypanchax > Pachypanchax playfairii. The sequence continues at coordinate 3,076,616 of SSNP01000032.1, read as the reverse complement.
AACAGCTTCATCATCCATACAATTAAAGTCCTTTATGTTGTGGTATCTTGAAAAACATTTCCTTCTATTTATGGTTAAATTTAAAAGACACCTCGTCGAGCTGCGCAGCTATAAACACCATGCCTTCTTAAAGATTTCATACAAATTTCAGGACTTTGTGGTTATTTCTTAAGTATTAACCAGTAATATGAAACATTTTATATCTAAAAACATCAGGAAACACTGATTAACAGACCTTTCAATCTGTCTGCATTAAAATTCGGGTGGTTCTGGCTCCTTCCGTCAGGCTTCAGGCAGCAACTCATTAGCAAGGTATACGGTTTCCTGCCCCGCTGTGCATGGCAACGTCAGACGTCATGTCTTCCTGTTTGCTACGTTATGCTAACAGCTTTTAGCAAGCAGTATGCTAGGCGTGGTTTCAACTGCTGGAGCTGATGAATACTAACAAACAAAGGAGTTGTGACGAAACGGTTACAGGCCGTTCGGACTCGAGAGAACTCGGGTGTTATCACCACCTGCGTAGTTTGAGAGATTAAAACTGAAAGAGAAGTTGTTGACCTGTTTTCACACCCACTATGAAGGTAAGAACACCTGTGGAGCTAAAATATTCAACAGAAACCTCAGAAAAACTGTTTTGAATGGAAGGATCTCTTTAAGCAAAATGTCTTAATTAAACTTCCAGCAGGTATGTCTGCAACGATTCATTTTTAGAGTCATTCAACTAATCCATGTTTACAATCACAATTAATTTCACAGAAATAACTGTAATAAACAGTTATGTTTTTCTTTTTCTCTTTGTCGCACAGTTAAACTACTGTTACATATTTTTTGCAGTTCACATTTTAAAGAGAACATTTCATACATATTTCAGGACTTTGTGGTTATTTCTTAAGTATTAACCAGTAATATGAAACATTTTATATCTAAAAAACATCCGGAAACACTGATTAACAGACCTTCCAATCTGTCTGCGTTAAAATTTGGCTGGTTCCGTCAGGCTTCGGGCAGCAAACCTTTAATATTCATTATTCGAATTTACTGGACTCTGATTGGCTAACAAACTAGCCTATGAGAGCAAGGTATACTGTTTCCTGCCCCGCTGTGGATGGTAACATCAGGCGTCATGTCTTCCTTTTTGCTACGTCTAATGCTAACAGCTTTTAGCCAGCAGCATGCTAGGCGTGGTTTCAACTGCGGGAGCTGATGAATACTAACGAACAAAGGAGTTGTGACGAAACAGATACAGGCCGTTCGGACTCGGGAGAAATCGGGTGTTATCACCACCTGCGTAGAGATTAAAACTGAAAGAGAAGTTGTTGACCTGTTTTCACACCCACTATGAAGGTAAGAACACCTGTGGAGCTAAAATATTCAACAGAAACCTCAGAAAAAAACGTTTCTAATGGAAGGGCCTCTTTAAATATCCGGTCTGTTGTAATTAGCAGTCTTGAATAGCAACAGAGACGAGTCATGCACGTCAGCTGACTCAAATATAAACTGAGAAACTGGGGCAAAGGTATCTGGTTCATGACTCAGATCAGCCGGCCAATCCAACATCAAACACACATCAAGCACGTGTTCATGCTGCACAAATAGAAGGAATCCAGGACATCCAGTACATCGTTTTATCAAACATATTGATGACTTATTGAGGTTTAAAGTTCAGGTAAAGGGGTTCATGCTTTCTGCAGGTCTAAGATGCTCTCCTGGTTTATTTGACCAGCAGCACGAGCCATCGGCGTGCACCACATGCCATGAGACTTTCAGTATCAGCACAAACTGTTATGTACCAGAGAGGTTCCTGCACGATCACTTATCACTCCTGTGTATTTATATTCCATGTGAAGTTCAGATGTGGCCTGAAAACACATTTCAAAAGAATTTGCTTCAGTGTTTTTGTTCTGACGGTCCAGGTGTTGCAGAAATGTCAGATAAGGTAATTTCCCATAAACAGTACCGGCTCAAACAAAACACACTAATCATCTGCAGGTTGTTAAAGTGTACAAAGGTGAGACCAATAAATAAAGATGGATCAAATTCTAAAGAAAGTGCCATCACATCACATTTCTCACATTTAGAGAAAACAAGCAAATGTACAAAAAGCTTTTAACCAAACACGAGTCAAACAAGAAGGTCTGAATGTTTCACAATCACCAAGTCAGAGATCGAATTCTAATCCAACTTAAATGTTGCTTTGGGATATGAAAAGAAGGATTTATGAGAAAAAAAACTCACTAAGATTGTTGTTTTTCTTCTGCAGAGAAGATAAAGAGCAGAAACAACATCTTAGTTTGAATCCACGTGTTTCTAAGTTAAACACATAAAATGCATTTTGTTTGTTTTTCCTTATCAGTATTTGTTTTTGTCCACAAACTGATGGTTGGACCTGAATAAGAACAACAGAACAGGTTTTCTTTTCCAGACGACGTGCAGATGGTGGAGTCTGGGTGAAAGTTCAGCTCTGGTCACACATGATCCGGTTGTACAAACTAAACTAAACTAAACTAAACTAAATGCTGAGTTGTTCTGTAGTTAGTGGTTCAACTTACTCCAAATGAATATCATTAACTTTGGTTTGTTTGTTTATCCCAGTTTCAAATAATCAAATCTTAATTTATGAGTTACAATAACAATTTAGTATTTTATCGTCAATAATTACAAATTAATCTTGTCTAAAAACAAAAGAAAAATTTGTAACTTTCTTTTTTCTTTGAAAATTTGATTCACTTTGACCTGAAAAGGAAAATCTGAGCATAAAATGTCAACGTTTCAGACGTGTTGTTACTGTTAGTTTCACTCTGATTATTGACTTTGGTCTAATGGAACACAGAGTTCCGTTACACACGACACTCCCTGTCGGTGAAACCACCTGAGAGTCTTGCCAAACTTTCAACCTGCCAAAAAGATCATACTGATTGTTCCAGTCTGAAACCGGAAACTGGTTAAATTAAGACCACACAGGACAGAACGTATCAGAGGAAAGTACTAAAATTAGAACTATGCACAATAATTACAGATGTGTTTGTAAGTCCAATGGCACGACTGGAAATCTTCCTCTATAAGATTCACATGAAAATAATCTCATATTTATATTATTTTAGTGAAATGTTTCCATGTTTACGGGCCAAAATGTATTTAAATTAGCTGCCTTTTAATGTGTTTTTTAAAAATTAACTTGCTTTTTAGGATGTAATTACCTTTTTTAACGTGTTTAAACTTTACATATGTGTGTGTGATGCAGATTATATGTAGTTTTCTTGGTTCTGAGTGAAATATCAGTATCAGTGACATGAGGTCCAAAAGCTTCATGAGCAAAAACCTAAAACAAATGACTTTCCAGTCAACCTCAGCTTTTTATAATGTTAACCAGCTTCATTAGTTTGTTGTTATATTAACTTAAAGTGTTAATTATTCTTTATAATTAGGATTTCGAGTACTATTCTAATGAACAAGCAAAGAAATCAAAACATCAGTTTTAATTCAAATTTTTAACAGTTAATTCCAGTTTGTTCTAACAAGGTTGATGTCTGTTTTTTTTTCCTTTGTGAGCGTCATAGTTCAGTTCTCTGTTGAACTGCTTGTTCTGCCACTGACTCTTGTTCAGAGCCTCTGCTGCAGGTGTTGATGATCAGCTGGCAGTCAGATACATTTGACTGATGTGGATCGTGCTCGTGTCATTGGGAAACTTCAAGATGATGTTCTGCAAATGCCAAGTTGCAGCTGTGTCCACGTATCATCTCCAAATTGAAGGTGAAGTTCGAAACACTGTGGGATGTCAGAATCAGATTGAGTGTTCCAAAAAGATGACGCGGCTCCTTCCGTCAGGCTGCTTCGTCAGCAGCTCGTTCATATTCATTATTCGAATTTGCTGGACTCTGATTGGCTAACAAACTAGCCTATGAGAGCAAGGTATACTGTTTCCTGCTCCGCTGCGCATGGCAACCTCAGACGTCGTGTCTTCCTGTTTGCTACGTCTTATGCTAACAGCTTTTAGCAGCAGCATGCTAGGCATGGTTTCAACTGGGGGAGCTGACGAACAAGCAGACGAGCAGTTCACATTTTAAAGAGAACATTTCATACATATTTCAGGACTTTGTGGTTATTTCTTAAGTATTAACCAGTAATATGAAACATTTTATATCTGAAAAACATCAGGAAACACTGATTAACAAACCTTCCAATCTGTCTGCGTTAAAATTTGGCTGGTTCCGTCAGGCTTCGGGCAGCAAACCTTTAATATTCATTATTCGAATTTACTGGACTCTGATTGGCTAACAAACTAGCCTATGAGAGCAAGGTATACTGTTTCCTGCCCCGCTGTGGATGGTAACATCAAGCGTCATGTCTTCCTTTTTGCTACGTCTAATGCTAACAGCTTTTAGCCAGCAGCATGCTAGGCGTGATTTCAAGTGTGGGAGCTGATGAATACTAACGAACAAAGGAGTTGTGATGAAACAGATACAGGCCGTTCGGACTCGGGAGAACTCGAGTTTTATCACCACCTGCGTAGTTTGAGAGATAAAAACTGAGAAGTTATTGACCTGTTTTCACACCCACTATGAAGGTAAGAACACCTGTGGAGCTAAAATATTCAACAGAAACCTCAGAAAATAAACGTTTTTAATGGAATGGTGTCTTTAAAGTTTGCACCAATATATATCAGATGGCTCTCAATCCAGAAAATCCAGAACAGACTGCACACAGCCAGTCTCTGGTCTCACAGGGCTGCCAGGACGACTGACATGACCACGGTCCATTAGACCAGTCCACACTGTTGTCTGTTACACATGCACTGGAACCTGAACATGTCGAGGAATGTTGTGTTCAGCGATGAGTCCAGATGCTGTCTGCAGCAGTTGGAGGAGAGGACTCAGAGAACTGATTACTGCACCACTAGGGTCACATGGACAAAAGTTAGACCAGCGTGCTGTGTGAAACTGACATGTAGTGTTTTTGGGGACAGAATTTGTGCACGAGAGACGTGAGGCTAAAATTCCTGAAAGTCCACTTACAGTGATGTTCAACACGAGCTGCTTCCATCAGGCAACACGTTACTTTACTGCTGAGAAACTAACGTGTTTTATTCTATCTGGATCTTCTGTGGTTGAATATTCTACAGATCACATACCTGATCAATCATAAAACACATGGAAGTCCCTTTAACTGGTAAACTAGTCCTGATCTGAAGCTCCAGAGCAGCAGTGGTTTGTCCTGAGGGACGAGTCTCACATTGTGGAACATTGTAGATTAGATAAGAGTAGACTGAAGTCCTTACCTTCATGTTATTGTTATATTGCACCATGTGATGCAGGTGTTCACAGTTTCATCAGATTCCTCCTCAGGATGTGGTTTCAGTATCTAGCCAGACTTTTCATGTCTTCAGATTGATCTGGTTCTTCGCTGGTCTCTTTTCTGTTGCTTCTGCTATGACATGCAGACACTCTGTGAACTACAGAGAAGGAACACACCCACTTCTTCTATTCATTTCTATTCTCCTCATCAGTCTTCAAGTAACACCTCACAGTCTGGTCTGGACTTTGCAACTTGTCTTTGTGCTACAATGAAGAAGCACATCAAGCCGCCATGTTTTAAGGCAACCCAGTGGATGGAGACCAGAAAGGAGTGGAATAACACTGCTGTGCATCAGAACCTGGTTTCACTTCACCAGTTGGGTCTTAACTGCTACTGGACCATAAGTCTGATCCAACCAGGGGAACTGGACCGGCTGGTTTCAGTGGTTCAGTATACGTCTGTATGCCCTCTGAGGGCGATTGATTTGATTTAAATCTATTTGCGGGTTGACTGTGATTAACACAGTCCTGTCATGGATGATACATGTATGTTTTCTGACAGCATGCTTTGAGTTTAGCTTCAGGATCCAGCTCACATGCAACACTGTAGATCACCATGATTAATGTGGAATGGGATTTTTATTGCTGATGGGAAACAATAACATTTATAAATGTGCTATAAAATCAGCACCATAACAAATATTTTTCCTTCGATTTAAATGTTGTTGGAATTCAATTCAGTAAGCTGCAGGACAATGTAACAGCAAGCACTGATCAACCTTATGCTTGAATTTGCTGCCTTCCTGTGTTGACTACAGGTACTACATTTCTGTGTAAAAGTTCTAAATTATTAACATCATGTCTACGGTGAATAACTTCCTGAATGGCTTCAGTTCAGAGAAACAGCGTCTGAAATGACTGATGAGGAAACAGCTGGTAACTGACAAGATGAAACTGCCACTATCCTAAATCAGCTGTAATATTCAAAATTTTGCAGAATTTTACACTGAATTTTATATTTTACACTCAATTTAGCATCACAGTTTTTAACATGGAATTCTGTGGTTATTCTGTACATCCAGGGATAAAGAACAGCAGGAATTTCTTAATATATCTTCCAAAATAACCATGCAGTGTGAAAATGTTGGCAGTGTCGAGGTTTATAAAACAGAGTTTGCAAAAATTATTGTAAAATTTAGGGGTTTGAAGTTGTTTCAACCAGCAGTTATATTTGGAAGTGGCTGTTTATGGTGACCTCTTGGCTTTTCTGAATGGACGGACTTCCAGAGGAGATTGGTGTCACCTTAAAACAGCTCTAATTCTCCAAAATTTCTGGGTGAACCAGAAGTGCTACATTTAACAACAACTGAACAAGAAAAAAAAGAGCTTTCAGGGAGGGAGACAGGGATGCATTGAAAAGTGTACAAAAAGAACTTAAAATCAAGATTAGAAGCAACAAAGAGGTGTACAGGAAAAAACTGGAGAACAAGCTCCAAGAAAAGAGATGTGTGGTCAGGGATGAAGAAGATCACAGGCATTCAGCAGGAGGAGGATCACTGAATAGAACTGAACATGTTCATCAACAGATTCAGTTTGGAGACAAGCCCAACCTCTTCCTCTCCTGCTGCAAGCCAAACAGACCTCCCACCCTCCCTTCATCCAAAGCTTCCCTGTCACACCTCAACTGTCTCACCTTCTACCTCAATCATGGATGCTATTTCTGGTGCTTTTCCATAATCTCCAACATCAGAAAAAGCTGGTGTCCCCATCCATCCTAAAGGCTTGTGCAGATCAGCTATGTGGGATTCTGCAGCATATCTTCAACCTCAGCCTCACCCAGGAGAAGATACCAGTTCTAAGGAAAACACCCTGCCTTGTTCCAGTACCAAAGACATCTCATCCATTGGCTCATATACAGACCTGTTGCACTAACATCCCACATCATGAAAGTCTTGGAGAGACTCATGATGGTCCACCTAAAAAAGCAAACAAGCATGTTTCAAGACCCACTGCAGTTTGTTTATCACAATGGGGTTGGAGTGGAAGACGCCATCATACACCTGCTTCAACAAACCCACTGTCTTCTGGACAAAGCAGGCAGAGCTTTGAGGATCATGTTCTTTGATTCCTCCAGTGCCTTTAACACAATTCAGCCTGCGCTATTGTGTCAAAAACTCCAGAAGACACAGGTGGAGGTCTCCACAATCACCTGGATTAAGGACTACCTCACAAACAGACCAAGGTTTGTGAGACTGAGGAGTTTTATGTCTGACCAGGTGATCAGCAGCACAGGAGCACCACAGGGGACTGTACTCTCACCATTCCTTTTCACTCTGTATGTTGGAGATTTTAAGGTTTTACGATGTTGGTAAAAGGTCACAGGTCATGCTGCAGGAGTCAGTGATCTAGAGTTGCCCAGACTTGTATAAACACTTCTGTCTTTATCTTAGAAACCAGTTGGTTTACGACTTGTTCCTGTTGTTTATCCCCAGGTGTGGTTGTTTATTCCACTCTGACTTCATTATCTGACCCACATTTGTTTCCCTTCCTTGCTTCATCCAGATGGGAGGTGTCTTTGTGAATAAAAAGGCAATGAAGAGGTGAACACATCAGAATCGTCTCAACACCTTGATTGGGGCATTCTCCTTTGCAAAGCTTATTGAAACCATACTCTGTGTCTTTTTGATAGTTATTTAACTTAGGGGTATTAAAATATCCTGTCACACTGTACACCTCAGACCTTTAGTACAGGTCAGAGTCCTGCCATCTACAGAAATACTCTGATGACTGAGTACAGAGAACTGGTGGACCACTTTGTGTCCTGGTGTTCGAACAATCATCTCATCTTGAATGTGAACAAGACAAAGGAGATGATTGTGGATTTTAGGAAGAGCAGCAACATGCTGAAACCCATTTCCATCATGGGAGAATAAGTGGAGGTGGTGGAGGAGTATAAATACCTGGTGTTCACCTGGACAACAGACTGAACTGGAGACACAACAGTGATGCTGTTTTTAGGAAGGGACAGTGTAGACTGGACTTCCTCAGGAAGCTTAGATCCTTCAACATTTGCAGCAAGATGTTGAAGATCTTTTATAATCTGTTATGGAGAGTGATCACATCTGCAGTCACCTGTTGGGGGCGGAGCATCAGAGCAGGTGACAGGAAGAGGCTGAGCAGATTGATAAAGTAGGTGGGTTCTGTTCTGGGGACTGATCTGGAGTCTCTTGAGTTGATTGTCCAAAGGAGGATGGTTCGGAAAATGAAAATCATCATGGAGAACCCTCATCATCCTCTTCATAACACAGTAACTCAACAACAGAATGTTTTCATTCAGAAGCTTCTTCAGATCCGCTGCAGCACAGACCTCTACAGGAGATCCTTCTTGTCCACAGCTAGAACCCTCTACTATGGCTCCCTGAAAAAGAACTGAGCTACAACAATATTTAATTTCCTTTCAGGGATTAATAAAGTATTTTTGATTTGATTTTTTGATTTAACCACTGGACATATTCACAATTATGTGCATTTACGTGTGTGGTGGTAAAAACCAATAAAAATAAAAATAAATAAATCTAAACATCAGTCCTGTTGAACATTACCCATTTTTCTGAACTGAGGTCATTCAGGAAGCTTCGATAAGATATCACTTTTTATAACTTTTACATCAAATCCAACTTTAATAAAGGTAAAAAAAAAAATCGTTTTAAGAAACACATATGAAAAGAAACAAGGAAACTACGAGCCATGTTTCAGTTTGATAGCTCATCGCACTGTTTTATTCAATTACTGACATCTCAGGAGAAGAGGAGAGCCGTACAACTCTGCTGTTGGTAAACCACAGTTTTTCTTTCTTTTTTGTTTTTTCTTTCTTTTTGTTTGTTTTTTGTTGTTGTTTTCAATAGCGTTGATGCAACACTGAAAAAAAGCGCTATTTCCAAACAAACACAGGTCCCTCGTTAGTGATATGTAAGAGGCAGAGAGAATCTCACCTGGACAGTTTTGCATGAAACATACCAATAAAAAAAAAAGTTCAAACATTTCTTGTTTTTTTTTTTCTTTTTTGTTTTTGCAGTTTCACATATATTAATAAATATCAATACCAATAAACACTCAAAAAATTAAAATATTAAGTCACAGGTACTGGAAAAGCTCCACTTTTAAATCACAATGATAAATGTACAAAACAATAGACATCTCATATAAATGTTAATGTTTTTTCATTTTTGTTAGAGATTTGAATCTCATTTTAGAAGAAATTAGTGGATAAAACTAAACTTGGAGATTCAGTATTTCCTGAGGTTTATGGGTTCCCCCAAAAGGCCAGAAGAGGGGAATGGCTTTTATGTTACCGAGGAGATATTACAACAGGTCAAAGTGTACCTTTCAGGGCACCAGTCGGATTAAGGACAAGGAGTTTTCCCTGACAACGTGCCAGGATACTAAGAAATTACGAGCACTTATTGTAGTATAATAAATGTTCCAACTTTACATCCCACCTTCCTCTATTTAGGCCACAAAATCATTTTAAAACCATTAGAGCAAAGTCCTCTTAATCCTTTATGACTCTTTGCTGGTCCACTTTGAGAAGTTGTGACGCTCCCTTTTTTTTATCTTAAATATCACCTCTTTAAATGCTGGAAGCCACCACAACACCGAGCCGACCACAGCCAGCTGTCACGGCACATTCTGACCATGTGACCAGGAAGTCGAAGAGGTCACGTTTGCACTTGATGCAATGACACGACGAAAGCATAAAATATCCAACCAAATGAACACAGATTGGAGGAATCGGTGAAAGGGGGGGGGGGGGGGGG
>SSNP01000032.1:3054066-3066498 GCA_006937955.1 Pachypanchax playfairii | reverse complement strand
GGGGGGGGGGGGGGGGGGGGGGGGGGGTCATCTGAATAAAATGTAAAACGAACAAACAAAAATACTTTGAAAAACTGTACATGTAAACATCACACTTTCACTGAGTCCAAAACCAGAGGGAAAATACAAAGCTTCACACAGGTTTACAGTACAAACCCCTGCACAGAGCTACAGTCTCTTTTCAGTGCAGGAGAGGCAACAAGTCAAATCATATAAATAACAATAGAAGTTACACAGACCATCACAAAATGATAAGTTAAAACAGGCAAGGGCTAAACCACTTGGATTTTTTTTAACAGTGCTGTACCCACAGAGAAAAAAAAGAAAGATTCAAAACATCTTTTATCACTCTTTGTACAGATATACAGTACATTTATCTGACCACTTTAGCAATCCACAAGCTACAAGGGGAATTTTTAATCAACACCAATAGATTACATCGTCCAGTCAATACAAAGAGTAAATTCATTGGGCATCATTAAAAAAATAACAAAACCGAAAACAAGACGAGTGGTTTGCTGCTGATCACAGTCATTTCAGCACTTTTTTTTTTTTTTTAAACTCTGAAAGCCAATCTGCAAGCAGACGTTTGGTTGTGAGAACAAGCGTCGACACGGTGTTTGACGTGAAGTGAAGAGGATCTGCTATGGCGACATTACAAAACGAGAAGGTTGGAGGAGACACGGAAGACATGTGAGGACCCACCCAGGGTTACATGTGTCTGAGCCCAGAGGGGTGTTGTCAGGTGTTAGCTTAGTGTTAGAAGCTGTTCAATGATGTTTCATACAAAAGGTTTAAAGAATCTAAAGTCTAAAATCGTTCCTCGTCCAGCTGTTCACTCCTGTCGGCTGACTGGTGTTTATGTTTGGATGAATCAAGTCATTCACACTCAGAAAAACTTGAGCTGCTTTGTTATTAAATTATTTGAAACAAATAGTTTATTAATAGTGTTTAACTGCTTCTAAGTTTATTGGATCATCTTCAGCAGACTACCTGAGGCAGGTTGAAACCCCTCGATGGCAAAGATTAAAGCAAAGTACGGCAACAGATTGAGGATAAAATCACGTGTGTGTTTTGTGTCAGTATAATTTAAAAAGCTGTTGCTTGTTTTGGTTTTGGATTTCGGAGCTCTAGTTGCTTGAACGCTGTTATCAGACTGACTGAGCCGTTCCCCTCTGAGCCTCTTTATAACCCCCCCACCCCCCCACATGGACTTTGGACAGTGATGAGTTCAAACTGAGCTTCACTCACGGAGCTCGCTGCTGAAAACAGCCTCTGATTGTGAGTTCTTCGGCTGCAGCCAGTTCTCAGTGTTGGAACTGAAGCCGATGCTCCAAATGAGGTAAAGACACTAAAATCACTGTGTTGCGTTTACTTTAATCCTGAGCTATAAAGTGCTTCCTACCTTGTATTAGATGGCAGAATTTAAATGTGAATGTTACCCAACCCTGCACACAAACAAGCCAGTGGTTACGCAGCCTGATTGTGGGTGTGGTCACGCAGGCTTTGTTGGGTAAACTTTGTTATGAAAGTCGTGGATGAGAATGAAACAGATACATTTGCAAAGAGATCTGCGATAAATACAGAAATATATCTCTTTAAACTTTGACACATCAGTAAGGTGCAAGCCACGTTCGGCCGCTTGGAGAGTCATTGTCATTGTTTGGAATGTTTCACAGACTGATGTTGTACAACCTGGGTCACTCCACTTACACACAGACACAAAATCAGCACACCACATCAAGACTTATACCAAAAAAAAAAAATCTTAAAACACTCACACACAAACCTGCACAACTGTTTTGTGCTGAGTGACTCACCAGTAAAAGTTGTTTGACTGTGCTCCAGATCTGCTTTTTAAAACTCCAGTGTGTCGTCACACACACACACGAAAACACACACACACACGAAAACACACACCATAGCAGAAAGCTGGGAGAGTAAACTGTGATGTGATTACATCTTCTTCAGATTGTCTCTTGCTTCTTTTCAAACGGCGCGTTTGAAAGTGGAGATGCGATTCAGAGTGTCTGACGCCGTCGAGGTCAGAAGGGACGACACGGACAGAAAAACAAGGCAAAGGAGTGGATGTTGTCTGAGCGTCCTGTTTGTGCCCTCACACTGCATCCAGTGCTCTGCATTCATTCGTCTATGTGCCTTTTTTTTTTAACCTAAATGCACACTTCTACAAAATAATCCTCCCAAAACATGTTTAAGTAAACAAGACGTGCAACATCAAGTGTGATTTTTCTGCCAGGTCCCAGATTTCCTTTCTGTCACAACACATGACTGATCCGAACACATGAAAGTGCTCCAGCTATGAGGTTAGTATCAACAACAACATTGAAACCGGCTACAATGCTGCATGGGATATCGTTTCTTTTTACAACCTCACTGTTACAGCAGAAGAGGGTTGTGATGAAGCACTTTTCTCTTAAAACGTCTTCATTTCAGTAATCATGACTAATTATCTTCTATATTGCACCTTTTTGAATCCATTTTCTAGTTAGTTGGTTTTTTAAACCAATGGTGTTTCACCTTGTTTCCCTGACAGGCGTCTGCGACCTCTAGTTGCATACCCACGCGTCCTACAGCCCCTTATTTAAAAAAAAAAATCACACAAAAAGTCCAGTTTGCTAATGAGTCTCAAACTAAAGTGTTTAAATAACCACTTTACCAAGGCAGAATTTCACCATGTGATGATTGATCATGTCCTTCTTTTCCTGTCTCTAAATTTCTTTTAAATGTTTTTTTTTTGGCATATATTTGAGTCAGTTTGTCTGACAGTGTGAGTTGAGGTTAACGGGGCCGTGGCAGGCTGCCACATCTTTTAGCAGCGATTCGTCTGTGGATCAGGAAATGACTCAACAACCCAATCAGAACGGGCCACTGCGTGGCGCGTTTAGCTTCAGTGTAAAAACAGACAGAAGTTATGATGTTAAACTACGGATTTGATGTCACGGTGGTTCAGTCTTTGTACCAATGCACATCTTTTTTTGTTTTTTTTTCACATCGATCATCGCTTCCTGAGACAAATGGAGGTTCCAGTGGCTTAATGAAGTGAATGGGATGAGCGGCTACACGAAACAGGGCACTAAGGTCAAAGTGAATCAAATGCATAAATCAACATTTCTCAGCCCGTGATATGTTTTGGTCTGTCCAAACACAAAAGCATGTGGGAATAAGTAAAGGTAGCATACCTACAGGACCCACTGTGCACTGACGTATCACTCGTGTTTGATTGTGTCTTTTTGTGTGAAAGTCTGCTCGAACGTGTGAGACACAGAGGGACAGAGGTGGACAGGCTGAGGGGGGGGGGAGGAGGGGGCGTTGGCACGGTTTGGCTCAGTTCTGTTGCAGGATCAGGTTTTCCAGCTCATCCGCAGAGCGAAGCAGGAAGGCCGCGGACTCTCTGTAGCCTGCGATGAGCTGCCTCACTGCTGTCACCTCTGGAGGGCTGAGCTGGGCTGAAGCTCCGCCCCCACTGCCTCCCTGACCGTGACTGTTGGAGGTGGAGGAGGAGGAGTTTGGGCCGACGGACTTCATGCTCAGATCTGTGGGACCTGGACCAAAGAAAAATCACATATCAAGTTTCTACACATTAATTACACAAACATACAGGTGACAGGTGAGATGAAAAAACACTGGTATGTTCTGCTGGAACAACTTTGGGTTCTACTAGTTATGCTGATGTTATTTAAACATGTAACTGTATAATGTTCCTGTTAGATAATCTGTTTGACTAAAAATGCACCGAATTAAACAGTTAAACAATAAAAGTTATGGTAGCTCAGCAACACGGAATAAACCTGACTATGATTCCAGGAGGAAGAAGAAAGGCTACAGAGAATATTCAATATAACAAGTTTAGTTTTGATTTCTTGTTGTTGTTGTTGTTGTTTTCCAGATCTCATCTGTGATTTTGTGTTGTTTATTCAGTTCCTCTTGTCCCCATGTCTAGTCTGGTGTCTTGTCTCATTCCCCCATGTCTTTAGGTTCAACTTTTATTTTATCCCAGTCCTGGTTTCCTGTTTATTTTGGTTATGATTGTACTTCCTGCACTCTCAGAAATAGAGGTACGAGACAAGAACATTTTTGTACCTATAGGTAAATTGTTTTAAAATGTTCCCTCAAAAGTATAATATTGGTCTTTAAAAGGCCAGAAACGCCCCTTAGAGGGTTCAAATTGATATAAAGTACAAATTTGTACCATTTCAACTGCACCTGCAACCCTGGCCAAGGCTGGTTAATCTCCATTTTATTAGGTTTCATCCATCATTTTCAATATTATGTTTCAGAATGTTGGTTTTATACTTCACAACGTGGCATAATTTTACTGTTTTAGTGGAAAAACTTCATAAGGTACAAGAAGGGTACAAATTCTTGTTGCTGGGGGTGTACCCTGTAGTCCAGGTCCATTTTTGTACCTTATGAAATTGTTCCACTAAAACAGTAAAATTCTGCCACATTTTGAAGTCTAAAACCAACATTCTGACACATAATATTGAAAATGATGGAAGAAACTTAATAAAATGGAGATTAACCAGCCTTGTCCAGGGTTGCAGGTGCAGTTGAAATGGTACAAATATGTACTTTATATCAATTTGAACCCTCAGAGGGACATTTTTGACCTTTTAAAGACCAATATTGTACTTTTAAGGGAACATTTTAAAACAATTTACCTATAGGTACCAAAATGTCCTTGTCTCGTACCTCTATTTCTGAGAGTGTGTGTCCCTGCTTTAATGTTAGGTCTCTTCATTCACCTGTCACGTTTACTTCCCAGTGTTTTCAGCTTCTGTTTTGTGTCCAGGTGTTTTGAGTTTGTTCATCATTCAGGTTGTATTTAAGTCTTGTGTAGTTGTCAGTCAGATTGTCAGTTTGTTCTCGTTTCCCTCCGGTCACACTTTAAGGATTGTTTCAATGTGGATTATCATGATCATCATCATCATCTCTTTGTCGTTTGGTTCCGTCCTTCACCCTCATCCCTCTGTGAGTTTTTGTTTTGCTGCCCCGTCAGCCGTTTTGGTTTACTTATTAAATATTCATTCCAAACCTTGTCATTTGTTGAGCGTCGCTTCTCTGCGCCTGGATCCGCTACTACAACCTCGAAACGTAACACAGGAATAAAAGTCTCATTTTTACGAAGTCTAGCTGCACAATTTTGAGGAAGTAACAAAATGCAGGAATGTAAACAAAGTGATTTATTTTGGCAGGAAGTGGAGAATCAAATCAAGAATCTGTCGTTTCTGAGTGTTTGTCTCTTTCTGAACTATTCTAATGATTCTCAGTGTTTTACGGGGTGTAAATATAATGACTAAGTGGCTTCTCTGGTGTCTAAAGACAAGATGGTCCATTTGTTTGATGCACAAACACAGAAAGCAGCTTCTCCTGATTTGGACGAGATTTTGGATGAGGATCTGACTGGGTTATACAGGATTAATATGGATCTTCTATAACGTGGTTCCAGGCCTTTAAAACTTTGTATACAAGTAATAACATTTTAAATTAATTCTGTTTTCAACAGGTATCCAGTGCAGAGAACTAACTGTACCTGTAAGAAAACAAGCAGCAGCATTTAGAATCAGCTGCAGTCTGTGAACGGGACATTTTGGGAGACCTGTAAAAAGTCAGCTGAAGTAATCCAACCTGTTTGTTATGAAAGCATGAATTAGTTTTTAGATCTACTTTTGATAAAAACCCTTAATTTTTTAAGTATTTCTCAAGTTAATTCGCTTCTTAATCTAAAATATGTGGACTTTCAAATTAAAAGCACATTTGGATTACTGTATTTATAACAATATAATACAGTATATGGATTATTTTGTAATTTCTGATCAACCAGTGACTAAACTATGAGTTGACAACACTTTTCTGAATATCTGATCTATAAATCATTTTTTTTCGGAGTCATTTCATTAACCTGGACTCACCGTTGGTTTGTGCAGCACCAGAGTTCTGCTGGTTGCTGCTGACCGTCCCGTATCCTCGCAGGTTGTAGTTGAGGCCTCCGTTGGTGTAGAGTTGGTCTTGGGCGAAAGCGGCACTAGTAATGGAGAACCCTGACGGTGCCACAGGGGCCGGATCCCTCGTGATGGGCTTGTCAACGGAGATAGGCTCGTCCTACAAAACAAAACAATGTTTGGACAAAAAGTAGTTTGTTATGAGGTTTGTTGCTGCTGCTGATGTAAATAGACGTTTGAACAAATCGCTTCTAGGCAGATTCACACACTGCCAAGACATTTACCGTCGCCTGGTAGGCATCGAGCCGCATCCTCTTGGCAGCATTTCGGGTTTCACTCTCGCAGGCAGCAGCGAGGATGTTCTCAGCCATGGCAGAGGTGAGGTGAGGAGGAGTTGGTCGTATCTGCCAACAAGGTTTTATCATGAAAGGGAATGTTTTGGGATTCGTGTAGAAACGTTACACAGAAAGGAAATTAACCAGGACTTCACTTTGTACCTCAAAGCCGCCTTTTTTCATGCGTCGACAGGATTTGAGGTAGGTGCGGATGCGCTTGCGGGAGCGCTCCTGGAACTCGGGGAACTGGCGACTGCAGGACTCGATGATGGCCTGGATCTTCTCCTTGGGCTGTTTGGAGATGGGCACCATCCGGTCCAGATTCTCATCCACGAACAGACGCACAAACATCTGACAGACCCGAGGAGAGGGGGAGGGGAGAGAGGAGATGTAGAGCAGAAGAAATTTCAAACAGGAGAATGAGAATGAATGGCCAGGAGGATGGTGTGGGGGGGGGTTCAGTTCAGATAAATATTCCAGATATTTGTTTAAAAACTTGTGTTTGCATTTTTACAGCTCAGCTGTTATCTTGGATCATTTAAAAGTCCCACATTAGCAGTTCTCACAAAATAAACGAGCGTCTGACAGAAACTGGGCGAAGAGTATTTTTCAGATTTGATATCAGCGAGTTTAATATCTGCAGAAGGAAATAATTTAAAGGCTGAATAATGACCGAATGTTTGATTATTTACTTACATTGAAGGCTTTAAGTCTCTCAGGGTCCATCCCCTCAGCATCGTTGATCTTGTCATTATCGTCGTGGTCATCGTGATCATCATCATCATCATCAATGATCTGCGCCCGACCAGAAGTCAAGTCTTCTGTGTTCATGCTCAGTTCAGTTTTTACAGAGTCATAGCTTCCTGAGCTGTAAGGAGGCGACTGAAAACACACAGAGAATAACTTTGTAGATCAAACACACACACACACACACACGGAGCGAGACGAGATCCCGTCCCTACCTTGTTGGCGAACTCTGTTTTTATGGGGTACTTCTTGTTGGGATCTGCAGGGAAGGAGTTTGGTGGCGAGTTCCCAACCGGCAGCAGTCTGTCACTCAGGTTGACCGGCTGCTGATCTTCTGAGGAGGATGAGGACGAGGTGGTGCTGAAGTCAAGGGGAGCACTCAACCCGTTCTCTGTCACCTCCCCGTAGGAGGCCCCGCCATCTTGGGGGTTCGTACCCACCGTCAGCGCCTCGGGGGAGGTCAGGGCTGGCACCCCGTTGGCACTGCTGCTCTCTGAGGAGTCATCATCTGGTGGGGGGGGGCAGGATACAGAGATGAGCATCTTTAGCATTAATTCAGGTTTGTTTACTACAACAAGCATGATTCCAGAGGAGCGAGGGGGGGGGGTGGTACTACGTGCTGTGCCTTCTGAAGGAAGTGTGCATTAGGGTCAGCTGTCAAGACAAATAAAAATTAGGAGGGAAGGAGGGGATGCTGTGCATTTTTGCAGAAAGAGGAACAAGAAGTGTGGGTATGAAGGGACTGATGGGGGGAAGGGATCTCTCACTCCTCTCTGTGGATATTACACCTTTTGAACAAGTTTGGCGTGCTGATGTCACAAATCATTCCCACATCTGTCTCATGCATGTTCAGTAAAACACTTTCTATCTCCTATGTAACCGTTTGCCCCCATTTTGGATCTTTTCACTAATCTCTAAGGGTTAATATCGGCCTTTGCCCTACTTTCTGGAGCTCTGCTCCCTGTAAGAGAGGGGTGCAGTGGATTGGGGGCTGTGATGTTGTTCCACGCCCCAGCTGCTGTAAGAGTGGATTTAAATGGATTAGTCCACTAAGAAAGAGGCAAGCTGTTTCCTGCGTAACACAAATCTGTACTGTACTTCCTGTTTAATGAAAGCATCTTTAAACAAAACCAGACCATCCAGCAGCAGCTGTAAGGAATGTCTTACCCTCCTCTTCTTTAACGATGGCAGCCGGGTTGCTGACCCGCTCCCCGTTAGGTGGACTGGACTCAGGCACTGCTGGCTGCTCAGCTGCAACCCATGTGGGCTCAGCGTTGTTCATGTCCTCGCTGCTCACCGAACTGTCATCCTGAGGGGAAATCATGTGACAAAAAAACAACTGAAACAAGAAAAAATCGACTGCAAGGGCAAAAGGAAGAAATGACTAACCCGTCTAATGACAGATTAAGTTTTCTAACGCTGTGATTGGATCAAAATCTACATTCACACCGAATTAAATAAATAAACGCGGATACACTGACGTTTTTTTACAGTGGAAGGAATCTAAAATGATTCTTAATGGTGTAATTTTAGGTAATATTTTACTTAACTTTGCTTAAAATAGACATTTGTAGTAAAAACAATCATATAATTTATGACCAGAGAAAAAATGTATTCAATGTTCATTTTTGGTGAAAATACTGAGGCCAAACTGCAGAATAAAAGGAGGGACTGGAGAAGTCTCTCTGATAACTAATATGTTTCTCGGAGCACTGCTATTTTTAACTGAGTTACGTAGAGACCCTGAAGATGCTTGTTGTAGCGTAACAAAATCATGAGTACACCACTGGGCTGAGGATTAGCCACAAGGAGAGCTGTATACTCTCACAGACTCTAAAGGCAGACCCGAGTCCTGGTTTTGGGAACACATGAATTGTATTTACAAACCAGAGCAAAGGTGAGCGTCACAGAGCGACAAACAGGCCCGTTTGCTTCACGCTAACAACAACGACCTGCATTTAGGCCGTCATGTGTCAGCTGGCATCTCACTCGGATGGAGAGCGCTAAACTACCACTGTGACGGGGATCGAGGCAGAAGTACACGTTGTCAACTCATTCCCTTCACACGAACACACATATAGGCCTAAACCCCCGGGAACACGCATCCGTCCCTGTGTAAGAGGTTTGTGGAGGACCAGAATGCTCAGTGACGGCTCTATTAGGCACCAAGTGAGTCGTGTGGGATTAAAAAGAGCCTCTAATCACACGGTTTCAGATAGGTAGCAGGCGTCAAAGAAATATACAACTAATGAAGCAGGATGAGTTTCATTTTAAAAAGACTGAAGGGAAAATACATTTCTAAGAAAGAAATAGGATTATATATATCTTTATGTAAAAAGTTTCCGAACACTTTTAAAATAAACAGTATTTTAATCAGAGTTTTTGTCTTATGCAGCTCGTAGTCATCCTAAAGTTCTACTTTTTTTTTGTTTTTTAGCACAAAAACCTTTAAAATCAAAGAATTTAATCTGTTTTTATCAGTCCTGAATATAAACTGAAGTGCATGACTGATAGTGTGCTTGATAATAATAATAATAATAATAATAATAATAACGATAATAATAATAATAATAATAATAATAATAATAATAATAATAATAATAAAACAGCTGATCACAAACATGTTGGAGCTTCATTTAAACCTGAAGTAAAATAAAATCTGAGTTGACATGAGAAGTGAAGCCTGAGGAGAGAAAAGCCTGAGAAATGTATAAACATTTGCATCATGTGACCTTTTTTTTTTTTTCCCTCAACATGACGAACCTTCTGAACCAGCAGCAGAAACAGGGAACGCGACCCTGCAGGACGACTGAGATAACCCTCTCTGTCCTGTTAACCATTAAACCATTCAAATTCTGTTTCCTATAAGAGTTTGTTCATTTGTACTCACCCACAAATCCCAGTCTGGGTCACTGTTCCAGATAATCCTAATTATTCCAGAGTGAGGCCTACATTAACACCATCAAGTTCTGCTCCCTGCACTTTAGTGGCAGTGGGTGTTTGACTGTTTCTCTAGCAGCGACACATGGGAGTGGTTTTACACATGACGTCTCTCGTACAAAAGCTTTCCTAATCCCCACTTCACTCGGCGCTCCTCCTCCCAGCAGGAAGAGTACTCTGCTTGTTAAATAATGAATTAAAAGTTGGGAGGAAGGATGCCCTGATTCGCCTGCACAAAGCATCCTTCTCAGCAGGCTGAAGAGAAAATACTCAGAGGGCTTGTGCACTCACTCAGTGCATGTATGGCACATTTTATAATGAGTCTGGTCAGTCTTTCACAAACAGAAAGAGAAACTCACCCTCTCGTTTGCGGTCATGCACTGCAGCTTCATTTGCTTCAGGTAGGTGGCAGTAAGAGGCATGTTGTAATCAATAAGGTCGGGGACCAGCGAGGTGGGCCGGTCATTTTCTGACAAAGAAAAGCAGTAAAACACAGTTTAATGTTTAACAAACACAAAGCTGATATTTCACAAGAACTTCCAAACAAGAATTCCACTTAGAAGAAAAACAGAAACGTCCTTTACAACAATTATTTACTGTTTAAAGACAAATACACAAATCATTAAAACATTTAGAGGATGTGAATCAGACTTGAATTCTCAGGGATATTTTTAAGAAGTTAAAAATCCTTAAAACAGACACAGTTCAGTGATTTAAACTCACTATAAAATGTAAAAGTTGTCAATGAACTCTGTTTCCTTTTGGATCCACATGTTAGAACTATAATATACAAAAGAGAACAAATACAAAAAGGCACATTATGATATCTGAGCTCAAAGTGAAAACTGTCCCTTTGATAAGAAGTCATGACCATTACACTAACAGCATTATATGTAAATAAACAAATCTAAATGATGAAATGTTCTGCCTGAAGTCCAGAACCAGCAAACTGCTGAAAATCTGAAAGAATAAACAAACAAACGAGGATCCAAGCTGTCGAATCACTGGAATCTAGTGTCGAAATATTATGCGAAAACATTTTTCTCTCATGCTCCTGCAGCTGTTTCCTTCAGAGAAGAAGCCATTCAGCGCTCAGTGGTGACTAAAGTAAACATCCTTTTAACTAGTGGTGTGCATCTCTACCTGCCTCACGATTCGATCCGATTCCGATTATCTGCCTAAAGATTCGATTTAATTCTGCAATACATCACGATTCTTCGCACTCAATTTTTCAATAACTTACTACAAGCAGTCGGATATTGTTTTGAATTCTTTTTTATTACGGTATACCTGACAAAACATAAATCTTTCCACTGAAGTGAACGACCATTTTTAAAGTGTGCTGCCTATTACGTAAATAAAAAAAATTTATGTATAAAAAATAAAATTTTCAGTACAGCAGCTATAAGACAGGATTCTACATTTCACATGTAGTATACCAAAACAAATAGCATAGGCTTAGCCTGTCTATTTAAAAGTGCAAATATTCAAATAAAACAATTCCTTGTTTTTCATTCAAAGTGTGCTGGATAAAACATTTTTAGCAGCTTAAAGACAAGGACACTTGAGAACCTGGATTGAGTGGGAATCACGATTATGTCACATGCTACTACTACTACTGTCATTTAGCAGACGCTTTTATCCAAAGCGACTTACATTGAGAGAACATACAAGCAAGAATTCAAAGAGAAGGAAAAAAAAATATAAGGAGGTGGACTGTTTGGAGTCCAGTTTAATTCCGACGCTGATACATCAAGTGTATCAAATTTTTTTTTTTTTTTTTTTTTTTTTGCTGCATGCTGCATCGATGCAGAATCGTGCACGGCCGAATCGCGATGCATCTTAGAATCGATCATTTTTCCCACCTCTACTTTTAACACAGCAGAGTTCTGAACTGAAACAAGCTGTAATCCATCAAACTCACAACTACCAGCTCACGGAGTCGCCACACAGCTAAGATCAACAACAGAAGTTCCACATAAACATGTAAAGTGCTGAATATTTACTGCAGTTCAGTTTTTATAGCTTCACCAGCTTCACGCTTCAACTGGCACCAAGTTAGTAGAACCTGTTCACTGTGTTCACATGCTGTGTGAGATCTGAGTTAATCGCAGACAAGCGGCTTCAACATCTTGCTGAATGAAACAAAAGCTGCTGCAGTCTCCACATCAGCCACTAGAGGAAGTCTGAGATCATTTTAGAGACTCGGTTCAATCCCAGAGCCAATCGTCTCTGGTCTTTGTTACATCATGTCATGATGGATAAACACACGTTTTATTTAATGGGAGCTCCAATCAAAACCTATTCAAACACCTAAAATCACTTCAGCTCATTCAGATGTTGACGGGATGAAAACGAACTCACAGTCACGTGTTTCTTTATGTTTCTCAGAGAAACAGCAAGCTAACATGGAGGATTGGTTGATTCATTTCATCTTAAGGAATAGA
>SSNP01000032.1:3021566-3046566 GCA_006937955.1 Pachypanchax playfairii | reverse complement strand
TCTCTTCTCCTCTCTCTTCGCTCCTGCTCTCCCAAGTGCGAGGTAATGATCGTTACCATGGCAACTAAAACCAGCTCACAGAGCGGGTTTGTTTTAATCCGGCCCTCACTCTCCCTCCCTCTGTATGGTAGTTGCTGTCCCCTGTCAGTATGGGCTACATGGGATGATAATAAATGAAATAATAGCGTCCTGCCGTCTCATCATCACAGCTGTAATCTATCTCGCTTGGAGGTATCATCATCTTCTCCTCAGTGACATCACCGCGCTGAAGCTGCTGCTGCTGCTGCTGCTGCTTGGGACAATGGTGTCAGGTCCATTCACGCTGGATTTGGATAATCTCATACAACTGCGGGGTGTGTGGTGCACCCACGTCGCTGCTGCATCCCTCAACAAATGATCCCCTCATACACACAGAGAATTCAGCTGGGAGCATTTCCTCTAACCTCAATCGATACTTAATACTGCAAAACCTGTAGGTGAAGTCTGAGCCTGAGAACAAGGTGCTCAATCCTTTTTCAAGTTTCTTTGTTAGATTGTTTAATAAAACTGAAGAAATATCTGAGAATATCTAAAAGTTCAACATGATGCACTCGGTCGTCTGGGTCAACTGTGAGAAAACAGACTAAGACTTTAAAGTAAAAACCGGAGGATTGTGTTTAAGATTGGTAAAACATTTCAGTTCTAGTTTAGTGGAATCCTAAAAGGTAATAGCTGAAACTGTATTTCCTGTTTGAAGGCCTCCGCGTGCCCTCCTGCTCCAATGAGCTCTTTGTTTTCCAAACACAAGTCAACAGGGACTTTAAGATTCACCTCAAAACCCAGAATGCTTTTAGTGTGTGTGTGTTTTACTGTGGTAAACGTCTCAGGAAGAGCCCGTAACTGAAGTATCTCCGAGGAGAACAGATGTTAAGCAGCACTATGGAAGTACCGTCTCCTCAGCTGCACAACACTTTATAAAAGATACACGGTAGCGTCCCTAATCACTGAGAGCACAGCAAAACTCTTGCCCTCCTTCTCCTCGTTTCCTCCAGCTTTCTAATCCCGCAGGACTTTGCTCTCCCTAGTCACTGTACAACCAGCCCCCATCCCCTGCGCCTCCCACTGTCCCGCACCAAACCGCTCTGTTGCTAGGAGACTGGAGGGGTTGAGTCGACTGCCCCCACCCCCGCTGGCAGTCTCTCTCTCTCTCACACACATATACACACGCACGCACATTGTATCAGTGCGCTGTCGAGGGGAGAGAGGAGTAGTCCTGCACACACCCAGGTCAGGAGGAGGAGGAGGAGGAAGAGTGGGTGGTGATGGGGGGGAGGAGGGGGCGGGGGGGGGGTGTTCATGGGAAGCAGCTGGGTCACAAAGGCATGAAGGCAAGGATGGAAGAGATCCACCAGAAATTAGCCTGAACAGATGAATGTGACAAGGAAACAAATCTGAAATGCAGAATTGTAGCTTTGAACTTAACTTTTAAATTCAAGCAGCAAATAGATGGAGATTTTATTCCCATACGGAGGCAGCGCAATAAGTAGCTTAAGTTAGGGGAGCTGAGATGTGTGTTCAGGTGCTTTCAGTGTGTGTGTGTGTGTGTGTGTGTGTGTGTGTGTGTGCACCCAGACAGGAGGGAGTAAAGATGGCTGTGTCAACAATACTCATGACTCAGATTATCTCACTGCAGATGTGACAACAGGTCATCTTTTAAAGTCTCGTCTTCTCTCTGTAAATCTGTCAACCAGCTAATGAACACATAAATGGGACAAGCCTTGTTTCTCCCACGTGTGTGTGTGTATGTGTGTGTGTGTGTGTGGGGGGGGGGGGGGTTGTATTTCTGACCTCCTGGGGACCCGTTTCCTGACTTTTACTATCTTTCTGGGGTCCGAGGGTTCTTGTGGGGACCGAAGCCTGGTCCCCATGAGGGGGACTCCCCTTTTTAGGGTTAGGGGTTAGGTTTATAGGTATGGTGTGAATAGAGTTTTAGTTAGTCTTAGGGTTAGTTATAGATCAGTAATGGTTAAGGTTAGGAAAAGGGTTTGGGTTAGGTATAAATCTAGTTACTAAAATCAATGGAAGTCAATGGACAGTCCCCATAAGGATAACAAAACACACTTGTGTGTGTGTGTGTGTGTGTGTGTGTGTGTGTGTGTGTGTGTGTGTGTGTGTGTGTGTGTGTGTGTGTGTGTGTGTGTGTTGCTACATGAGGGACAGTGCAAGATGAAGGTTTTGGGGATAAAAGAGACCATCACCTCGACAGTGTGCACATTTTTATAAATAAACCCAGTGCCTTTTCTTTTTCTTTACTTTCCACCATCATCCTCTGCACTCTGCTTCAGTTCATAAAGCCCTGTCATTAAATCCACATTAGGTGCACCGAGCTCGACCCCTCAGTCTGACGTTCGTGTGTGTGCGCTTCTTTCTCTGCAGCTCCCACTATGAGCATTATTTGATAGAGTGTGTGACATCCTTAATTTCCCACCGAGCCTGGGACACAGACAGTCCCACCTCAGACTGTCACTGATTATGTTCCAGTCACTGACTAAAAAAATGGCATGTAAATGACTCGTACATACATCATCACATCCCAGAGTCCACCTCGGCATTCTCCAGCCATCGTTACACTGTCCCAGTTCGTTTAACGTTGGCCTGGCAGAGGCGTTAAACACGACAGCGGTGCAGTGGGAAGATCATTGTCGTCCTAAAGATGGTGAGTGTGTGAGCGCGTGCACGTGGAGCACAACTCAGACTATCTCCCACACAGGGGGGAGGCCCCCGGGCCAGTTAAAAATGGTGTTAATTTCTCCTCCTATGGGAAAGCAAAGAACAGTCTCTCCATGGCAACAGAGAGAGTGCTGAAGGGAGGAACGACAGAGCATGTGATCAGCGACCCCTCTCTTTGTATGAACACACATACGTGTGCAGTATGGATTTCATCACGTACTTACAGTAAGTCAGAGTAACAGGGCAACGGGTGAAATGACACATCCTGAAATAAACTTTCCATCTTTGTTTTGTTTAACAAAGAAGAGTCGCTGCCCTCTAACTGCTCAAAGAGGAAGCGGGTCGTTCAGTAGAACACGTGTTCAGGTGAATTCTCTGTGGCTCTGATGAGATCAGAACAGGATTTTTGTTTGGGCTTTTGAGCATTTTGTCATTTGAACCTTTGAGTGTGAACCTACTCATGGGTTCCTCCTCATCAGTGCTGCCTGAGCAAAAACAAAAAAAAAGGAAAAGAAACAACAACAACAACAAAATGCTGGATAAAAGCGTAGGAGATGCTCCATGCAAAAAAAAACAACATTAATGCAAATGCTGCTGAATAATAGGGCCAGTATTCTTTTGACTCTGTGGCCCTTCCACAAAAGACGGGCTCTCAGGGGAAACGTGGACTAATTAATCAGATAATAATGATGATGTCCCTCATCCCATCTGATGTGAGGCACCAACATTTAGGGCCTATTTTCCGACACAAAGATTAGGAACCACTGTATGTGATTTCTGCACAAAGAGGAACGTCCCGAGACAAATCTTTATTTGGATTGCATTTTTATATCCTGCGCTTCTCTTTCTGAGAAAGGGCCCATGCCAGCTTAAAGGTGGCATAGAATTTTAATAGGGAAGCATAATTTGTGGATTTATTTATCAATAGAATAGTTCTTAATCATGAATTCTGACAATTCACAACCAAAAAAAAGCTCCGTTTTGACTCAGAAAGAGGATTTATTAGAAAACTAAATGTGTTTCAGACTCAGCCAATCGAACCAACTAACAGCTTCGGACTGTTGGTTAAACAAAACGTCCAAAAACATCATCAAAACCAGATTGACATTTTTCAGAGTCTCAGCTCTTTTTTTGGACACATGAATTACGAAAACTGTTAAACACGATGATGGTCAGAGTTTCTGTCGACATGTCTGGGCTCGTGAAGTATCTCCATAAACGTCCATAAGATAGAACCTAAACGTGGCAATATGACAATATATGAACAGATTTTTGCAGATTTCAGTTGGCATGGCAACAAAAAGAAACAGCCGGCTATACAGTATTTCATAATTTTCACTGCAATGCTGATATGAAAGGAAAATGCACACAGCGTTTAAGTGTTCCTTTTGAAATCGGCTGCTCTGGGAGAGAGGCTTGTGTGCACTTCTGTATGTGCATCTCTGTGTCTGTTTCTGGTCCCCTCCTCCTCCTCTGTAGCGTCTCCTAATCAAGACATAATGAGAGCTAAACGAGGTTGCATCTCCACACTGAGGGCTCCATGGATTCTCAGAGCACTGGCAGGGCAGGACATGATGAACGCGAGGACAGAGATGGACAAAAAGACACAGAAGGGACATCATTCTGGAGCAGCCACACTGAGCCTGTGCTGCTGCTGCTGATGCACCCTGCCTTTCTGTCCCGCCACGCACTGAAGACGCCTTGTATGCTTCACTGACACACAGAAGAGACCCTCTCTGTCTTCACATCAGCCAGGCTCCATCCCTACCCCCACCCAGCCTCCTGTCATTTAGCCCCATGCCTGCCCCCATACAGAAACTTGGCACACTGTGGAAGCAGCTGCAGAGGGGCTTGAACACCAGAGACACGCCCCTGGCCCTGCAGCCCTGCGAGCAGCTACTGACCATTGTGTGTGCGTGTCTGCACGTGCGTGTCACTTCTTCACTGGACTTATAAAACCCACAAACACGATCAAAAATCCAGCCTTGTAATGCATTCAAGTAAACGGGCTGATTTGTGGCCTCTGACTCATGATTAAAAGCAGCTTGTGTTGGCTGATATTTTGTTTGTTGTTTAAATTTCCCAAGTGAAGCTGAGTCAGGGGGAGGCTTCCCCCCCTGACTCAAACATATTAGCTGCAAAACATGTGCACTTCTCCCAGGAACCATGAGGTCCGTTCATTTTAAGGGAAGACGTTACCTTCCTCAGATTTCTTTGCTTTAGATTTTCCTCCGAGTTATTCCAGCTCGGCTCATCTTAAACACGCTTTGAGGTGAAATCGACGAAACACTGATCTGAAGGATTTTGCACTGATAAATATATCTGACAAGGAGACCTTCGAGGATATCAAACAGCAGACAAAAGCTAATCAACAACACATTTCAGGCACCATCTGCACCTGCGGATACTGATCCCACCTGCCCTCCTGCCCAGAGGGAAACATAATATTGAGCAGAGATTAGAGGAGTTTTGTAAAAGCAGTTGGCCCAAATTTAAATTGTTCATTCACACAGGTAAAACACCTGTGGAGGGATCAGTGCTATTCAGCTCAAATCACAGGGCTCAGTCTCTTAATCCGGGCCAATATCTCCTCCAGTTTGTTAACACAAAATGTGCTTCTGCTCTTTCAGGTCCAGAGAGACTCCGTCCCAGCAGAGCGGGTGGGGGGAGATTATTCCCGAAGGCGCTTATTTAAAATGGTGGTTGTCTGCTTGCCGGCACAGCAGGCCCCAACACCACACATAGACATGGGCGCGCGTGCGTGTGCTCGCGCCCGTGCGCGCGCGGACCAGAGCTGTTGGGGCACCGGCTGACAGTTCATCATGAACATGTTTATCTTTGTAGTTACAGACAGGAAGAAAATAGAGACTGCGTGGTTTAACCCTCAACGCTCCAGCTGCCTCACAGCTGGACAGATGTGACCTGACATCCATTCCACAGAAGAAATATGACCACCTATCACCAAGAAAGACGGAGAAGTGAGGTGTGAGCACCAGCTGTGGGCGTAGGTCGCTATCAGTCCGGAGCAGACCCTTTTGTTTCCGCCCTCACGTGGTCACCAATTACGCGCAGCCACCGCTCTCAGTTAATTAATTTGAGAATTTTTCTGGTGCGAGACCAGTCTGAGACCAGTCTCAACCGGACTAGAAGAGCCCAATGTAGGAATGTAACCTACATAATAAAATGCGGCAGAGGCAGGCTATCCTGGGCTGCACAGGTGTTGCCAGAGCAACGAGTGCCAGCGAGGCGATCCGCATCCTGCCCAGGACAATGAGAAGTGTGGTGACAATGCAGCCTGCATGCACAGTGATGTTCTGTCAACATTTCTGAAATATGACCGTCAGAATGACACATTAACGCAAACGTTGCTCCCGACGCACGGACACAGACCGAGTCTCCCGGTCTGGATGGGACAGAGGGGGCGAGCGGGGTTTGATGGATCCTTCTCAGACCGGCTGAGCCCCGCAGCTGAGGCGAGACCCAGAGGCACTTTTTGAGTTCTCGTTATATGCCTGTGGTCCCCACAGCAAGGAGGGGGGTGGGGGGTGGGGGGGCATATCGGAGCACCCTGACATAAACCCGACCCGCCGAGATGCCTCTGCATCCACGTGCGCGCGCGCAGCACCACTATACCGGACTGCACGAGACGGTGACAGAATCAAAATGTTTGGTTTAGTCAGTTGTCTCGTGCTCTTCGGTCGGTATCCTGCAGCTGACAGGACTTCACCCTCACTGGCTTTGATGGCTGCGCGCGATGGCCTACCTTTTACAATTGCCATTGCCAGGAGGCACCGGCGTTGCTATGGCAGCAAGGGATGAGAGTACAGGGCTGTTCTGGTTGGGATATGGACAAAGTGGCGATTCATCGGTAAAGACGAGAGCAAGACAAAATGTTACAAGTTGACTATTTTCACGAGTGGGCGCGTGGGTGCTGCCTTAAATGATGACAACTAATAGCGAGACGGCAACGGGACACCTCGTGAGCGTGTACACGCACGTTTTCTCCCCGTGACACATAGCTACCCAACACACACAAACACACACACAGTTTACCGTTGACTTGACCGGGACGTATAGAACGGGTTTCCCCGGAGCCCCTTTCTTGTTGTGTTCTCCCAGAACGTTGGTTCCGACCTGAAATCCTTTAGACTTCACCCAGAATTTGAATTTGGCGTTGATGTGGCTGTTGTCGACATAAACGCCGTCCGACTCGTCGTTCTGCAACAGTGTCTGCATGATTTTGTTATATTTTCTCCGGGTGACGGTCTTTGTTTTGCCAGAGTCTCCATAAGTTCGGAGACACCAGTCCTGAAATTCTCTGAACATCTCAGCCTCCAACACGACCGGACTCCTGCTCCGTTTGGGCGCATCCACGCACGCCTTTTTCGTTGCCATCGCTCCCCCTCTCCCTCTCCCTGTCTGAGCCCGTTCAAACAGCCCCAGCTAATAAAGAACAGACTCGAACCGGGTTTATCTTCGTCCTCGGGTCTCCGCTGTCCCGCGTCCAGGAGGCTTTCTGCTTCACGATCTGGGACGCTTCACCTCGCCGATGTTTCTCAGGGAAAGTGACCCGGAGAGAGGAACACCTGTTTGCAGAGAAGCCGTGCTGTCCCGAACCGCAGCAGTGAAAAATGTCACTTCCTCATATCATCCGCTGAGGAGCAGAAAGGGGGGCTGTCCTATGCTGAGCGGGTCTCTCCCACCTGTGCGTAAAACCTCCACTCACAAGGGTGGGCTGTGGAAGAAAAAAAAACCCCACAGACCTCGCTAAACAACAAAGAAAAAAACAGACAAAAGCGCGGAAACAACCGTCTCTTTCAGTTCCTTTCGACCTACTTTCTAACAGCCACTATTTTCGGATGCGGGTTGCAAAACCCCTTTAAAAAGCGCCAATATGCTGAAAATGCGCTCGTGTATGGCCACGTATCCGATCAACATGCGCCACCCGGGACTGTCTCTGCTCCTCACACCTGTTTGAATGGGATCCGCGCTCACACTCTCCTTCCCACCACGTAGAAAACACACACGCGCGCGCACACACACGCAAATCTGCACCACACAGGTGGTAACAGGCTAATTTGCAGCAGAGCCTGCGGTTTACAAGAAGCTACCAGCTTTATGTTGGCTCGAAGAAAATGTCCGATCTGGAGACACTGAAAAGGGAAGGGGGGGGGGGGGGGGGGGGGGGGGGGGTATCCGGTAAAAACCGTTGATGTCAAGCTGCAGATATAAAAAACACAACGTGCACGTGTACATGACTTCTGGTATAACTCTGGGACGGATTGTAATTTAATGAATTATTTCTATAAATTAGTGTGAAGATCTGAACGACTGAAACTCTCCAGATGAAGATCAGTCCGAGCTGAAGGACCAGCTGTGTGCAGATGTTTGAAGAAGGACCAGCACACTTAGGATCTTATATTAGTCCCATCTCGTGCATGTGTGTGTGCGTGCGTGCGTGTGTGAGAGAGAGCGAGAGAGAGACTCCTCCTGGCCTGTGCATTATGGGCCCATGCTGGCGGTGGTGACTGCTGCTGTTGCCATGACAGCAGAGCAGCAGAGTCTCCGGCCATGCAGAGGGTGAGTGGGATGCCCCATCCTCATCTCTCCATCCTGACTCACGCGCTGGGGCAAAACGCTCCACCTCGACTTGATGAGCAGGTCAGCACGACGTCAGACACACTCAAGCACATGTATGTGTCTGTCTGTGTGTGTGATTACATGCGCAGTGAATGACCGAGGCAGAATATTTCATTTTGATTTCATCATGTGTCTCATAATGGCTCTTCAGTCAGGACAGGCCCACAGTCTCAGCATCCCTCCACCGGAAGGAGGAAACATCTCATCACCTGCTGCCAGCTGATTTTCCACCCAAATGTACTAATAAAAACACATTTCACATGCAGGAAATGTGCAAAACGACTCCTCTAGAATCACAGCTTCCTTGAAAAGTGTCAGAAGTTCTTTAATCCAACTTTTTCTGCTCATTTTAAGGTGAATAATAAATTTACTTACAGTTCAATCCGTAGCTTTGTCCTCCACAAACAGATCGGAACTTGTTTGAAAAAGATGATAAAAACATTTTTTTTTAAATCATCAGAAATATAAACTTATTTCAGCGACAGCTGCATGAAGATGACTGAGGAAACACAATGTTATCGAGATAAATCCTGATAAAAACTGGAGATATGAAGTATTAGTTGCTGCTGCAGGTTTTTATTTTAGTTTGAGTATGAAATCAGATCCGAGTGGGATTTTAATCGGAACCGTTTCACTGATGTTTCATTCAAAAGGAGCTGTTGTTCTGTACGGTTCTTTTGTATTTATCTGACAGATTTAGCATCGTGATTCAGAGACTTGCTGCTGCCTTTCAACATCAACAACAGTGCCTGATGATTTCTTTCAGCTTGTGACCCACTGAAAGGAAGTTAACCAACATGAGCACAATGTCAAACTCACTGGGTCAGAAGGAGTCTGAGTAAATCCAGAAGGCTGAGCATGAAGAGCTACTTAAACCAGGTGGTTTGTTTGCATCAGCAGGATTTTAATGGCTCTGCTTGAACAGTTGACTCGAGTATATGTTATAAAAAGTTTGGGGGTTTAGGGTTAGTGGTGACGGGCTTAATCGTTCAGGAAAATCCATGAGTCTGTCTGGATCATTTGTGTGTTTAATAGACTCTGACATGACTTTTACTGAACGTACACACACATTTCACACACATACTGAACAAATAATAAAGACAAAATCAATGAGAAAAAAAATATGGATCATTAACATGTAATCAGATTAAATTTAATGTAAATAAATAAATATATATATATAAATATATATAAATATAATAAAACATTTCTGTTAGTTTTTGTGCAACAAGTATAAATCAGAGCTGAAAATGCAGAACTGTCTGATTGTAAAATATTTTACAATTTCTCTTTGTGATGTAAAGTTTTTATCTGGAAATGTTGTAAATGTGAATCAAAGAGTTTCATTCTGTAAAGAAATCGGTCAGAAATCCTCTTTTTAACTGAACTACAGTTGATTTTGTTTGTGTCTTTAAGGTGAAATTCATGTTTTAACCCTGATTTGTTTGTGTTAAATCCTCGTTTTGTGTTTTCAAGGAAGTGACTATCTCAATAAACTTTTAGTTTCCACAGTATTATCATGAAACAAAGAAACACGTGACCATTCAGCTCTCTGATGTCACGACTTTCAGTTTTTATATATTGTTTTCTCACTGAAAAGAAGCTGATAATCACATATTATTATATCATTAATATTATTAAGTTATTATTACATCTAAGTCACCATTTTTTTTATTTTCTAATCAAAATGTTGCACCAACATTAACATTTACCTTGCGGTTTGAACTGAAGTCTGTCGACATGAGAAACTAGATTATTGATCATTTGTGTTCCCTCAGCCAGATGTTCAACATCCTCCTAAAATCCAGCTCCACTTTATTTTTCCTAAGAAAACATGCAGTTTGTCAGTGATGAACAGATTTTCATTTTATGTTTATGAGAAGGTTGTTTGCAGCAGGAACAAACACTAAATCCTATATAAAACACATCGATATGCACATTAACATGTATGCTAAAGGCCCGGTGATGTACTAGCAACCTATTCAGGGTTGGATCTGCGCATTCCCGTCACAAATCAGTAAAAGTTTCATAAATACGGTAATTCCATGAATCTTTGCCTCACTTTTAAAGAGGCCATTTCACACAAATTTCAGGACTTTGCAGTTATTTCTTAAGTATCAACCAGTAATATGAAACATTTTATATCTAACAAACGTCAGGTAACACTTATTAACAGACCTTTCAATCTGTCTGCATTAAAATTCGGGTGGTTCCGGCTCCTTCCGTCAGGCTTTGGCAGCAGCTTGTTCATATTCATTATTTGAATTTGCTGGACTCTGATTGGCTAACAAACTAGCCTATGAGAGCAAGGTACACTGTTTCCTGCCCCGCTGCGCATGGCAACATCAGACGTTCTCTCTTCCTGTTTGCTACGTCTTATGCTACAGCTTTTGGCCAGCAGCATGCTAGGCGTGGTTTCAACTGCGGGAGCTAATAAATACTAACAAACAAAGGAGTTGTGATGAAACAAATACAGGCCGTTCAGACTCGGGAGAACTCGGGTTTTATCACCACCTGCATAGTTTGAGAGATAAAAACAGAGAGAGAAGTTGTTGACCTGCTTTCACACCCACTATGAAGGTAAGAACACCTGTGGAGCTAAAATATTCAACAGAAACCTCAGAAAAACTGTTTTTAATGGAAGGGCCTCTTTAAGGGAAGCACGCATGGGATTAGCTTTCTGCATACCAGCTGCAATGCTAATGCTAGCTTGTCTTTAATTTACAGAAACAGAAACTTAACTTTTAAAAATTTGATGTTCTTAATGAGAGTGTTACTACTGTACTAACAACATAGTTGTCAGTATATACAAGAATCTTTCCCTTTATTTTATAAACCCTTTGTAGTGTTTTTGGGACCACTTGGATGCTGCAGCCACCACAACACCCCGTTCCTTCTTTATTTGTAGTAATTAAAACACATATCTTTTACTACTGGCTGCACTAAAAAGTTGCTCACAGTGTTATTTTGTGATATTATCGGACCTAAATGCGTCCATCACCGGTATGTCACATGCAGGCCCTTGTTTTCCAGACCCATGTTGCTTCTCTGAGCAGATCTCAGTGGTTTCATCCCCGTGCTTCAGCTGTCCAACCCATGGGCAGGTGGGGTCGTGTCTCCTCACTCCTAATGAGACAAAACTGCTGTAATTATGTTCCTCGTCTCCCACTGAGTGCTCTCCATCCCACGTGAGGTGGAATACTCCTGTCCTGGAGAGACACAGCAAGAACTGCCTCACGCTGAGATAATAACAACATGAGAAAACTCCAGTGCTCAACCACACGGGCATGAGGTTGGATGTTAACGCCTGGTTCAGAACCCTAATGAGAACCGGATCGACCGGATCCCATCCATCCAGACACAGTCGTCTAGGTTGAATTACTGTTTCACATCCAGTGACGGAGTACACTTTCACTTCCCTAAAAGAAAGAGGAACAGTTTTATTCTTACACAAAAGGTTGTTGCTCAGCTCGTCACATGGGGGGAAGTTCCTCCACTCAAATATATCTTTTGTGGAGTTAGTTTGAGCAACCCTGCATCAAGTAGAAGTGTTGACTTTTACCATGTAGTGCAAAACACAAGACTCAGACAAATACATACATAAATAATTACGTCAAAATTTAGAACAATTGATGCCTTAAAGTCTTGAAATATGCACAAAAAAAAAAAAATGAAAAAGCTACATTTCCTCAAAATGTTCCCGGTAACATTTTCAGTGACTGAATTCACCAACTTGATGGATTTCATGAGCTTCCTGACACGTTACACTAGCTGAGCAACAGGTTTGTGTAAGATTAGTGTGTCACTTTCACTAGAGGAACAGAAAGTGTTTTCCATCTCTGGACTCCACATGAACCAAAACATGTTCTAAACTCAACCAGCTGTTTACAAGAGACGAGTTTTAATCTACAACAAAATCACAAAGTCATTCAGATTTGCAATCAATGATAAAAAGATACAAAAAATATGTTTTTGAAATATGATTCATACAGAACTTTTTATATAAGTTGTTTCCTGAAAAAAAGTAAATGTTGCACAGAAAATCATTGGTTTACCAAAAAAACTTAAATAGTTTTTGGTATTTTGTTGATTTAATTATTTATTTAACTGTTTAATTTACCCTTTGGTTAGAGACACCTCGTTTCCTGACTGAATCCTCAGACCAGAAGCTCAATTGAGGAAAAGGAGAAAACAAACTGTTGTAAAACATTAAGCACATTTTAGATTCTTTTTTTAGGATTGAAGTTACTGGCCTTTACAAAGAAAAGCGAAGGCAAGATGTCAAAATAATACTGTGATTAATAGTGTCTCACAGAAAATGTAGCATAAAAAGTAATTACCAGAAAACAGTTTGGAAATAAAAACAACGTAAAAGGCACAAAGCAGTAACAAACAGACAGACAGAATTTCTGTTTAAATCAAATGTTGTGGCAAAAATTAAAAACTAATGATCTGAGTGAAAAGGGGGTTACAGCAGATCTTTTTTCATTTCAATCCTGTGGGATTTTAAAGCTGCTATACTTAATTTGCATAACAAATTAGTTTAACATATTTTTTTTTCATGCCTATTAAAAACGTTTCAACACAGCATGGAGAAAAATATGTTGTGAAGATTAAAAACAAAAATGAAAAAAATAATTAAGTGGTTCTCCCGTATTTGTCTAAGAACATCAACCAATCAAATGGTTCGGTCCTAAAGGAATGATTGGACAGTCTCTCCAGCCATACGGACTTCCGCATTTATTTGGCTTCTGTGCTCCTAAAAAACTGAGACATATTACCGCAGCACACCACTGCTGGGAGTGTTCACAGCTCTACCAGGTCACAGCAGGAGAAACAGCCGCCGGCTGGTTCCACGTCAGGTTCAGGACAAAGTAACAATTAACGTCAGTTGTTCATTGTTATATTGTTTTCACTTACCGGTGATTCCGCCATGTTACGGTACTTGAATGAACTGCGGACCAGTGTCTTGCACTTGGTCGTCTTCTGGGGCTACGCGTGTTTCCAAACCTGGGGGGGCGTGGCTTAGGAATTATACTCGACGGGAGGGGCTGAGAGTTCTGTGACTTTGTTGACAGTCTAAGCTAGGCTATTTGAAATCGGGTATATCACCTTTAAATTGAAATCTTTAAAAACAGGAAGACCGTTTATACCAAACTGGAGTGATATGATTCATATTCAAACTCCAAAATAAAGTCTGTCAGTTTATGTTTTAAGCAGATTGCTTAATAAATACAGAAACCAAGTGAAACAACGCTGAGTAGCTCTGAAACCCGTTAACACTTGTGACGTGACTGTAGATTTAATTTGTAACTGGGTTTATTTCAACTTGACTGAAGAATCCATTCATCTTCTGTTGCTCATTGGGGACCAGGTTGCTGGGGCAACATCCTCAGCACAGATCCCTGGACCTCGTTCTCGCCAGCGTCTGGCTCATCCAGAGGGACGTGGAGGAGTTCTCAGGTCTGCTGGAAGTTTTAGTTTCTCCAGCAGGTCTTAAGTCTCTCACAGCCTCCAGGACAACATAAGGACACCGTCCTGTCCAGATGGAAATGTACAGTTATATATACATGAAGTTGTATAATACATTCATTGCAGTGAGAAGTAGCAGTAAACATCTCCACTAAATCAACTTTATTAAATATAATAAACTGTGAATAAAATAATGAGGTATTTACATGAAATGCTAAGGTTTTTTTCTATTTTTTCTTTTTTTTTTTTGGGGGGGGGGGGTGTTACATTGTTTTAATGGCAGAAACTCATGGTAAATGGGCCACATGCTGATCTGAGCTCTGTTTGCCGTCAGCTGCAGGTAACATACTGACTGCTCAGGAGGCCAAGACCATTAAAACTCAATCTGAAACACTTCTTTAGCCCATTTTAATGAAACTTTCAGAACTTCTTCATCAATTTACTTCAGAAATCAATCTAATTCAAGAAAGGCCAACCCAACCAACTGACAACAGCAAACACAACAATGGCTATAACTCAGAAGATTTTGTAGACATTAAGCTAAAGTGTGGTATCTCGTTAAAGGCATTACATACGATTTTGCTCTGAATGAGAAGCTCAACGGCTGTTTGTTGTTTTTCGAGTAGTGCAAACGTGTTGTAGCCCCGCCCCTCTTCCTCCTTTTCCCTCAACGGAAGAAACGCCTTCGTGAATTGGGAATTGCGTAGTTTTGTTTACTATCGCCATTTCTGGAGTTTTTTGTGGAACTACTACAACTTTGTTTCTTCAAACATCTCGGAGTCATCAATGGTAAAAGGCTGTTTATTGTTAATCAGTACAAGTGCTGCTAGTGCTGAAATGCTAGCTAGCGTGGATCACTGAAGCCTGATGCACACTGCTCAGCTTTTCCCCTGTTCATGTCAGATGCGTCTTTCTCCTGATTCGCTGATTCACAAGAGCTTCTGCTCATTGGTTTATTTTTTCACCGTGGGTAAGTAAATAACATAAAAAAACAACTGAAGAGAGCTTGTTTTAGTTACTCCTGCTTTTAATTTGACATCGTTCATCTTGTCTTCAACTCTATCTCTTTGTTTGTTTAGACACCCAAAAACCCCCCACCCCCCTCAGCGTAGTCAGCACACTCCGTTGCGCTGTGTGTGTGTTGTGTTTATTTTCATCTCTATAGTCTATTTAGATACACAATTATGATCGCATTTGTCAATCGAAGTATTTTATTTTGAAGAATTGCTATTATTTTTGACCGGAATGTCTCGTGTGTCTTGGTGTTATTTCCTGCCAGAACAGACGCGGAACGCTTGCGCAAAAAATAGACCAGACGTCAAAATGATAACTTAACAGCTCCATGTCTGGCGTGAATTACATCATAAAGGTTAACAAGGGCACTGAATGGAAGCGGTCTCGGTTCCGCTCAGCTTTGCAGCGCTTCCGTGTGCAGTAGTACTGAGGTCTAAGCAAACGACGTAGTACGTACAGAAATATGATTGACAATCTAATAGCCAATAGATAACGAAACAGGTTTGTTATCTATTGGATACTTTATTTCAAGCACCACCAGGTCTATGATTTATGAATATTAAAACTTTTTCTTTTGGACACTATAAGTACAAGACCGCTACAAGTTGATAAAATGATTTTAAAGTAAATTTGACATCTAAATTTGCTACAAAATCCTCTTTACCACCTTTAACTAAGAGTCGTGCCCAACACGTACTTCGAATGCAAAAACCTTTATTCTAAACTACATCATTAACTGTGAGAGTAAACGTTGTTTGTCTGTTAGCGAAATATTAAAAACACTAAACAGATTGAAACTCTCACACAGTAATCAGTAGATATGATCGCCTTCAAAATGGCCACCATGACTCATCTTGGTCCGTCTTTTCAATTTAATTCAGCTTAACCCTCTGGGGACCAAGGGTTTTTTGGAGAAATAAACTTTTGACTTCTTTTTGTTTAAATGCTCCTAAAACACCACCTTTCAATGCCCCATAATGTCCTATACCTTGTTTTTTTATTTTGAATTGAAATATCATAAACTGCTGTGTAAATGAGGCTCCTTTGCTTGAAATAAAGAGTATTAGAATAAAAAATACAAAAAAAAATTTGGCGAAAATTAGAATATCACACTTTATTCAAGAAAAACCCACACTAAATATCAATAAATAAGAAAAAAAATTTGACAACCGCGTGTCATGCGCAAAAGACAAAGGCTCTGATTGGAACACCGACTTTGACACAACACTGTGTCCCTTATGAATGGGCTAGAGCGATGCTGGAACTACCGTCTGAAAGCTTGGATTCTCCCAATTTAGAGGGGGAAAAAGTAAGTTTGTATCTTTTATGGTTCGGAAGCTATGTTCGATTAAACACAACAAGGTCCCTGGCATCGTCGACGATGACGGCGTCCCCG
Source organism: Pachypanchax playfairii (assembly GCA_006937955.1). Lineage (NCBI taxonomy): Eukaryota > Metazoa > Chordata > Actinopteri > Cyprinodontiformes > Aplocheilidae > Pachypanchax > Pachypanchax playfairii. Next base: position 3,030,335 of record SSNP01000032.1, on the reverse strand, counting down.
TAGCGTTAATTCAGTTTATTTATGTATTATGCTCCTCAGTCTGCTCCTTCTATCACACCTGAATGTTATTCATATCATTACTTCCTTTAACTTCCTCCTCAGCTGCTTCTTGTTCAGTAATCACCTTGTCCCAGCATAAATACTCCCCTGTCACTTCAGTCCATTGTCAGTTCCTACAGCCCTACACAGGTTCCTACAGTCTGGTTTTTGCTGCCCATGTTTATCATCTGCTGTCTGTAAGTTCCAACATGTCAGTTTTTTGTTTTTGTTTATTTGTCATCATCACTATTGCCCGTGACTCATGGTGTAACCCAGGGTGTGACTCTAGGTGTAACCCATCTTAGTGGTATCGGTTTCAAGGTCGCACTGCCAGGTGTTACTTGGACGGCCTCTCTAACATTTTCCTTGGGGGTTCCACCTCAGCGCCTGCCTGGTGATGTTGGCTGGTGGTTTGCCAAGGTTGTACCATCTCCTCTTCCTGATTTGTTCCTCAGCAGGAAGTTGGCAGGTTCGTTCCCAAAGATTGGTATTGCTGATGGTGTCAGGCCAGCGAATTAGGAGAATCCTTCTGAGGCAGCTGTTGATGATTCCTTATGGTGGTCTTGGTAGTCTTTCAAGTCTCTGTTCCTTACAATAAGACTGCCTTCATGTTGGAGTTAAACAGTCGGATCTCTCTGGAGATCTTTTGTTCATTAATAGTCTTCTGTTTTTACCTGCCTGCATGATCTATTTACCTCCACATACCGTGACACAACAAGCCCAGTTCACATCAGCAGGTCCAGATTCAAACAGTTCAATCCAGTTGTTAGTGTCAGGGAATTATAAAACACCACAAAATGTCTCCAATCTAAAGAACAAACTGAATGTTCCCCAATCATCCACACCGAGCAGCAAGACGTGACAGTGGAAAGGAACGACTTTCTTTTAACAAGAAGAAACCTTCAGCAGAACCGGGTCAGGATGAGGGGCCTTCTGCCTCGACCCGATGGGGTCTGAGAGGACAGCAAAGAGACAAAAATGTCAGTCAGTTTCTCAGATTTTGAACTAAAATTAAATATTACTATCAGAGACTGTCCCACAAAACACACTGAATAATAAGAGATTAACATCTAAAACTCCATCATTTCTCAACATGAGATGAAACGAGTGATACATACCATGAGTTTATTTTATTTAAACTATAAATGATGTCTGACCAACATCTTTCCCCTCCATGATGTTTGTTTTACTGTCTGAGGAAGAGTTTTATGGAATAATGTTTGATTTAAATTACATAAGTCAATTATGGCATGAAAATAAACGTATTTCTGCTTTAAAAGTGCGTAACTTGTATTTATTTTATCTGATGAGTCTGTCAGACAAATTCTCACAGGAAAAACAGTCAAATCTAAAAACACAACACATCTACAGTTTATTTATAAATAAATGTGTCAAATATATTTCTATTGAATTAAAATATCATACAAAATTACATTATAATCATTAAGAGGCGCGTGTTGATTAATATTTTGAACTATGATCAGTTTATTCCAGTATTTACGTACATTACTGATAAACACAAAGATGCTTTAAAAACTAACACAAACCAACTTTATAAAAAGTATTTATACATTTTTCTCTGGAGACTAACAGCTGCTTCTCATCCTGCATGTAACGGCTTTTTGTTTTATTTTGTTCAACAGACTTTTCGAACTCGACAAAATAATAACAACAAAATACATCTAAAATATTTTCTCTTTTAATTGTTGGAATTAAATAACCCTTCATCTCTGAGACTTTTAAAAAGTGTTTAAAATAAATAAAATAAGGTGGTTTTATTCCATCATGTGGCAGCTTCAGGTTTTTTAACCCAACTTCTACATGAGGAAGAAGAAACTTCTGCTGCTGTAATTGATATTCGTCCAGCTTTAGACAATTTTACACAGATAAAAACAGAATTTCTAGACTTTATAACGGAGAATACAGAAAAACAGTTTCATAATTGTCAACAGAGATGCAAAAAAATACATCCGTGCACCAGAGTGAGGATCATATGTGGATCCTGTTGGGTCACGGGAATGAAGTTATCAAAACTTTTCCTCCATGACAGTAAATAACACTGATTGTATGTCAAGTGATCCTCCTCGGAGGTGTTTACTCTGCTCATAAATGGTGTCATGTAGTGTAAACAAACAGAGCCTGTTCTCATCAGGTATAACCTGGAGGGCGGGGCCTGGGAAAACCAGCAGCCTGAGCTGTTATTCTGAACCGGATGAGACGGACTGAGTGTGTGGAGTGATGGTGAACCAGCCTCGGTTCTCCTGCTCGGTCCTGTGTTCATCCGCCAGTGGGATGAAGTCTGAGGAACCATCTGATGACTGCTGCTCCCTGATGGTAAAACAGGAAAATGCAGCTTCTTTGTGTCGTCAGTTCTCAACAGAATCCATCCTGTAACAAAACAAATAATCCTGAATAAAACTCTGTTTCAGGCTGTTTATACTCAGGGTTTCAGCTGTATTGTGTGGTCATAATTCTATAATAATCTGATTCATTTTCAATGTATTTTGAACTAAATATACATATATTAAACAGACTCAGCAGCAAAAGTCCACCATGACTCCATATTAGAGTGCAAAAATCATTTTATTGCAGCCATTAAAAGTGAGTTATAGTGAACTATATTTTGATGAAGCTACTCGATTTATTCAAAATAAATAAATAACCCACAAATGACTATTTGTAGTGAAATAGAGTGGTGACCAGAGAGTTTGTTGGGATGTTTTGTATCATATTAATAGTTTCTATGTGTAAACTGTGATGGTAAATAAACTCAGAGACCTGAAGGCTTTGAGTAGATCTGATGTCAAACCCAAACAGGCAAATCTTTGTTTTTCATTTTGTGCTCATCCTTTAGAAGAGAACATCGTGTAGTCTGTAAACTAACATAAATACATTTAATTTTTGGTGATTTTTACTCAATAGTTCCGAACCTCTGCTGGTTTGACCTCGTTTTACATGCTGACTGCATATTTCGTTCCTGTATCTGTCCTGTCAGCCGCCACAAGGAGCAGCCAGAAGTTATTCTAGCAGTCTGGCATGGTGAGAGGCTGCGGTGGGACGTGAACACACTCTGACAGCCGTATGGGACCGTGAAGCAGGGGGGCAGGGAGGCAGGGAGCCGTGGGTCGGGGCCTGGGGTGGCTGCAGGCCATCGGGACAGAGCAGCAGAGAGGTAGCCAGGAGACGACAGAATGGGCACGGTCGCCATGGTAACACATGCGGCCCAGGCAAATGATGGCAACTGGTAACTAAGTAACAGCAAGCGACGGACTATGGAGGGGGAGATAAGGCCTGTATGAAGGTGTGGAGCTCTATGAGCCTGTCTATTCAGGGAGACAAGTACACGGGACAAAATGGTGCAGAGGAGGGCCGCCGGACACTCTTCACTTCCTCCTCTGAGCGCCAGCTCGTTCTCCCACGTGCATCAAAGTGACACGAGATTAGACTTCTCCATCCCCATCATTTTCCTTCAAAGAGGTGGATTCAAAGGACGAAAAAACCCAACAATGTAGCCGAGTCACAGCTGCAACATCAGTGTGATAATGATGAATGAAATGAAGGCGCCTGTATTTAACCGACCTGACGCCACCAGCTTCAGCTTTTTGACTAATATTAGAGCCATTTCATGGAGTTTCATGGAGGACGTCATCTGAAACATGTTGCAAACACAAAGCAAAGAGAACAAACCTTCATAAGAACATAAACAATTACACATATCCTAATATGACATGTAGCACCTTTAGGGACACAAATATTATAAAACAGACAGATTCAACTTTTATCATGGTGATAAATAATTACAGCATTAAATCTGTGTTCTCAGCAACATGATATTTAAACTTTTATAAGCTACAGGCCTATTGAATATGAAAAATTAATAATCTGATCACACAAAAAAAAAATCCATTTAATCTTTGTCTTAATGGCTCGTGGGAGTTTTTAACTAGTTTTACTTTTTAACTTCCTGTTAGCTGGGCTTGTCCACAAACAGGAACAACAAGTGGAGATTCAGTTCCAGTTTGATTCTTTTCCCTTCTCATTAACATTGTTATAACTGACACAGCTTGTGTTAGTATCAAAAATCTGATGCTCTTTGCTGCTGCTGCTGCCAAACTGCTGTTCAGTTACTGCTGCTGCACCCCATTCCCCACATTAATAAACACATGGCCTGATAATGCTACTAGTTTCCATACAAATAAGCAATTACTGTTTATTCTGAGTGTGTTTGAGGAGGAAGGCTCTTAGTCTCAGTTTAAGGTTTTACACCCTGTCTCATATTAATATTCTACCTCCAAAATTCAACAAAAAGACACGTGAGCTAACGAATTTAACTGCAGGACATGGCTTCAGACTCAGGTTTCTTTACTTATGCTTGTAGTTAAATTTGTTAAGAAACCACGATAAGTCAGTTTTGCAAATATGTTCAAGTCGATGAACCAAATATAAAAATGCAAATCTAAAATCCAGCAAACACAAAAACTGGTTGCATTTTAAAAAAGATGGAGGATTTCTTCCCATGTTTGAGTTCAACTGTTGCTAAATGCTAACGTTATAAACGATCCCTGTTTCTAGTTGCTGGTTAATTCACCTGAGAAGTGGACAGAACTTTACTAACACCAGTTAGTTATTGTAAGTTATGTAAGTCGCTTTGGATAAAAGCGTCTGCTAAATGACAGTAGTAGTAGTTATTATGGTATTATCTTATCAGAATGGCATCTTGCAACAGACAGGATTAATTTAACAGGAAGGTATTATTCTGCCCATAGTATAATAATATAGTATAATAAATCAGAACTGACTCATATTTACATTTTCTGTGTAAATAAACAACTGCTCCAACTCATTGTCAGCGTATGAACAACAGAAAGAAACTGTTCATGTTATAATGTGTTTCTGCTGCTCCCAAGTGGCCAAAATATAATTATGCTCACAGCAGGTTTAATTGTGACTACACCACATGGAAATAAAAGTAACAGGAACAGTGTTTTAGATAAACGGGTCTCTTTTGCACAGTTGCTTTTTAGAAGCTGTGAGTGTCGGCTCCTGAGGACTTCCTCGCAGACTGAGGGGGTTCGAGGGGCCCAGAGGAAACCAGGTCCAACCACACAAAGACAGATTGTATATTTGACTCCGGTGACCTAAACACAGCTCGTAACTAAAGCTTTATCTCTGACACAACATCTGCTTACCAAACTGACAAGCATATTAATGTGGCTTCAAAGTCTGCATGTCTAGTCATAAACTAGTTCAGGTTGTCAGAGAGCCAACTGCCATCATGTGGAAAAGTCAGCCACGGCTTTCACCTGATCGGAAAACTCGACTGGACTGAAGCGTCGACCACTCAGTCTCACATCTGCTAAATCTATCAGCACGCCAGTGTTTTTTGCCTCGATCGTGCCAATAGTACTCAGCCTTGTCAGTCGTAAAAGGGTCATCGTGGAGAGACACGATCCCTCCCTGCTGCCTAAACGCTCAACAACTCTTTGTCAGTCCTCCAGATTGGCTGTGACACGCTTGTAGTGGTCTCCCGTGGCTGCACTGACATCCACTTTGCCACGGCTGTGTGACACATCTGATTGCACCTGTCAGGCCTTATCCTCTAAGCCTTACCCTCTCAGTGCTTCTGTTGACCTTTGCCTCTGTTTTCTTCCCCATTGCAGATGTTTCTTCCACGTTCTCAGACCACTTTGTTTCTCCTCCCTCTCTCCTTACACTCCTCCCATAATCCATTCATCGTCTTTCAGACTGAAATCCAACAAATATGTTGATATTAGGCAATCTTCATGTAATTACTGCTGATTGCATGTAATTGTTTGTGCTCTCTGTCATTATTGTTATTTTATTCACAAAACAGCAGGAGTTGGTTGGAATGGATGTGGAAATTACCTTAAGTGCTCAGGATGTGCCCTTTAAACTCACTTATTTAACAGACTTTGTATTTAGGAAAAAGAAATTATGGTTTACTTGTTTTTCCCTTCAGTAAAATACACAAATTTTGTATTGTTTTTATCAAATAACTGAAATCAGTTTAATTTAAAAACATTTTATATCATTAGGGGTTTTTAAAAAGACATAATAACTTGCTTAAAGAGCTCAGCTGCCCTTATAAAAAAAAAACACATTAAAAAGTGGTGAAGGACTACAATATGTAGTTGAAGCAGATTTTAAAATAAAAAAAATTACCGTATTAAAAATTTGGCTTTGGTTGGAGTAATCAAAAAAACTCATTGAATTTTATGAAGTTTTAAACATTGACATAAATATTATCGAGATGTAGGAATGTTATGCAGGAGCTGAAGCTGAAAGTGGCTGCAGTAAAAGTTTGAAGCCCCGCCCCTTCCAGTGAATTTTTCAGAATTTTTTTTTTGTCTACAAAACAAAACCACATATCAGATCCGTTTTTTAGGCATTGACTTCTGTTAATTCATGTACTCCTTACCTTGTTACTTTATGTTCAAATATTCATTTACAAATACATTTAGGTGTAATTGCTACGCTTATAAATAATCCATGGCTGTGTGGGTGAGTGGTGCTCATAAACAGAACATTTAACAACTTTCAGAAGAAGGCAGAGACCTCTAGTACGTCTTTATAAATATTGAAGGTCGTAATGTGTTCAGCAGTGGCCGAATACTTCTGAATAATGGAAGTTCACAGAGACACTATATAGGTATTATTTCTGTTGATAGTTTTACAACCTTGTGACCTGCGTCTTCAGTCATGTGACAAAAGTGGCCCTAATAAATCCATTACTATTCTTTCAAACGGTCTGGATATTTCAGTCGATTGAAGGGGATCACAAGTCGTGTTCAGTATCTTCCTAGATGCAGTTAATTAACTCTCTACACCAATGACTAACATCCTCAAAGCAGCTTGGCCAATAGAAGTCTTACTATCTTAGCCTGGATCTTCTGGACCAGATGACCTGCAGAAACTGTATTTTATAACTGCTCCAACACCTCTGGTAGCTTTAAGAACAACACACTTTATCTGCTTCTTATCTGAATTTGCAGGTGGTAACCTAATCAACTCAACATTTACCATCTACAGCTGTAACCACACTGATGTAAAACCTATGTAACTGAGAAGTAGAAAAATGTTATTATCACTATTTTTAAAGTGCAGCTAACCCCCAAATCATTTTTTTTTTTTGCAGATAAACTTATTATTAATAAAAATACATTTTCTGCCAAAAACAGTGGCACGCCCTCTTCAGGTTAAAACGTTACACTGCACTTGAATTTGAATCTCACATTACTATTGGCTGAGACCTTATTTTCTTTACACATGATGTCAGCATTCTGCTGCTGTGGAGAATAAAAGAAGCTCCGTCTCGGCCACACCTCAAGCAAGGTGGAGTTTAAATAGTAAGTGTTTACAACATTATCAGAGTTCCTTATAGTGCAATGTTTGTGTTTGTGTGTTTGTGTTGTGTTTTTTGTACATTACTGAATAATTTTCTCTTCTTGCAGGGATACTTACCTTTCTGCAACACACGTTTTCCGTTGCGAACAACGAGGTACAGCGGCTGCATGCAGCTGTACCTGTTGAGGCAGGCTAAAGATGAATTTAATGTTAGCTTTGGCCAACGACAATGTATCACTGAGAAACCCTATTGACCTTTCGCCGAGCCCTGCCCCCTTAGTTACTGTTGCTATGCCTGTCTAATCGTCCAGCGAAGGTAGACCTTATTGAAAGAAGTTAGCAAGATAACGGTGGGATTGAGTTTAAATATCACAAAAATGGTAAATTTGCATTTGTGTGGGCTGCACACGTCCTGGTTGAACATCCATAACCAACAGGAATAACTGTGGTTTCAGTGAGTGCTTGTTTCACAAAAAATGCGCTAGTGTGAATCTTTTCTTCAGTTACCTTTTTTTGGAGCGATACCGCCGCGATATCCTCCAGATCGAGGCAGAAGGGGCTACAGTATGCAGTGGAGGGATATATTCAGAATAAAAAGATACACAATGAAGGAGATACGACTGCTAACAAGGCTAATGCTGTTCTTGCCTCTAGTTAGTAGATCTAGATCAACACGGTAAGTAGTTAGCTGTTAGTCTTAGCAGACGTATTTATGCTTCGTAATGTCTAACACATTTAACTGAAGTGGGGGACGTCCACACTGTTTTATCCATTGAAGGCACCGCTCAAGTTGTGTTTTTGGCTTTGGGAATGAAAAGAACACAACTCCTCCAGATAATCTATCAGGATATCTAGTGTTCGATTTACAAATAACATGGACACACCGCTTCACAGTCTTGCTTGGAGTCAATGATTGTCGGACCTACACACATAGTAACGGTTGCTATGATGTTTGATTGGACAATAGCCGTTTTTGGAGAGGAGCCAGCGAAAGGTCAATTCTAAGTCATCAAACCACTGCAAGGCAAAGCATTGGCTTGAAACAATACGGATCAGGGCTGCTCAACTCGACCACAGAATCTTCCTCCTTCCACCCGTGTGTGTGTGCTGGTCCTCCAGCCAATGCCTCCTTTTGAAGCATTTTTTAAACAGGAAGCGGGGGCAGGGGTCATAATCTGGAGGGAGTGAGTTGCCCTTTAAAGAAACCATTTCACACAAATTTCATGACTTTGTGGTTATTTCTGAAGTATTAAAGGTGGTACATGGAACTTGGAACAGAATAACACACCATAAAGCTTTCAGCCATCTGGAGGCCAGGCTTGTTGACCCCCCCCCCCCCCCCCCCCCCCCCCCCCCCCCCCCCCC
>SSNP01000032.1:2954680-3009963 GCA_006937955.1 Pachypanchax playfairii | reverse complement strand
GCACCATTTCACAAACTGACTGACCAGTTCTCTATACTCAGCTTCTTGTCCCTCACTGATGCACCCAACAACTGCAGAGTCATCAGAGTATTTCTGCAGATGACAGGACTCAGAGTTGTACTGGAAGTCAGAGGTGTACATCGTGAAGAGAAATGGTGAGAGTACAGTTCCTTGTGGCGCTCCAGTGCTGCTGACCTCCATCCCAGACACACAACCCCCCAGTCTCACAAACTGTGGTCTGTTTGTGAGGTAGTCATAAATCCAGGAGGTTGTGGAGGAATCCACCTGGAATTTATGGAGCTTCTCACATAACAAAGCAGGCTGAATTGTGTTAAAAGCACTTGAGAAGTCAAAGAACATGACCCTCAAAGTGCTGCCTGATTGGTCCAGATGAGCGTGTGCTCTGTGAAGCAGGTAGATGATGGCATCTTCAACCCCAAGCCCATTACGGTATGCAAACTGTAATGGGTCCTGAAAGGTGCTGACCTGCTTGTTGAGGTGAGCCAGTAAGAGTCTCTCCAGGACTTTCATGACGTGAGATGTCAGGGCAACTGGTCTGTAGTCGTTTGGTTCAGCTGGTTGTGGTTTTTTAGGTACTGGAACAAGGCAGGATGTTTTCCACAGCACATGAACTGTTTTCTGTCTCAGACTGGTGTTGAAGAGGTGCTGGAGAACTGGACATAGTTGCATTGAGCAGGTCTTGAGAACTCTGGGACTGACACCATCTGGACCTGCAGCCTTGTTCTGGTTCAGTTTCTCCAGTTGTTTCTTGACCTGGTTGCAGGTCACAGACAGAGTGGAGGTGGAGGCAGAGGAGGTCTTTGGGTGCTCTGAGGTGGAGGAAGATGATGCAGTGTTCTGGTCCATGACTGAGCTGCAGGGTGACGGAGTGGAGGTGTGACAGGAAAGCTGTGGGCTCATGGAGGGTGTGTGGTCTGTGGGGATGGAGGCAGGGGGGGAACTGAACCTGTTGAAGAACAGGTTCAGTTCATTAGCTCTGTCCAGACCTCCATCAGTCTGGTCCCCCTTTACCTTGAAGCCGGTGATCTTCTTCATTCCAGACCACACATCCCTCACGTTGTTCTGCTGGAGCTGACTCTCTAGCTTCCTCCTGTAGTCCTCCTTGCACTTCCTTGTTTGTGCTTTAAGTTGTTTTTGTGTTGTCTTTAATAACTCCCTGTCACCATCCCTGAAGGCTTTCTTTTTGATGTTCAGCAGCTTTTTCAGGTCTCTGGTGATCCAGGGTTTGTTATTGGGGAAGCACCTCACAGTTCTTGTTGGTACGATGCTGTCCACACAGAAGTTTATATAATCTGTCACACACTCAGTCATGGTGTTGATGTTGTCTCCATGAGGTTCACAGAGGACATTCCAGTCCGTAGCCTCGAAGCAACTTTTCAGAGCACCTTCAGCATCATTAGACCAGGTTTTGATGGTTTTTGTGATCACTGGTTGCTTATTGTTTTAACTTTTTAAGCTTGTGTCGGTCTGAAGTCTGGGTAAACATTAGAGTTCGCTCCAACCACGATACATGACACAAGTTCTTTATTTGCAGTGTTACACCATCATTTCTGCCAACAATAATGAGCAAATATCCTGCTAGATTTATACCAGAAACTTACTGATGGCTGCAAAATGTGTTTGGTTGATGTGCAACTTGCATGTTTATCCAAACAACAGTGTATATTTGAGCCTGCACGTGTGGTGCATTCCCACTGACGACATTAAACAAAACACCTTCAGTTTCCAGATTTAGACTCATCCCCCATCTCAGACTCTTTTCACCGCCAGAACATTCTTAACAAACTCCTCTTTTGAGACAACCTGGCTCTGCCAGATCTATGTGTAGCCCCACGAGTGCAGTCGGTGCTACACAATGATCTGGAACTGAAACCGTCTATAAAAGGGAGGGACATCAGGTTTAATATTTGAAGCTTATTGGAGGATGAGCCAACAAGTTTCCGCCTATCATGATTTGTCTTTAGCCAATCACAGTAAATCAAGCTCTTGCAAATCCAGTAGGGAGTAAAGCACACACATCGTTACCACTAAGAAATGCACAAAGTTCTTACCTTTGATTATTTTTCAATGAAGAAATCGTCTCTAGTCCTAAAACAGATTCAATAGCTGCTTTTATGCGTACATCCACCGTCACAGCCATGGTTGTTTTGTTTAGCCTGAGCACTTGCTGCCAATCATACCTAAACACCTGCCCCAAAGCACAATGCAAACACATGATTGGTTCGAACATTATTTGACCAAGTCGTCAGTTTAGTTGGTGCGGTACAAGATGTATTTTTGTGGGTTTGGAAAACTGCGAATCTCACAAGAATCCATTTTGCAGTGCAAGTTTACTTTCAAGATAATTCCTACTCAAATCGTCTTCCCATCAACACAATAATATAACAGCTTAAATCCTTCTCTTAGGTTTCTGGTCTTGTTACCTTTCCACCTGATCTCTTGGACACAGTATATCAACCTTCCTCCTCTGCATCATGTCAACCAACTCTCTAACCTTTCCTGCTAGTCCCTAGTCTCAGTCCTAGACTCTTAAAGAGGCCATTTCATACAAATTTCAGGACTTTGTGGTTATTTCTTAACTATTAACCAGTAATATGAAACATTTTATATCTAAAAAATGTTAGGAAACACTTATTAACAGACCTTTCAATCTGTCTGCATGAAAATTCAGCTGGTTCCATCAGGCTTCAGGCAGCAACTCATTAATATTCATCATTCGAATTTGCTGGACTCAGATTGGCTAACAAAATAGCCTATGAGAGCAAAGTATACTGTTTCCTGCCCCGCTGTGCATGGCAACAACAGGCGTATTCTCTTCCGGTTTTCAACGTCTTATGCTACAGCTTTTAGCCAGCAGCATGCTAGAAGTGGTTTCAACTGCGGGAGCTGATGAATACTAACGAACAAAGGAGTAGGCCTGCACGATTATGACCAAGAAAATTATCACAATTATTTTGATCAATATTGTAATCACAATTATTAATGACAATCATTCATCCTGCCATTGTGTAAACATGCATCTGTAGGCTGCAGATCAACAAATTACCAAAACTCTGGCTTTTATTTAGTTTAGTTGGATCAGCAGCATCTGGCAGTGTTTTTCCCACACACAGCTTACTTATTTTGCTTTTTGTCCACATGTTTTTATTTTTACATTAGGTCAGATTGGAATATTTTAAAACCTTACAAACAGATAATTATATTACATTACATACATACGTACTTTCCGCATTATAAGGCGCATGGAATAGAAACTACTGTAGTGGCTGGGGTTGCGTTATGCAAACTTTATTACCGTAATAGAATATAAACCAACGTAGTTAGTGCATTCACAAACGTGAAGAGGAACTTTTACATGTTTACTGAATCAGAGAAATAAAACAGTCTGATACTGCTACTTTTTCAGTTCATCTTCAATGTCCGAGTTTAACAGTTGGGCGAGTGCAGCATTCAGCCGGTTCCATCACGTCAAACTCGTCATTATCGCTGCTGTTGCCTGGCAGTTCAGTGACAATTCCTGCATTCGTGAAAGCTCAGGTCACAGTTGAGACTGATATATCGTGCGCGAGGCGCTGTCTCCCGGTGAACGTGTGCTCACCTTCGGTCATCCACCGCTCCCACTCAGTTCGCAGTCTAGCTTTGAAAGCCCCGTTCACGTCAATATCCAGCGGCTGGAGTTCTTTAGTCAATCCACCCGGAATGACGGCACGCACCGTATTAGTGTGCTTCTAACTTGTACCGTAGCTTAACTAATATTGATCCATATACACAAAGCGCATTGGATTATAAGGCGCACAGTTTTTAAAAAAAATTTAAGGCATTTAGGTGCGCCCTATAGTGCGGAAAATACGGTATTTAGGCAGCAAAATTAAGCTTTAGCCAGGCGTTCGCGCCCTGGTGGTTGGCAGACTATTAGTTGAAGCCGTGTGTGATAAAGAGACGAGCAGAAGAACTCGCATTTGAATGTAAATATCGTTGACAATCGGGTTCATTTCATTGTGGCCACCAAAATCGTGATCACGATCTTGTGCAGCCCTACAAAGGAGTTGTGACGAAACAGATACAAGCAGTTCAAACTCGGGAGAACTCGGGTGTTATCGCCACCTGCGTTGTTTGAGAGATCAAAACTGAAAGAGAAGTTATTGACCTGTTTTCACACCCACTATGAAGGTAAGAACACCTGTGGAGCTAAAATATTCAACAGAAACCTCAGAAAAACTGTTTCTAATGGAAGTGCCTCTTTAACTGTCCTTTTCTCTGTGACTACGAACACGCCTTCCTCCTCTCGTCCTTCTTCGACACACAGCAGCCCAATTTCCATCAGCACCCTGCAGGGTAACAGCACTGATGGAGGTCTTTGTTAACCCGGGCCTCAACTGATCCGGGATAGAAATCAGATGTTTGACTTGCATCATTTTTCATTTGGCAGAAGTTTTATGTTGGATGCCCTTCCTGACACAATCTCTGCATTTACAGAGGTTTGGAACCGGCATAAGGACGACAATGGCTTGAACAACTGAAATAATATTGAGATCAATGTCAATCCAGTTGGTAAAGGTGCTTTCATGCTCAAGGAATCTGATAATGATACAAAGGTGAGAGGTGTTTGGTCTCTACGGGTGCTTTTCTAGTTAATCATGTGACATGAAGGTTGTTGTTGTAGGAACATAGTTTGTGAGTGTCATGTGATGTGGGCAGGAGGAGGAAGAATCTCATGTGGTCTAAAAACAAGAGGAAGTTGGATTAAAAGAAATACAACTGAGAGAAATGTCTCAGCGAAAGAGAAACAGATACAGACAAAAGCTTAAACACACTGTCATATTATTTTTAACAATCACTTGAACTGTTATGGTTCCAAGGTGACTTCTTCAGTGAAATGTTTTTAAACAAGTCACAGGTTTAAATTACAGGTAGGATCTGTGTTGGAAGAGAAGGAGAAATTCTGGTTTGAGTTAGCTGAAGGGATGCAGAGTATCTCCAGAGATGAGAGTAGGGATTAGAGCAGACTTCAATGGACATGTTGGTGCAGGTAACTGAGGTGATAAGGAAGGGATGGTTTGGTATCCAGGACAGGAATGCAGAAGGACAGATAGTGGTAGACTTTGCAGAAAGGATGGAAGTTGCTGTAGTGAATATTTTCTTTCAGAAGAAGAAAGAACATAGAGTCACTTATAAGAGGTAAGAGCACACAGGTTGACTACAGCTTGTAGAGATGATGTAATCTGAAGGAGATTAGTGGCTAAGGAGTAGCAGGGGAGACTGGAGCCAGATAGTACAGGCTGATGATTTTTTAACTAACAGGTCACTGCGTGTGAGAGTAAACAGTATTTTATCTAGTGTTTTCTTTTCTTCCACTGGTTCCCCTCGAGGGTGTGTCCTGTCTGCTCTTTTATTTATTTCATATACAAATCTGTGTCAGAGTCGCTGCATGAAGCACCATATTGTTAAGTTTGCAGATGACTCAGTTGTTGTGTTGCTTCATGCACGACGACTCGGAGCCTGGACCTGTAGTGATGGACTTCACTGAGCGGTGCAAGTCAACTTTTCTCACCATCAATGTGTCAAAAACTAAAGAGATGCAGATGGATTTTAGGAAGAATCCTCCTGCTCTTTCCCCTGTCGTTATCAGTGATCAGACTATAGAGGTTGTGAATCAATACAAATACTTTGGCATGACCCTTGATAACAAATTGACCTTTGAGACACAAATTGACACTGTGTGTAAAGAAAGCACATCAACCCATGTTCTTCCTCAGGAAGTTAAGGAACTTTGATGTTGACAAGAATTGTATGCAAAAGTTTTATTGAATCAGTTCTCACTTCTTCTTTTGTGTGCTGGTTCAGGTCCCTCACTCTTAAAAATAAAAACAGATTACAGAGTATTGTCAAAATCTGCTGCAAATATAATACTAATAGATCTGAATACTCTGTATAAGGATAGAATAATGAAAAAGGACCCAGTTGATTCCAGCTGATTCCAACTGATTCCAGCTGATTCCAACTGATTCCAGTTGATTCCAACTGATTCCAACTGATTCCAGTTGATTCCAGCTGATTCCAGCTGATTCCAGCTGATTCCAACTGATTCCAGCTGATTCCAACTGATTCCAACTGATTCCAGTTGATTCCAGCTGATTCCAGCTGATTCCAACTGATTCCAGCTGATTCCAACTGATTCCAACTGATTTCAGCTGATTCCAGTCACCACTCAGATTTCACACTGGTTTTAGGTTCAGTCTGCCACAAATCAAGATTAACAGACAGAGAAATTATTTTGTCCTTGTTGCCATTTCTGAACAAATGTAAATGACTTTTATCAAAGCGTAATTTGTAAGCGTTAAGTGTCTAACGATGTATTTTGTGTGTTTGTGTATGATGTCACTGTCAGCTGCACAACAAATTTGCCCCCCGAGGATAATAAATATTCAACCTTTAGGATGGTGGTGTGTAGGATGACTCTGGTGGTGAAGAAGATGAAGAGGACAAATGCAGAGCAGAAGATAAAATGGTGGAAGATGAAAAAGGAAAAGTGTTGTGTGGCTTTCAGCAGGTTGGAACGTGTGGAGGAACGTGTCAGGAGTGATGTGTGACAAAAGAGTATCAGCAAGAATGAAAGGTGGACAAGAGAGTGATGAGAGCAGCCATGTTGTCACTGATGAAGGGACAGAAGACACAGCTAGAGGGAGCAGACATGAACATGCTGAGGTTCTTTGGGAGAGACGACGATGGACAGGATCAGGAATGAGTCCATCAGAGGGACGATACATGTTAGATGTTTTGGAGAAAAGTCAGAGACTGTTTTATTTGGAAAAGGATGCTGAAGTGGGAACTGCCAGGCAGGAGGTCTAGAGGAGGACCAAAGAGGAGACATATGGATGTAGTGAAGGAGGACATGAGGTTGGTGGAGTGAGAGGAGAAGATGCAGAGGACAGATGGAGACAGATGACTTGCTGTGGAGACGGAAGGAAGCCGCCAAAAGGAAGTTATTAATGAAAATCACATTTTCTATACTGGTGGTTTTCTTCTGGATCGAGCTCCAGAACTTTTGAAGGAACATCAAATCCATTAACACACGTCTGATTCTACAGCTTCTCAAGTGTCTTTTTGTGTTTGTTGCAAGTTTATACCATCAGTTGTTCTTGCAGTGATAAAACAAGGTTCCCTGTTTTTGTCTTTTCTGGATCAAAGTATCTGGAATTCTGTAACGATCCAGATCAGTCCTTGATCCAGATCAGTCCTTGATCCAGATCAGTCCTTAGTATCATGTAGAACCTGTTAGGAACTTACCCTGTATTTTTTATGAAGCATCTGGACCATTTATTGTGGAGCTACATGCAGATAAGTTAAAAACAGCTCTGTCTCCGGATCACCCCCAAAATCTACTGACTTCTTCTTTGTACCATTTCTGACCTTTCCTGAAAATTTCATCAAAATTCATTCAAACATTTTTGAGTTATCTTGCTAACAGACAAACTAGCCAATGCTGGTGAAGACAACCTCCTGGTAGAGGTAATGAAACTTTATATATTTTAATAAGGAGGATCTGTTGTTGTACTTACAGGTGAAAACGTCTACACACCAAGTCAATTTAAAATCTAAACAAAAACTGAATAATTTAATCACCAAATTCTGAGACGTGATTTTGCTCAGACTGTTTTTCACATAATTTTTGCATCTTTTACTTCACTAGAAGAAGTCCTGTTTTCACAATGTGAATAATGTCTGAGTCCTTAGTGGAGCTTTTGATCAGCACATACACACTGTTAGCTGGACAAACTGAGCACTTGCATTCCCTTCTGAAAGAAACAGGAGATTTCGTGCTGTCCTTCTCCCCACTGTGATGACCTTTGCCTTTTGGAGGATGGGCTAGTGGAGAAGTGGTCAAACAAACAGACTCCCCTGACCCTGTGAACTCTCTGTGGGCTTTCACTCACAGCAGACACCATCATGGAGGCCTCCGTAGGGCCATCATCAGGGGCACTGATTCCAAAACTGAAACTAAATTGCACACTGTATGAGCCCAAGACTGCAGATTTTATCAGTCTGTGTTGTGTGTAACGCTCTGTGCATTTATAGAACTTAACAGAAATCGAAACCGTTTTACAATGAGAGAAATCACTCCATGTTATAAAATAATTGCAGAGATGTTTAGATAGTAAAATCATATAGAAAATAACTTTATTAAGAGCTCTAAATTGTAAGATGTGTCAAAGAATTTTAGCCTGATCTTCATCTGCATTTTAAGAAGATTCAATTTTTTAAATTTGGTTTAAACAATGAAGTTTCTTGAAGCAAACCCACATTAAAAACATGTGTGTCATCATGCTGTAAACATACACCAAAATACATATTTTATTGTATTTTGTTGATTGTTTTCCCTGTAAAACACTGATAATGTATTTTTTTTCTTTTTGAGGTAAATAAACCACAATTATAATGTTGCAATTTCCCAGTTTTATCAAACAAATGAAAGAAGAAAGTTTACAAAAATTAAGGTTAAAACAACATTTAAAGTTTACACATTAACATAATAATAAATAGTAAATAGAAAGCTAATGTCAACAACAATGAGTGACTTTGTTTTCACCAACAACAACATCCAACATCTGTTAATGTAATCAATATTGTAAACAATAAACTCACTCCTATTAAAGCCTATTCAGTGGTCACATGATCTGGTGACTCTGGCAGCAGCCAGAGAGCGAGAGGCGGGGCTACATGCTGGACAGGTAACCAGACCATCACATGACCATCTGGAGACACAACAGTCTGAAAAACATGCAAACACACATTGTGAAGTCAGTTTAGAACCATCAACAAAGTTACCATCTCAAACCAGAACACTGGAATACATACCTGCAACCTTCTTGATGCAGTGCAACATCACTAACCACTGTGCCACAGCGCAGCTCTAATCAGTATGATAAATCTAAAACATAAACATTTAGCAGTCTAATATGCAACCTGTTATCTGTGATTTATTAACACTTAATACACGAACTATGTGAGCCTCCTTTTTAACCTTTAATGTTGGAAAAAATAGTGTAATTTATTGAATCATATGGTTTAAAATAAAAAAGTGTGCAAAGTTTTAATGATGCATCTGCATTCACATGAAGTTTGTGAAAAATGTTGAAAAAATTTTGTTCACTTTATAGACAAGGATAAAAACAGGCATCATGAACAACAATGTTGTATATTTTATGTTAGTTTTAGAATACTCAGACTATCCACAGTAGAGCCGAATCTTACACACGTTAGAGCATTTAAAGAGTTATAAAAAACAATTATTACACAATATTTATAACCATTTTAAAGTTATTTTATCCTGATTGAGCCCACTTGCCACAATCACTTAGTTATTAAATGTCAACTAGAATCAGTTCTTAAAAGTCATGCTTTTTTTACCCTGTTTAGGTAATAATTGTTTGTTCCGAAGACAAAGCCCTGTGGTGTCCCACTGATGAAGCACATCTTTAATCATTTATACTGAGAATTAAAAATGGTTATCAATGAGTGAAGCACTGTGAAAAAACGCAGAATAATAATAAACAAACCCAAAGCAAAGAAAACATATGCTCTCTGCCAAAAGGCTGCTTTACTATCAGTTGTTTTAATTATTTAAGTGTTTCGCTTTGTGTTGTTATTGTCTGTTAGCCTTTAGCGTCGGGTTGTAGATTAACTCAGGAATTGTTATTTTTAACGTTTTTAAATAGTCTGTGACATCATTATAAAACATTTAAAAGGAGAAGTAAAGCGTCAGCAGTTGATAGCCGATGAGTGAACTTCTCCGGGAGTTTAGAAAGTTGTCGTAAACCCGTTTAAGAGCTGCACGTTACATAGCGTAGCATGCTAGCTACACGTTCGTACTACAGATATAAACACGGAGTAGATATAATACTTATAAATATTCTCAAACACAAACAAGAAATCAATTTGAATATAATAGCACAATTGAGCCGAAACTCAGTTTGTTATTAATTCGATTAGTTATTTTAACTTATGTTCTTCACACCGAAAGTAGGTGAAATCTGTTCTAAAGATAATGCTAACGCTAGCAGCAGTTTGTGACCCGAGTTTCTTTTATCTGAAGAAAATGAGGTTAAATTAAAGTAGTAATAATGTTTTTTTACTTATTTATAAGTAATAATTGAGTTGGATAACTTTATTATAGTGTAATGACTCTAGCATAAACTGACGTTTAAGCTAGGTGTTTCCTAGTTTTGTTGTATTTGCCTGTTTTTCCGCCTTTTGTGTGACGTGCAATAGATCGCTGTGTGATGGTGAAACGTCACAAGGGCTGGATAAATGCACCGTGGGACGGGGCTCAGAGGACCGTCTGCATCTGCAGGGGAACGGCTGT
Source organism: Pachypanchax playfairii (assembly GCA_006937955.1). Classification (NCBI taxonomy): domain Eukaryota; kingdom Metazoa; phylum Chordata; class Actinopteri; order Cyprinodontiformes; family Aplocheilidae; genus Pachypanchax; species Pachypanchax playfairii. Next base: position 2,999,579 of record SSNP01000032.1, on the reverse strand, counting down.
GGTAAGTCTCCCACAATCTCTTTATTGTTATTATCAAACTAACCGCTTCAGTCATGGGGGGACGGTGTAAGTGAAAGACAGTTGGTTTTACACGTACAGCAACGTGTTTCGGCAGGCTTTCTTGTTTTGTTTTATTCAGTAATCAGCCGGAACAACACAAAGACAAGCTCCGACAGATGCACTATAAAGCCAGCAGCTACAAGCGGACAGGGTCGCACTTCTTCTGCGATTCAGTTCTGCTAGTTCCCTGAAGCTAGTCGATAATAAAACACATAAATCATACGAGTAACTGCGTGAATGTCTCTTTTAAACTACAGGATTGCAACTTACTTTTGAATAAAATGTTTCAAAAAGAACAACTGTAAAAGTCGCTTGTTTAGAGTTGGAAATGCATGGACATGTTTAAAATAAAATTAAAGAAATGTAAAGCAGATCCGGCTGTTACTTCACACTTTGGTTTTGGTTTTTCTTGTTGAGTAACAGGGTGGTAACACACTTCTCCTTAATTCGTTTGCTGCTGAGAAATTCGCGGCAAAATCTCGACAACGCGAGAGTTCATGATAAAGGAGGGAGGAGTCACATCGACAGCGTGGTGTGCACGTTCAGCTCCGCCTCCGCGTGATTTTTAATCCTCAATTAAAATCTGTACCGTGATGAAACGGAAGTATGCAATTAGATTAGCGTCAAAACCTCAGCGACAAACTCAAAAGTTGAGCAGTTTCAACCATCTGAGCGTGTAAAAATTAATCACGCGTGCACGTTTCATCTCTACTTTGCGCACTTCCCCCCTGAGCTCTGGGTTCTGTCAAACAGTAACCAGGTAAAAGTTACACTTTATAATTGAAAGGATTTAGAGGTCGAAGCAGTTTGAAATAAAATCACTTCATTTGCAGTTAACAGATAATGATAAAGTTCATGAATAAACTTTGAAGAGACTTGCGAGTGAGAAAAGCCTCAGCCAATTAAAGAGCTGCACCTTCCCATCAGCGTAGAGCCTCTGTAATCAGAGGGTTAAAGAGTTTCATGAAGATGGGGGCTGCACAGGGGTACACTGTGTAGCCCTGCAGCAAGAAGGTTCTGGGTTTAAACCTGACTAGAACCTTTCTGCATGGAGTTTGCATGTTCTCCAGGGACTCTGGCTCTCACAGAGGTTAATTGGTAACTTTAGGTGTGTGTGAATGGTTCTGTCTTTATGTGGCCCAGGGATGGACTGGTGACCTGTCCAGGTGTGACCCCGCCTCTCCAGATAGATAGACACCAGCTCCCAGTGACCCTGAACAAGAACTAGCAGGTAGAGATAATGACTGATTGACATTATGATGAGAATCTACTGGAGTTGATGATTCCAGTGTAATTTAAATAAGGGGGGCAGATTACGTTGCCATGGTAACTGGAACAACCAAGTGGTTATAATAGCTCATATCTTTGGGCCGTGCTGATATATCACATGTTCAGAAAAGTTATACAGTCTGTGTTGTGGGCTCACTGGGTAAATGGGCAAATGGTGTTGCCACAGTCACGTTGTACAAGTTATAGAAAATATCTTATATTCTGTTATAGACCAATATCTATTGATCAGATCAAAATCAGAATGAAATCTGTAGATCAAAGTCTGTTGACACAGTATCCTGTCAAAAGTTTTGTCTTTTAACAGGATTCGGGGGGTGGGGGGGGAGTTATATTACAAATGATGTTGCTATAGTAGCTCTAAATGCAAAGTAAGCATGATAATGAACATCTGGTAATCATCCCAGTCATTTTGATGTATTATATGTGTTGCATTGCCACAATAACTTGGATCAACCAAAAAAATAATGCCAATAATTCCAAGACCAAACCAGATGTTTTGGATGTATGATACATGTGGCTGCACATTTCCATTCAGGCTGCATTAATGTCCAAGGAAGAAAAGTTTCATGATAAATTTGGAAATAATTATTATCCTCATTCTGGTGTTAAAACGTGGAGTGTCTTTTAATTTAATTTCCGAGGACGTCCATTATTTAAGAGGTTAAAAATGTGAATGTGTAAAAGTGTCTTATTTAGACACAAAGACTGATTTTTATCTGTATTTCTGATAAGTTAGGGAATCACCAAAAGAGCTAGTTGAAATGTAAATGGCCAAAACCTGATAACCTGATAAGTTCATCATTCATTTCACCTTTCATAATTTCAAAACATTTTAGTATTAAACTTAAAAAATGTCTCTTTTAGGCTCTTTTGCAACGTGCCTTGCAGGCAGCAGCCCTCAGCTTGTTTAATCATGTTATTAAAGGTAGTTATAATATAATTCTGTATTAGTCCACGTTCTACCTGGAAACAGGTGTTTCTGTATTCAACCAGCATCATCATGGTTCTGACTGGAGGTCATGATGCACCTTTATTGGCACCCTGTTTCACTCTAGTTCATCATATCAGTTTAACATGGAACTGGAGCTCAAAACAAGTAACAAAACTTTAAAAGAAATACTTTCAAGAATAATCCAACATCATCCTACTCTTCAAAAATACATTTATTATAGCGTCAACAAAAACAGCACCAGATATTACAACACAAAATATGGCAACTTAAAATGTCCAGTGTGTGTTTAAATTATATATTTTATTGGAAGGCTTGTAAAATCATAAAACATTTCATCCATTTATTACTTTATCTATTTTATTTTATCTTATGTGATATTTACATGACTTATTTGGATTTCCTTAGCAGGAATAACTTCTCCTTTGTTGTTCTGGGTTTGTTTCTGCTGTCGCACTAACTTCACTAGAACTTCTACCAGCATCAGTCTGGGTGGGTGGCGACTATCACAGAATTCAGTTTGGATTTTTTATTACATTATATTGTAGGAGATTTATGGAAAAATACCAATATGGGAGGACAGTAGTAGTATTAGTATTAGTATTAGTGCTGTTGTGACAGTCTCGGTATCTTCTCCCATGACGTTAATCCAAAACACCATCAGATTTGTTGTTGACTTGTTGGCTGCTGCTATTTGAGATCTCCAGCAGTTCTTACAGGACTCGGTGCTCAGAGATCACGTCATGATGAATCCATGTTTTAAGTGTGACTCCTGGTGAGTTTGTAAAATGCAGCTTTCTTTTTCTTGGAAGTCTTCGGCTCTTCTTCTGTCTCCTCGTTTGTTTTTTAACTGGTTTTGCTTGTGGGTTTGTTTTGAGCGCTAACGTGTCACATGACCGAGTTAAATGTCCTGACATGCATCAAGTCATAGAGAGATAGAATCTGGTCATTTTTCAAAATAAAACATCATTCAGATTCAGATAATAAATAAAATGGAAAATAATAAGAGTTAATTATTGTTTCTGTGCGGCTCGTAACCAAATGACCCACAGACCAGAACCGATCCATGGCCCGGGTGTGGGAGACCAACCCTGAAGGACAGAAAGGACTATTTATAATAAAAGAGGAGAAACAGTTTAGAAGCCAGAAGAGGTCTGTACAGTCTGGTCAAAAACCACACTGAAGTGAAACAGAAACTCTGTAGAACAAGGACAGACAGTCTGGAAACAAGGAGAGGACAAAGCCGAGTATGTAGACACACTGCCAGGTGCAGGTGAGCAACATAAAGCGTGACGAGTGAGTGGAGCATGAGCGTGTGAGCAGGAGAAAGTAAACATGATAATCAGTTTAAAAACAACAACCGGACCTGCTCAGTCTGGATTCATGGCAGTCGTTTCAAACATTTATGATCATTTTCTTTCATGGAGACTTTGAAGGAAAATAATACGCCAAATAAAATCAATAAAATTCAGATTTTTTGATCTTGAAATTTAGTGATCAAGTTTACTGACATGTGACTGTATTTTATTCCTTGTAGAGGTGCACGATGGCAGGTCCAGAAGACGGGACTCCAGGCTTCTCCCCAGACAAATCCAGTCGTTTTTACTTGGTGAGCTGGACCAACAAGCTCCTGAAGACAAACTTCAAAGATGTGCGAGACATGGGTTCAGGTGATTGATCATCATCCTGTTTTTCCTTCATTTGTTTCAATCTTGTTAAATGATTTTAAATTCTATCTTTTTATTTCTTGTAGTTTGTTCTGGGCTTGTAAAGCACTTTGGTTCGTGCTTTATAAATAAAGATAATGTTGACACTGACGTCACCACATGAGGAAACCGTTCAGACGACGTGACATTAATGACAGCTTTAAATGCTCCTTTCACATCTGGTGCGTTTCAGAGCAGACAAAGAAACTGTACAATAAAACACAAGACCAGATGTTAAATTACAGGAAGGAGAACTTAAAATCAGTCTTATGGTGATCTGATCTCAGCTACCTGTTCCACATGCACATAAACACAGAACCATTATGTAGTTGGTGAGTTACTTACGTAAATGTGAGCTAACAAACGCGGTAGAGAGAAATAAAGAACCAGAAAATGATTAAAGAACGATGTTCTAACTGTCAAAAATCCACTGACGTTACATCAGCTGACGGCTCGCTGCTCAGATTATTAATCTGGGATTGATACGTCACGTTTTACAGCAGGTGTAATCAGCTGTAAAAACAGAACGTATACCACCTGATACTCGAACGTATACGATCTGATACCTGAATGTATTTGACTTTCAGCTCACTCAGGATGAAAGTTACAGCTAGAAGTCAGCAGTCCTCTTGCTGTTGTACAAGATTTGATCCAATTCCAATTGGAGTCACTCACATTTCTTCTTCTTACATTTTAAGGAAGGACGGATTATTTTTGTGTTGAATCACCAAAAGAGAAGAGCAACTCACCCCCTCGAAATTATCTTCCTGCCTTCTAACTGCTCTTTTGAAAAAATGCAGAAGTAGACATCACTTGAAGAGGCGGGCCTAAGCTGTGATTGACATGTAGCTCCTCTCCGTGTTTAGATTTGCTTCAGTGTGACTCTGCCGTGTTGTAGACACGGGGCGGCTGTGGCTCAGTGGTTAGAGCGGTCCTCCAATTTGAAGGTTGGTGGATCGATCCCGGCTTCCACCGCCACATGTCGAAGTGTCCTTGGGCAAGACACTGAACCCCATGTTGCCCCCCGATCTGCATATCGGGTTGTGTGAGTGTTAGCCCCTACCCTCTCCCCCCGGCTTACATATCAGGTTGTGTGAATGGGTGAATGCAAAACCTTGTAGTGTGAAAGCCCTTTGAGTGGTCTGAATGACTAGAAAGGCGCTATACAAATACAGGACAGTTACCATTTACCATTAGACTTGTAACCCGACCATGATGAGAATATAACATCTATAAATCACATCCACACAATCACAACCACTGCAGGGAAGTCTTTGCCCTGATTTCATTATTATTTTACTGATAATAGTTATTCTCTTTGTCGTAGTTTTCAGTGTAGTTTACCGATTGATTGTTGTTAGCCACAATGCTAAAGCTACTGCCATGTTGCTGACAGGGGTCTGAGTAAATGTCTGAATAGAAATATAAAGTGCACAAATCACATCCACACAATCGCTGCAGTAAAATAAAGTCTTTGTCCAGATTTTAATTATATTAGTTATTCTGGTTGTCGTAGTTTTCAGCCAGTTGCTTTAAATCCCTGTGTGCAGCTTTGGTGAGAAGCTGGAGACAACGGGCAGGCGGGTGCAAGCGTGTCTGTCTGAGAGATGGTTTATACTCCAGGAGGCGTGTCTTAGAGACGATGCTGACGTAGGCATGAACCGCTTTCAGCCAATCACAAAATTCAAATGCAGTAGCCACCTTTCAACCCTAAGAGGGCAGCACTAAGACGTTTTTAGAGCAAAACGTGTAGAATTTAACAAGTTTACAAATAAATGTCAAAAAATACCCAGAAACTGAAAGGTTGCCTTGGTAAAGACACACTAATACACTAATACAGCTGTTTTAAGTGTGAGTTGCTCTTTAAAGTTATTTTGAAGAAGCAGAAACTCTGAAGTGATCTTTGACACGTTAAACCATCTGAAGAGCTTCTTTCTGTTCATAATGTTTCCAGAGTTTTCTGTTCTCTGATGTGCATGTTTTCAGCTGCATGTTTAGCTGCACATTAAAAAGGATCAAACGGCCCGTAGGTTTGTTCCAGAGAAGGGTTAGAAGATTAAAAGTATCAGATTGGGAGCATCAGTGAGCAGCGGTGCTCCAACACTAAGCTCTGCAGCATCTGTAACCTGTATCTTCTGCTCCTTTTACACATCTGTGGGAGTAAACTGTAGGGCTCGACCGATATGGATTTTTTGATACCAATACCGATATAAGGACTTTAGAGCAGGCCGATAGCCGATATAATGGCTGATAAATCCATCCACCAGAAAAAATTTCAAAAATATTACTGAAAGCTAAAACACTTCATTCTAAGCTCATTCTTAAGCTCATGTCTACCTGTTAGACCATGAACTATCTGAATTATTCACTGATTCCAAAAAATGTAAATAACAGACAAGTTTATCTATTTTATGAACATTTATTTACATTTTTAACTGGGTATTCTCATTAATGGAGATGCAGAAACACATATATGACAAAAATAAATCAATAAAAAAATATCGGAAAATATCAGCAATTTTTTACCGATAGCCAATATCACCCTGGACCCCCATATTGGCCGATAATATCGGTCGGGCGCTAGTAAACTGAGTTTATTGAAGAGTTTGTAAGAAAAATCGACGGGTAAATTGAGTCTGGAGCATGTTCATGTCTCAATAATATAGTTTCTTACTTTAGATTATCAACAACCTTTTAATTCGATGGGACTTCAGAAAAAAGACAAATATACTGAATCTCGTATATTGTTTTATATTCTGTTCTGTTTTTTATTCTGCTGTTAGCGTAGAAAAACTTCTCAGATCAGTTTGTTTTGTGTTTCTGATCCAACAGGCGCTTGTTACTGTCAGATCATGGACTGCGTTTATCCCAACACCATCGACTTGACCAAAGTGAAGTTTGATGCACAAAGTGAAGACGACTGTAAACACAACTTCAATCTGCTTCGGGAATCTTTCAGCAACAAGGGCATTACAAAGGTACACCAAAACATTTTAATATCCCCTTTAAAAAGTTTTACTTGTATGTGTTTGTGTCATTTTATATACAACTGATTATCTTTAGGAGTCGACCCGATTCAACATGCTACAACAGTTTTAATATGATTCAAAGTCTCATGTGGCTTCAGCTGCGATTCACGGCATAGTGAGGACTTTTTTTGCACCTGTCCTGATGTTATTAGATCAGGGCAGATATACTCTGCAACAAGAGAAGTTTAATAGACTCCTTCTGTTGTGCAGTGCACTTTATTTGAGTTTAAGGCATGACTGACTGTACAGTGAAACCCCGCTCTGCAGACACCCATGTCTGTCATGCTGAGTGTTTCTGGTGGTGAAGGCTGGACTCAGGCAGATGAAAAACCTGGCCGGGCTAAAAACAAAACTTTAATAGAAGCAAAAATCAAAGTGATGACAGGACAGCAAAAGCACTACTTACAGTTGATGAAGCCAGGCGACCATGAGACAAAAGAGGAGAAGGTAAACACCACAATATGACAACAAAGGAACTGGAAAACGCCGGGGCTTAAATACACAGGAACACAAGAGAATTAAATTATTTAACTGAAAACACCGGGAGAGCAAATCAAGTCACTGAGGAGCACAGAGGTGAGAACAGGAAGTGTCAGACATTACCAAAATAATCATCTTTTTTTTTTCTCACATCCCATAATGATACAATATAATTGTAAAAGGTGATAAATACAAACTTAAGTCAGACTTTTTAGTATTACAGGCTTGAAATCTTCTGTTACAGTAGCTACGTTTACATGGGCACATTTAATCGGAATAAACGCCCAATCGGATAAAAAATACATCATGTAAACATGTCAATCAGAATGTTTTGATCCGATGCAGCCTGATCCGAAAGAAATTTACTTCCGATCGAGAGGGGTGGTTTTGTCCGATCTTTATTCGGATAGACGTGCATGTATACACCCATTTAGAATGAAGGGGTGAAAAGAGCCCACTGCGCATGCGTACAACTTCAGCGTGACGTCTTTCCGCTTTCGCAGACCCAAGTAGAAAACATGGCGGGAGGTAAACAGAAGTGGTCTGCTGGTGCAGTCATCCTGTCATCCTGCTCTCCTCTCCTGTGGCGGAGGAGCAGTAGTAATATGTATTCTACCTCTAGCTTGGTTAATGCGACCAGTAAAAACCCAAACATAAAGGTAATCACCTGCAGAAGGTCCATATTGGGGATAACGTGAGTCAGCTCGAGCACACGATGGGGCGGGAAAGACGTGCAGAAAGGACGGAGTTTGTTTACTTTTTTTTCTTCCCCCAGAAAGACAACTCGCTGTGCGCATGCTCAACTCATTTAACCTGATTGAGTGCTTGGTGCATGTGTACTCATGGCATGATCAGATCATTTCAGTTAGTGTCCATGTAAACAGGGATTTGGGAATTCCGATCGACCAAGATTTTAATCAGATTGGGGAAATTTGGCGCATGTAAACGTAGCTAATGTGAGTAAAACTGAGATTGTAGTTTTTGGAATAAATTCCATAGAAATTTGTTGTATCTCTGAATGTAATTGTGTCCTTTCTGTGTTTACGCAGAACATTCCAGTTGATGAGCTTATAAAAAGGGATTTTAAAAGCTGCTTTGACTTCTTGAAATGGTTTAAATGTTTCTACAAGACCAACGTACAAAGTAACAATTTTGACCCGGTGAAAGCTCGAAATAACCAAGAAATCCGCCCGATTCTGGCGTCTTCACTGTCACGTAAGTGTGATTTAACATCCCTCATCTTTCTGGTGTTGGGAGTTTTTTCATGAAGACATTTGCAGCACTTCTACAGTAATTTTCTCTTTTCTTTATTTATTTCAGGAAACTCAAAATTGGAGTCGGACACAGAAAAGAACGACCGTGTCAAAGCAAATAAACCATTTCCTTACACCGAAAAGTGGAAGGATACTTTTAGTTGGGCAGATCCCAGCAGTCGTGGAGAGCAATATACTTACTGCTCGTCTTGTCAAGCCCACCTTCAGACCTTTAGAAAGGGTTTTGTGGAGCTTCATCGACATGAAGAGACAAGCAAACACAGAAAAAGGGCTTCAGTTTCACAGAACAACGGCCTGCAAAGCTCAGTCACTGACTCGCTGCCTTGTAGTGATGCAGCAGTTCGGTTCCTTCAGAATCTCTGTTACACTGGATCTGCTAAAGGGGAAGAGGCGTCGAGACGTTTTGTCCGCTGTAAGCTGGGGTCGCAGTACCCCGACGATATCGTATCCATTTGCCGTCACACTCCTTACTGTGTTTACATTTATGGGGGGGTCGCGGTTGGAGGGGACGACACTGTGTCCGTGATTCTCGTGGGGTATTTTGACATCGAGTCTTCTAGCCATTGCATCCGATTTCTGGATGCTTTTGAGTCAGCGGATGGTCAAGCAGCAGACGTGGTGCAGACCTTAGAGAAATTTGATCTGTCCACAGAGAACCTTGCTGTTTATTTTAGCAGTGATGGTGACGCCTCGGAGCAGATCAGCTCACATCTCTGGGAGCTCAACCCAAACGTCATCTCCTTAGGAGGCTTGTACACCATGGCTGATGCTGCTTGTAACGCTGGAGTTAAGGAGCTGTCCAGTCAGGCTCAGGAGCTGATGTTAAATCTTCATGCATACTACTGTTCCAGCACTACCAAGAATGTCAACCTCAAGGCTCTTTTTGGTTCAGATATCAGTGAGAACAGCAAACCTTTTTACCTCAGCATTAGTTGTCTTAGATTTGGCCAGTTTGTTACCAAAATCTTGGAAATATGGACAGACCTAATATCTTATTTTAGCTCTTGTCACGAGGACAGTGAGAAAGCCGAGTTAATCTGCTCCCAGCTGAAGGATCCCAAATTAAAAGCAACATTCATGTTCCTGGAACAGGCTTTAAAGCCTCTGGAAAAGTTTCAGAGGCAAACCGAGCGAGCTTTAAGGTCCGACCTGCCACTCATCCTGGATGAAGCCAGCACCCTGCTTCGCACATACACCTCTTACTTCCTTCAGCCTCATGCTGCTACTCTCTACCTCAAAGAACAGAGTGCTCAAATCCTCAAAACAAAGAAATTCCACCTGTCGAGCCATGATCTCAACCTGGGCGGGAAAGCTGTGGAAGACGTCCTACAAACTGTCAAGGCTGTAGAGACGCTGCCACAGCTGAAAGAAGAGCTGTTGTCCTTCTACATTGCACTTACAGGTTGCATTGCAGAGGAGCTGCCTTTGAGTGACATGCTAAAAAGCATTGCTCAGCTGCTAAACCCTCAGACCAGTCTGGAAGTGACAGAGACTAAAGTAGGAGAGCTTGGAACCAAGCTGGGGGTCTGCAGCTCCCCCAATGAGGTCCAGCAGCTCACAAGAGAGTTTCATGAGTATCAGCTGGCTGAGAAGAAAGGAAGGAAAGAGGGAGCAGATGAAAACACAGCACTGGTTCCCCTGGAGAAGCACTGGACCAGAGTACTTAAGGACACCACGCCCACTTCGCTCCTCAGGAAGCTTGTTTTGACCCTGTTGTCGTTCCCATGTCCTTCACTGAAGGCCCATGAAGTTTTCACTCAGGTATTCATCACACGAGCCTTATCACCGTTTTATTAATGTGGGTTGTGGAAGGCTTAATTAATTTTGTGCTTTTGACGGCTGCTTGTTTTATCAAAGGCTTTCGAGAACAGTGACTCTTTGATCTCATCTGAGAGCGAAGCCTTAACCGACAGCAGTTGTGACATCACATCTGACAATGCCCTCAGTGACAGCTCCAGTAAAAAGGACTCCCGGGCCAGCACTCAAGGTATGAGCAATAATGAGTCTTCATTTATAATAATGGGGTAATAACATTTAATGTGATGCTTATGATTATTTGATAAACTGCAGGCAAAAGCGGAAGTGATTACATCATATCCCTTGTGGTTTTTACACGTGTTGCTTTTTTCTAGGGATGAAAAGCCTTAATGTGACGCTGAAGCCCTGTGAAGTTCGTCTTAAAAAGATAAACTGTAAGAAACGTGATTCTGTTTCTTTACTTATTTGTACAATTTACTGTGTTAAAAACAGATATAAACAAAATAAATCAGATTTTTAATTATGTTTACCTCTAAGATGAGTGAGTAGCTCATGATGCAGCTGATTGACATTTTTATATATTTGTTGATTCTTTCTAAAGATCTCTTGGACGACGTGTCCAGAGCGGCTCGCACTTTGTGGAAAGAGGTAGCGCGTTTCCCTCTCTGTTCATGTCGTGCTCTTTATTCTTGTATTAGTGCTGAAGGCTTCAAATTTGAGTTTTTCTGACTGGAGGAGAAAATTGGACTTTAGAAGTGTGTGTAGTGTTTGTTTTTTTTGAACATGTCTACCAGCAGCTGAACCCAAAACAACATGGAAATGTTTCCATCATGTAAATCTTTCACTCATTCAAACTCACGTTTGAACAGCCTTTTTATTCTTTTAACCTTCATGGTGGAAATAATTTCTGGTCTGATTGCTCTACATAAAGAGTGTCTGTTATTATACTAATTTGCATGTGCATGATATTCTAGTGTGTAATGCGTGTATTGTCTGTCAGGGGACCTGTAGGGGAGGTAATGCCCGGGAGAGCAGCTTGCGTCAGAAACCACAGGCCCGTACAGTGTTTCAGGCTGGTCTTAGCACCTGGTCCAAACCCTTAGACCAGGATACGGACAGCAAAAATGAGTCCAAAGATGAGGTGGTAGGTATACGTATGTATACTACCAGTTTACCGCTGGCTTAGAAAACTAAAACCTCTTGACAGTATCACTATACAGAAAATGACATTTCTTTAGTTACCTTAAACATTTCTACTATATAGTTTAATTTCTGGAGAAAATATTGAGCCAATTAACTGGAGACATTCAGACTGTATAATTGGAGTTTACACATGTACAGACTAACTAACTATCAGACTTCAGAAGGTGGTAAAAGTATTAAACATTCCCTCTTGTATTCTGTAGGCAGTAACCTTAAAGTATCTCTGACACGCTCAGGTCTCAATTAAACATTTAGAAGCTTTATAACTTTGTTTAAAGATACAGTATGTAAGAATTTTACAGTGAAATACTCACACAACAGTTTAATGTCCCACTGATGTTGAAAATAAAGTCACATTGTAACAGATCTTGAGCTCAGCCGGCAGGGTGGTCGCTAGTTTCTGTCATTTTAAAAAAGCTAACCTGAATCATAATCATTACTTACTAGTGCTGTCAAACAATTAAAATATTTAATCGCGATTAATCGAATTTATGTCCAAGTTAATTCGCAATTAAACTTGATTAATCGCACATTATCTAGTTCAAGTGTCCCTTGATTTCTTTTTTGTCCCAGTAATTTTTTTTTCTCATTTTAATGCTCTTATGGAAGAGTGGATCGGCTTGCTTTGTGCAAATGTTTTTATTGAAAAAAAAACACTGGCATATACCTAAATTCAACAGTCATTCACAGTTGGAGAAAATGATCTCACACACAATATAACACTGTTCAACAGAAGGCTGAAGAAAAAAGTGTCACATAAGCCATCTCTTCAACAGGGATCAAAACAGGGGGATACGAAATAAAATAAAGTGCACATGTTAAGGTAAATCAAGCAAAATAGCCTGTAGTGCAATTAAATGATGGTTTAACATATTCTTTCAAGTTTGTTTTGAACGTAACAATAAGGCCACAGCTCTCTCACGGAACGGAATATTTCAGGGTGCTGAAATATCTCGTTCCCTCCTGTAACTTTGACTGTCTGTCCGTTCATCCATCTACATATATAAAGTAATATAAAAACATGGCAGCCTAAACAAACAAGAAGTTATAGAAAATAGTGTTTGGTGGATGATAATCATTTCAGTTGAAATTCAAAAATGTATTTTTAATCCCAGAGTAAAATTAATCATTGTTGTAGCTCAGACTAATCAAGTCTAACCGCCAGGTTAATGTACGTGAATACCGAGAGACTTGATTCTCACGGCGAGTAAAAAAAACACTCAAAACAATTTTCGTTTTCGTTCATTGATTTAACGGAAGCTTAATAAAGCAAGAACTTCGACAGGGAAACTTGTCCTTTTATCAGTCTAGTTTCAGTCTAGCGAGAAACTGATCTGAAGGGCTGTGAAGCTTGTCGGCTCCGCCCCTCTGGCTGGGTGCGCGCTCCCGAGACAGGGGAAACAGAATATTTCAGGGGAACACATTTTTGCACAAGACCGGTCTTACTAGATCCGGTGTGATGTTGTAGTTTTCTAACGTAACGAGTTTTTTGCAAAATCGTGGAGAAAAACTACAAAGGGCTGGCCCAAATAGAACGAGCGTTAATCTTGCGATAAAAAAATGCACGCCGTTAAAATGGGTTTCAGTTAACGTCATTAATAACGCATTTAACTGACAGCACTATTATTTACACGTTCAGACTTCCTGGTTCCATAACGAATCACATGTGAGTCTGCAAGGCTGCCAAGTCTCCAACACAAGCTGCTGTAATTCTACAACGACCAGCAGCAAAAAAGGAAGAAACCACCTCAACAGCCGAGCTGCACGTGATGGGGCGTTCAAACACACTTAGGAAAACTTAACACTGAACAAATAGGCCTTCAGATATTCCCAAAAATTTAACAAATACAAGAGAAACAAAACGAGGATCAACATCAGAACTGGCAACTCAACAGATAAATCAGTGAGGGGAGGGGGTGAGTGGCTGTGAGCAGATGTTTTATTTTTCTACATGAACTGCAGGATTTGGATTTGACAACATGGTCTAATTCTTACATACTGTAGCTTTAATGAAACATGGTACAAATTTGTGTTGATTGACACTGATACGGCAAATCTGAAAGTTTTTATCTGCTTTGGGCGAGTTTCAAATTTGAATCAGAATTGGTTTATTGCCAAGTATTATTTATATGATACAAGGAATTTGGGTGAAGGTGAACAGAGAATAAAGCAAAACAACAAACATGAGAACCAGCAGTATTTACATGACCAAAGCGTTCTTGCAATAATGCAAATGCCATTTCTTGTGAAAATTTTAAATCCAAATGAGTCTGTGAGACAGTGGGGCGTGGGGGAGGGAGTTGGCATGTGATTGATACATAACACATATATAAACCAGAAGTAATGAAACGCAGGAACGTAGCTCTCTGTTTACATCCTACATGGACATTGAAAAGTGTTTGTGAGTTTGTGTTTTCCTTGATAAAATTATAAAATGTACAGCAGCTGGTTGTAGTTACACCACTTTGTTAATGTATTTTTCTAAATCAGACCCAAGGAATGATGAAATCAATGTAGATGTTCTTACTCAGAAGGTTGGATTTTCATCCATGGACAGATTTCATCTTCTCAGCTACACTCAAGTCAAACTAATTTTCATGCAGCAGAGAAACAAGTTAAACATCAAATGCCATTTCTATAAACAACACAACCTGTAGTTGAATACTGCACAGAAAAAAGCTGTGATATGCAGAAAGACAAGAGAGAAATCTTCTTTACTGAATGTCACACTCAACACGAGGAGTTCTGAGCTGAGAAACTTGAATGTTATATATAAAAAGCAACGGGAGTTTGAAATGAGCTGCTGCTGTCAGGTTAACAGGATCTTTCTGTGCAGCTCTGAAACGAGCTGCTGTCATGAGAACGAGTCATGAATGTTGAATGTGACCACAAACACACACTCTTACAATAGTGCACATCAACAATTCATAATTGCACCCCGTAAAAACACAAATAATCAGAGAGAGAAATCCTCACATCAGGATCAGACATTAGTAACTCCATGAGAGGTTTTCTGTGGATTTTGGTTTCTTTTCTTCTGCTCTGATCTGTTTATCTGTAACGTTCATTTGTATCCACAATGACACTGAGACTGACTGTGTTTTATAGGCAGAACTTGAAGCCTGTGGAACAGATTTCAGCTCAAACATATTCAGCTAAAAGCATCATAACTGGTTCTCTTCATATCGTCTCTTCTCCTGAGTCGATTTCTCATTCAGAAAGAAACAAAGACTAAGAAAAAATTATTTATCTCATTCTCCTTTTTCTACCAAAGTAAATCACTTTGTTTACATCCCTTGTTCCTGCGTTTTATCACTTCTGGTAAACGTGCCTTTGTGCAGCGATATTCCATAAATCTGCATATTAGAAACTTTATTACTGGAAATCTGCACTTCCAGATTCATGTGGAAAAGTGGCGACTGGGCACAAACTTATGAAAATTGCATCTCAGAGACACTTTAATTCTATATTTCATTTGCTTGCAGAGGGAAAATCCTAACAGTCTAACCTGAAGAAATCTGAACCTTTTCAATTTGACTTTCTAAACTTGATTTACTTTCAGCAGATTGAACAATCAGAGTTGAATAAATCTACTCCAACCAGAAGACGATCCAAACAGTCCCAGGTAACGTTTGATCACTTTGAGGAAAAGTCTCAGTCATGTAGCATGTTATAATAATGCCAGTCAGATTTTTATGTGTGTTAAAATCAGTGTGTCCAATCTGTTTTGATTTGAAGAATGGAAATAGATTCCTGACAGGGGAGCTGGTTTGGGGTAATTTAAAGGGGTTTTCCTGGTGGCCTGGGTTGGTGATGGCCTGGAAAACTAAGTCCCCTCCTCCAGCCATGTGGAGGGTGGAGTGGTTCGGAGACAGCATGATATCAGAGGTAAAAGACTGGGTGGTGAAATGTGATATTTTCTTTAGATATAAACCCACTAGAGATTTTACACCAGTGGTTTCTGTTTGGTTACAGATCAGTACTAACAAACTGATGCCATTTCGTGCCTTCGTTCGGTGCTTCTGTAAGGATTCCTTTGCTGGCTTGCCCGTCTACAAGGAAGCCATCTATCAAATCCTTGAGGTAAAAGAAACGTTCAGTGTTCTGGATATCTGCTAAATTAATGTCTAGAGTCTCTCACCTTTCTTATGAAAACCATGGCCTCTGTGTTTCCTGCTGTAGAATTCTTAATACAGTCACTGGTTATTATGTATTTGTATTTTTTCTAAGATGGCATAAGCAGCTTAAACAAGCTGGAATTAACAGTTTTATATTATTTATCTGGTTTGTGTTCCTCTAGACCAGAAGAAGTAAGAAAAACCAAATCTACTGTGTGCTCTTTTCTTAAAAAATAAGAGTATTTCTGCTGTAATAGTCATATTATTTTTCTTTTGTTGATTCAAAATACAGTAGTTCAGGTTTGTTTGCCTAGAATTGTGGGATAGTATCACATGTTAGCTTGTCAGTGCTGCAGACTCATATATCGTCCCTGTCTGTAGCTGGCAGCAGAGCGATGTGGGAAGTCTTTTGCTCAGGCAGGAGGTAACAAAGAAGAAGAACTGAAACTGATGTTGGACTGGGCTTCTGAAGGATTTCTGCCTACTGGACCGGAAGGCTTTGCTCCTCCTGGTTTGTGTTTGTTTTTTAATCCCTCTAAAGATCAAGTTTTATTCCTCAAATATTCTGCTTTCACTTCATCTGAGAAGGCAGTTTTATAAAAACATTCAGAGGTCATGAACAAATGTTGTTCAAGATCTAAAAATGTTCTGAGCATGTTACCAACACATGCCATCTTTCCACTGTTAAACAATATCCACCTTTTGTTTTAAATTGGCTTGTTGCTCATTGTTTATAAATATCTAACACAGAAAATAGAGTTAAAATATGCCACATGCTCAAGATTCTTTGTATATGAAATAAACCTAAACTATTCAGATAGTATTAGTATCTTGGTAAAAGACAGGGTTATTTTTACTTTCACCCAAGGGAAGTTAAACCTCGGTCACAATGACCCGTACGAATGCCTGCAAACGCGCTGGCAAGGATTTTTGGGCCATTTCCTACGGCCATCTTAATGCAGCCCTATAAGAATCCAGTGTTCTCTTTCATAGCATTTGTTTTGTGTCTCACAATGTGAATGCCCCAGGTTTGACCTCATCAGAAGCTCCTATTACACTCTGCCAGCCAGGAATTGGCTGGAGACGAGTCTGTCAGTGCAGAGGACGCCAGGCCCCTCCGCTAGTGGCATATATAGGGCCAGCCTGCACTGATAGTTAATCAAAAACCTCTTCTCAATATGAGCAGAAGTTTCCTCCATTTCTCCAGCTAACTGTTACTTGACGCCTAGCTTAAATGTCCACAAACTTGAGTGGGAACTAGGTTGTGGGGCACTTGGTTCTGGGTTCAGTTCTCTTAAAGAAACAAAATTCTTACTTACTGCAGAAGTCAGAATTCAAAGGTTTGCAATAAGCTTCGCTGATGTTGAAAAACACTCCTCAGTAGCAATACCATCACTGGTGCTAACTAACACACCTAGCCTGCCACAGAGTAGTAATGCTCCTGCTGTGCTAGCTAACCACAAGCTGCAATGCTTACCCAACCTAGCCACAGCAACCTGCTGATTATGGAATCTGCAAGGGGTTACCAATAAAAACAAAATCTTGAGCTGGGACACTCACCAATTGTGTGCCACATACCTGGGCCTCAGACGCCAAAGCTGCCCTTCAGTCTATGGAAGACTGCTTGCACTGCAGCCAGTTCTCCCTCAAAGTGCTCCGTTTCCGTTTGGCCCTTTAGGTTAACCTGTCTGGACCCACTGATAGCTTCGGCAGCAGCAGTTGTACCGTGAGTGGAGAATCAGATGCTCATGCTGCCTCCCAAAGCTCAGCCCTCAACCTGTTGGGGCGAGCTGCTGGACGCTATTGACCCGCTGGATACGAGTGAACGTGGCCTCATGGCCACCCCGCTCGAGTATCCCCCGGCCAGTGAGGATGAGGACTTGGATGCAGGCTCTGAGCATCTCCAAGCTGATGAAGATAAGGATGATTATCCCCTTCTAGTGCTGTCTGGTCAGGCTGCACAGCCCACATCCTCCAGTGCTGGTCAGTCAGGTGATGGTGACTCATTTTCAGCCGCCGTGGATTTGGACCAGCAAGATGTGTAAACGCGCCGCAGCCAAACTCAATATCCAATTCAAGCTGTAGTAGTGCGTTCACGTTACGATGGAAAGAAGCTACCGAAAGCCAAAAGAAAGAGAAAACAGCTCATGCCGGTTTTCCCGGAGCTTCTCAATGAGCTTGGCATCTCCTGGCATTCCACGCCATAGCGAGACAAACATCCAGTGGCAGGCAGCTCAGCACTGGACTGCGAAGGGATGGATGACCACAGTCTCAGGCAGATGTCTCCAGTGGAACCAGCCGTGACAGCTCACCTGCAACCGAAGGCCCCCCATGATGGCTAAATCTGACCATGCTGACCAATAAGGAGAAGAAAGATCTCCTAAATACCCCCATCACTTCTCAAGGGCTTGATGTCACCTTGATGCAGAAGCAGTGTGAGGAAAAGAAACAAAGATGAAGCTCTGAAACTGTGCTTGCCAAGGCGAGCTCAACCCGCTGCTGCAGTCTCTCATCACCTTCACCCTGGATACAGCCCGCCTGTCCCCAGCCTTCAGGATCTCACAAGTGCCTAAATTACAAACCAACCCCAGGCTCCGCAGAGAGTAGCACCCTCAAGGAACTCGTGGTCTGAGGCTGCACGGCGACGTAGGGATGCGCGACAAAACTCAGGCGCACAAACAGTAGGCTGTTCGGACCCACTACATGCAAATATATTCACGTTCTACACTGTGTTTGTGTTTGCTCTGACACATGCTTAATTACATTCTTTTGTCAAAAAGGAATAAACAATGTGAAGCTGTCGCATTCAGGCAGTGTGCTGAGAGCTCAGCAAAAAGATATGTTGAAAAACGTAACAAAATCAGAGGCTCGAAGGAAGATGGATGCTCACTTCCCCAGTGGAGTGAGACCTCTTCCCTTCCAGACCGACACTGTTGCGGCGCATGGCCCTCGCACATGTACAGTGCATGACAAGCATGCCTGCCGTCAAAGTCCATGAGGAGGCACTCCACTCAACACGGAGTCTCCGTGCGTCTGGGGTGAAGTCACATGACTGTACGGTGGATGTGATTGGATGTGTTTCCACTCTTTGTAACCACCATTTTTCTGCAAACTTTTCATATGACTGTAGTTTACTCCTCATCTGATTTTCTGTAACCAGACCAGTTTCCAAACTGTGGTGTTAGCTCCTCCCTTTACAACAAGCTCTTCCACGTGAATCGGGCGCACACAAAACTACGTCATCAACATGACTTATAGTTTTTATCGTGAGGAGAATTTTCAATGGTATATTGCAAAGGATAAGATATCGCCCATCCCTAGTGGCAACCCAGGGATTAAACACCCTCTCATCCCGCAGGGTGAGAATCTCAGCAGCCTGTGTGGCTGCACTGCATCCCAAAAATGTACACTTCCTTACTCAGGGTGTACACATGTACACATGGGTGTGGTGCAACGCATGAAAGTTGTGACCAAAGATGCTTCCCTGTCAGGGTGGAGGGCATCTTTGTGGGGCGAACGATAAATGAGTCCTGGAGCCCGCAGGTTTGTTCATTTCACATAAATTATTTAGAGCTGTTGGCTGTTCGCTTCACACTGGAGCATTTCCTTCCTCTCTTGAGGGGAAACCACATGTTAGTCGGGTCAGACAACACCACTGTAGTGGCTTATACCACCCGGCAGGGAGGACTCAGGACCCTAGACCTGCACCTGCTGGCTCACAGATTAATCATTTGGAGCAGCAGTCATTTTCTGTCACTGAGAGCCACTCATGTTCCTGGGATGCTAAACAAGGAAGCCGATCTGCTCTCCAGGGGGAGGCCCCTATATGCTGACTGGAGGCTACATCCTTAGGTGGTCAGGATGGTCTAGCAGCATTTCAGACAGGCCTCTGTGGACCTATTTGCTTCACAAGAAACACCCAATGTTCCCTGTTCTTCTCTCTGCACAATTAAGCTATGTCCCTAGCTGACCTTTTGACGCTCTTAACGCTCTTGAAGCAGCATGTCAACCAATCAGAGTGTCTCACCGTAGTGACATATCTGAATGAAGCAGGAAGTCGTCAAAAGGGCGCGGGACAGACGGAAGTAGCGCTGGAAGCAAACCTCATCCATATGTAGCTACTGGAGCAAATGGTTTAACTCCTCAAACTCAAAACGCATCTGAAGAATGGGGTGTATCCACAAACGGAGTAAATAAAGCCAAGCCACTCTCTCAATATGATCCGCCATAGCTCAGAACATCCGATAACAAAGGAAGCCCCGCCTTCGCGCTCTTTTTAACGGTCAAGCGTTACGAGCTTTAACGCCTACGCGCTCTGACTGGCAGGCGTTACAAGCTTCAACTTTCAAGCTTCAAACTTGGAGCGTTATGAGCGTTGCTTGACGTTGACAAAGTGGCCGGTGTGAACGCACCATTAGTCTCCTCTGCATGGTCAGTGTCTCCCTCCTTCTCCGGCACGATGCCATGCACACTTGCCGGTTTGAGTACTGCTGAGATCCTAACAGCGAGCGGTGGAGGATCAGAGGTACCAGGGCCTCCGCCAGTGGCAGACACACTCTGGCGGTGGCAAGCAATCTTTTTTTTTTTTTTTTGCCTCCACCTTTAGATCGGACCTTTTTTTTTTTTTTTATATCTGCCACAGATCTCTCTGAAGAACTCACAGCATTGACAGCTTCAGCAACGCTGTGCCACTCTGTGGATTTTCTTTTATTTGTTATGCCACTGCTGTGACCTCCAAAAAGCACTTCCTTTCGTTTTTCCACCTCACCCAAAAGAACCTCAATTTCTGCTTCGGTGAAGTTGCGCCTCCTTGATCTGTGGTCGCCATCTTATTGGTGGAATGCTGTAATGAGCCGCCTCATTTATATGCACAAGCCACTTTGCATTGACCATTTATGGCAGAAAGTGGGCGTGTTGAGGGTGGGATGTGATTCAGAAACACCTGAGCACATTTCTAGGTAAAGTGTGTACGCCATAGATTTTTTTTGCTGAGCTTAAGTACGGTTTTAGTAAGGATTCTACACAAAGTTTTAGAAATGAGACCCCAGATGAGCTGAGCACGACTCTAGTCATATAATGACAGTGTTATTCATGACACAAACTTACCTGGTCAAGTTCTGGTTCTGTAACATGGCTGCAAAGATGAGGTCCGCTGTTACTGTTCACCAGCCTTCATCCCGCATGTGCTGACACACTTTAGGCATTATGACAACAAATGTGTTTTACAACAACAGAGCACAAGCGTGAGAAACTGGCATGTGTTGGTTTTTTAACATTCTTTCCAGTTGAACTCAGTGACTACCTCAATCACTGAGTGACTTCAAGCCTTCGTTTATTTCACACTAAAACAGGAAGCAGTCTTCCAACTTGAATGTTTCGTATGAAAAGAGCTAAAATTAACCAACTTGGCTACAAACTCTTAGAAATTAATTTGTTTTATCCATAAGTCTTTTTATAAACATTTTTTATCTCGACATTTAAGGTTCCACTCCAGATTCTCCAGATTCCTCTGTGTCCGACTATCAGCCCCCACCCAAAAAAAAATATACCTTTAAAGGAAGAGTGTCTGCTGTCTCTCACGACAGAGGTGTGTGTTCATATCACATCACATCCACACTATCTATCTATCTATCTATCTATCTATCTATCTATCTATCTATCTATCTATCTATCTATCTATCTATCTATCTATCTATCTATCTATCTCCTCATAATTAGTTCATGTTTTTTACAGAATCATTAACAAAGAAGATCAAAGAAAAAAACAAAACAATTGAAGGTGAGTTTAGAAATGTTATTTGAAATTCTAAACATAAAACACAGAAATGTTTAAATTATTTTTCCTTTCAGATTTTTGCTTGTGTTGTTCATCACCCGAGATCGATGTGCAGCATCCCTTGTTTGAAGGTGGTCTGTGTCTGAAATGCAAGGTAGTGGAGCGCCACACGACACGCTGGCCAAATGTTCATGTTTCACCTTCAGCTGGAATGCAGCTGCAGTTAGAATTCTAACAGTGACTGTGTTTGCAGGAGAACTTCTCTGAGACGCTGTATCGTTACGATGACGATGGCTACCAGTCGTATTGCACCGTGTGCTGTTCGGGTTCGGAGGTCATCCTGTGTGGTAATTCCAGCTGCTGCAGGTAAATGTAAACTTGTTCACCTGCATGTTCTTTGCACATGGTTTCCACCCACTGTCTGTTTTTTAACTCCAGATCCACAAAGTAAATAATCAGCTGATGCAAACACGCCCATCAGATTCAGCAGGTGTGAGCTCTTTGCACCCCTCCTGCTTCTGATCCCAGTCTTCCTCACTGGACTTACTAAAGATAAATATCTGAGCCAAATAAGCACAGAAAGAAAAGTGCCAGAGAAGGACTGAAGGTTTTCCCACAGTCAGCTCCGGGTCTGATGACAACCCGGATGAGACGCACGTCTGAATCCTGCAGGCAAAACACAAGATACACAAAGATAATAAAAAAATCATTTATTTTAATAAAGGAAAACAAAAGCTGCAGGATGACCTAGTGGAACAAGGTGAAACACAGAGAACACAAAGAACACATGGGACACACAGAACAAGGAGACACTAGGAACACAAAAGACACAAAGAACACAGAGGACACACAGAACACTGGGAACACAGAGAACGCATAGAACACAGGGAACACAGAGGACACACAGAACAAGGAGACACTAGGAACACAAAAGACACAAAGAACACAGAGGACACACAGAACACTGGGAACACAGAGAACGCATAGAACACAGGGAACACAGAGGACACACAGAACACTGGGAACACAGAGGACACACAGAACACAGGGAACACAGAGGACACACAGAACACAGAGAATACAGAGGACACACAGAACACTGGGAATACAGAGGACACACAGAACACAGAGAATACAGAGGACACACAGAACACAGAGAATACAGAGGACACACAGAACACTGGGAACACAGAGGACACAGAACGCTGGGAACACAGAGGACACACAGAACGCTGGGAACACAGAGGACACACAGAACACAGAGAATACAGAGGACACACAGAACACAGAGAATACAGAGGACACACAGAACACAGAGAATACAGAGGACACACAGAACACTGGGAATACAGAGGACACACAGAACACAGAGAACACAGAGGACACACAGAACACTGGGAACACAGAGGACACACAGAACACAGGGAACACAGAGGACACACAGAACACAGAGAACACAGAGGACACACAGAACACTGGGAACACAGAGGACACACAGAACACTGGGAACACAGAGGACACACAGAACACTGGGAACACAGAGGACACACAGAACACAGGGAACACACAGAACACAGGGAACACAGAGAATACATAGAACACACAGAACACAGGGAACACAGAGAATGCATAGAACAAAGGGAACACAGAGGACACACAGAACGCTGGGAACACAGAGGACACAGAACGCTGGGAACACAGAGGACACACAGAACACTGGGAACACAGAGGACACACAGAACACTGGGAACACAGAGGACACACAGAACACTGGGAACACAGAGGACACACAGAACACAGAGAACACAGAGGACACACAGAACACAGAGAATACAGAGGACACACAGAACACTGGGAATACAGAGGACACACAGAACACTGGGAATACAGAGGACACACAGAACACTGGGAATACAGAGGACACACAGAACACTGGGAACACAGAGGACACACAGAACACTGGGAACACAGAGGACACACAGAACACAGGGAACACAGAGGACACACAGAACACTGGGAACACAGAGGACACACAGAACACAGAGAATACAGAGGACACACAGAACACAGAGAATACAGAGGACACACAGAACACAGAGAATACAGAGGACACACAGAACACTGGGAATACAGAGGACACACAGAACACTGGGAATACAGAGGACACACAGAACACTGGGAACACAGAGGACACACAGAACACAGGGAACACAGAGGACACACAGAACACAGAGAATACAGAGGACACACAGAACACAGAGAATACAGAGGACACACAGAACACAGAGAATACAGAGGACACACAGAACACTGGGAATACAGAGGACACACAGAACACTGGGAACACAGAGGACACACAGAACACAGGGAACACAGAGGACACACAGAACACAGAGAATACAGAGGACACACAGAACACAGAGAATACAGAGGACACACAGAACACTGGGAACACAGAGGACACACAGAACACTGGGAACACAGAGGACACACAGAACACTGGGAACACAGAGGACACACAGAACACAGAGAATACAGAGGACACACAGAACACAGAGAACACAGAGGACACACAGAACACAGAGAATACAGAGGACACACAGAACACTGGGAACACAGAGGACACACAGAACAATGGGAACACAGAGGACACACAGAACACTGGGAACACAGAGGACACACAGAACACTGGGAACACAGAGGACACACAGAACACAGGGAACACAGAGGACACACAGAACACAGAGAATACAGAGGACACACAGAGAATACAGAGGACACACAGAACACTGGGAACACAGAGGACACACAGAACAGTGGGAACACAGAGGACACACAGAACACTGGGAACACAGAGGACACACAGAACACTGGGAACACAGAGGACACACAGAACACAGAGAACACAGAGCACACACAGAACACTGGGAATACAGAGGACACACAGAACACTGGGAACACAGAGGACACACAGAACACTGGGAACACAGAGGACACACAGAACACTGGGAACACAGAGGACACACAGAACACAGGGAACACAGAGGACACACAGAACACAGAGAATACAGAGGACACACAGAACACAGAGAATACAGAGGACACACAGAACACTGGGAATACAGAGGACACACAGAACACTGGGAACACAGAGGACACACAGAACACTGGGAACACAGAGGACACACAGAACACTGGGAACACAGAGGACACACAGAACACAGGGAACACAGAGGACACACAGAACACAGGGAACACAGAGGACACACAGAACACAGAGAATACAGAGGACACACAGAGAATACAGAGGACACACAGAACACTGGGAATACAGAGGACACACAGAACACAGAGAACACAGAGGACACACAGAACACTGGGAACACAGAGGACACACAGAACAATGGGAACACAGAGGACACACAGAACACTGGGAACACAGAGGACACACAGAACACTGGGAACAAAGAGGACACACAGAACACTGGGAACACAGAGGACACACAGAACAATGGGAACACAGAGGACACACAGAACACTGGGAACACAGAGGACACACAGAACACTGGGAACACAGAGGACACACAGAACACTGGGAACACAGAGGACACACAGAACACTGGGAACACAGAGGACACACAGAACACAGGGAACACAGAGAACACACAGAACACAGAGAATACAGAGGACACACAGAACACAGAGAACACAGAGGACACACAGAACACTGGGAACACAGAGGACACACAGAACACTGGGAACACAGAGGACACACAGAACACTGGGAACACAGAGGACACACAGAACACAGGGAATACAGAGGACACACAGAACACAGAGAATACAGAGGACACACAGAACACTGGGAACACAGAGAATACATAGAACACAGAGAACACACAGAACAAAGGGAACACAGAGAACACACAGAACACAGGGAACACAGAGGACACACAGAACACAGGGAACACAGAGGACACACAGAACACAGAGAATACAGAGAACACACAGAACACTGGGAACACAGAGGACACACAGAACACTGGGAACAAAGAGGACACACAGAACACAGAGAAAACAGAGGACACACAGAACACAGAGAACACAGAGGACACACAGAACACAGAGAATACAGAGGACACACAGAACACTGGGAATACAGAGGACACACAGAACACTGGGAATACAGAGGACACACAGAACACTGGGAACACAGAGGACACACAGAACACAGGGAACACACAGAACACTGGGAACACAGAGAATACATAGAACACAGAGAACACAGGGAACACAGAGGACACACAGAACACAGGGAACACAGAGGACACACAGAACACAGGGAACACAGAAGACACACAGAACACAGAGAATACAGAGGACACACAGAACACTGGGAATACAGAGGACACACAGAACACAGAGAACACAGAGGACACAGAACACTGGGAACACAGAGGACACACAGAACAATGGGAACACAGAGGACACACAGAACACTGGGAACACAGAGGACACACAGAACACTGGGAACACAGAGGACACACAGAACACAGGGAACACAGAGGACACACAGAACAGTGGGAACACAGAGGACACACAGAACACAGGGAACACAGAGAACACACAGAACACAGGGAACACAGAGAACACACAGAACACAGAGAACACAGAGGACACACAGAACACTGGGAACACAGAGGACACACAGAACACTGAGAACACAGAGGACACACAGAACACAGGGAACACAGAGGACACACAGAACACAGGGAACACAGAGAATGCATAGAACAAAGGGAACACAGAGGACACACAGAACGCTGGGAACACAGAGGACACAGAAAACAGGGAAAACAGAGGACACACAGAACACTGGGAACACAGAGGACACACAGAACACAGGGAACACAGAGGACACACAGAACACAGAGAATACAGAGGACACACAGAACACTGGGAATACAGAGGACACACAGAACACTGGGAACACAGAGGACACACAGAACACTGGGAACACAGAGGACACACAGAACACTGGGAACACAGAGGACACACAGAACACTGGGAACACAGAGGACACACAGAACACAGGGAACACAGAGGACACACAGAACACAGGGAACACAGAGGACACACAGAACACAGAGAATACAGAGGACACACAGAACACAGAGAATACAGAGGACACACAGAGAACACAGAGGACACACAGAACACTGGGAACACAGAGGACACACAGAACACAGGGAACACAGAGGACACACAGAACACAGGGAACACACAGAACACTGGGAACACAGAGAATACATAGAACACAGAGAACACACAGAACAAAGGGAACACAGAGGACACACAGAACGCTGGGAACACAGAGGACACAGAACACTGGGAACACAGAGGACACACAGAACACTGGGAACACAGAGGACACACAGAACAATGGGAACACAGAGGACACACAGAACACTGGGAACACAGAGGACACACAGAACAATGGGAACACAGAGGACACACAGAACACAGGGAACACAGAGGACACACAGAACACAGGGAACAAAGAGGACACACAGAACACAGAGAACACAGAACACACAGAACACAGAGAATACAGAGGACACACAGAACACTGGGAATACAGAGGACACACAGAACACTGGGAACACAGAGGACACACAGAACACTGGGAACACAGAGGACACACAGAACACTGGGAACACAGAGGACACACAGAACACTGGGAACACAGAGAATACAGAGGACACAGAGAACACAGGGAACACAGAGAATGCACAGAACACTGGGAACACAGAGGACACACAGAACACTGGGAACACAGAGGACACACAGAACACTGGGAACACAGAGGACACACAGAACACTGGGAACACAGAGGACACACAGAACACAGAGAATACAGAGGACACACAGAACACAGAGAATACAGAGGACACACAGAACACAGAGAATACAGAGGACACACAGAACACAGAGAATACAGAGGACACACAGAACACTGGGAATACAGAGGACACACAGAACACTGGGAATACAGAGGACACACAGAGAATACAGAGGACACACAGAACACTGGGAATACAGAGGACACACAGAACACAGAGAATACAGAGGACACACAGAACACTGGGAACACAGAGGACACACAGAACACTGGGAACACAGAGGACACACAGAACACTGGGAACACAGAGGACACACAGAACACTGGGAACACAGAGGACACACAGAACAATGGGAACACAGAGGACACACAGAACACAGGGAACACACAGAACACTGGGAACACAGAGAATACATAGAACACAGAGAACACAGGGAACACAGAGGACACACAGAACACTGGGAACACAGAGGACACACAGAACACAGAGAATACAGAGGACACACAGAACACTGGGAACACAGAGAATACAGAGGACACACAGAACACTGGGAACACAGAGGACACACAGAACACTGGGAACACAGAGGACACACAGAACACAGGGAACACAGAGGACACACAGAACACAGGGAATACAGAGGACACACAGAACACTGGGAACACAGAGGACACACAGAACACAGGGAACACAGAGGACACACAGAACACAGAGAATACAGAGGACACACAGAACACTGGGAATACAGAGGACACACAGAACACTGGGAATACAGAGGACACACAGAACACTGGGAATACAGAGGACACACAGAACACTGGGAATACAGAGGACACACAGAACACTGGGAACACAGAGGACACACAGAACACAGGGAACACAGAGGACACACAGAACACAGAGAACACAGAGAACACACAGAACACAGGGAACACAGAGAACACACAGAACACAGAGAACACAGAGAACACACAGAACACAGGGAACACAGAGGACACACAGAACACAGGGAACACAGAGGACACACAGAACACTGGGAATACAGAGGACACACAGAACACTGGGAATACAGAGGACACACAGAACACTGGGAACACAGAGGACACACAGAACACAGGGAACACAGAGGACACACAGAACACAGAGAATACAGAGGACACACAGAACACTGGGAATACAGAGGACACACAGAACACTGGGAACACAGAGAATACATAGAACACACAGAACACAGGGAACACAGAGAATGCATAGAACAAAGGGAACACAGAGAATGCATAGAACAAAGGGAACACAGAGAATGCATAGAACACACAGAACACAGGGAACACACAGAACACTGGGAACACAGAGGACACACAGGGAACACTGGGGAAGGATCTGACTGCTGAAATGAGGAAACCAAGGGGTGTAAATACACTGAAGACAGGTGTTGAGTGGGACCAGCTGGAGAGAAAGGAGCAATCAGTAGAATGGTGAACAGGTGTGATCATTTAAGATGGCAGAAAACACAGAAGAGCAGCGTGGAGATGAATCCCAGAAAACAAACTAAACTAAGACCAGAGACATAAACAGAGAAGGTATGAAATCAAAACATAAATAAACAAGAAAAAATCATGAACAGAAATAAACACTGAAAAAAACAAGAAACACTGAGAGGAGATCATGAACTGATGAAGACTTTAAAACATGGAACAAAGTTAAAGAATCAAGATGACCGAGCGCTTATAAAATTCAAATAACTAGGAGCACAATGATTTAAATTAATCAAGAAAACCTGGAAAAAAACATGAAATAAAGTCAAAACCTAGAACAGTGACATGGATTGTGTTTCTAAATCAGTCAGATTTGTTTAGTCTTGTTTCATAAAATAAATAAATATGTTTATTATTTTCTGACCCCTGCTCTGTGTGTGTGTGTGTGTGTGTGTGTGTGTGTGTGTGTGTGTGTGTGTGTGTGTGTGTGTGTGTGTGTGTGTGTGTGTGTGTGTTTGTATTACTGACCTCCTGGGGACCCGTTTCCTGACTTTTACTATCTTTCTGGGGTCCGAGGGTTCTTGTGGGGACCGAAGCCTGGTCCCCATGGGGGGGACTCCCCTTTTTAGGGTTAGGGGTTAGGTTTATAGGTATGGTGTGAATAGAGTTTTAGTTAGTCTTAGGGTTAGTTATAGATCAGTAATGGTTAAGGTTTGTAAAAGGGTTTGGGTTAGGTATAAATCTAGTTACTAAAATCAATGGAAGTCAATGGACGGTCCCCATAAGGATGACAAAACAAACGTGTGTGTGTGTGTATATATATATATATATATATATATATATATATATATATATATGATTCACGTTCTCGACTGTCCTCCGGCTCTTCCAGATGTTTCTGTAAGGACTGCCTCAACATCCTGGTGTCAGGAGGAACCTTTGAAAAGCTCACAGAGATCGACCCTTGGAACTGCTACATCTGCAAGCCGTCGCAGTGTGAAGGCTACCTGAAACTGAGACCAGACTGGAGTGTCAAAGTCCAAGACTTCTTTGTAAACAACAGCGCCATGGAGTTTGTAAGTAGCATATTTCCATTTATGTGCCATATTATAAATCCTTCAGGTTTTTGTATTCTGACTCGAGCAGCAGAGTAGCAGCTCCCAACCAGGTACGTCATCTGTGATGAGGAGAGTTTAGCATCAGGAAAGATGAGTAACTAGTGATGACTAGAGTTACTGTGTCACTTTGGGTGGAGAATGTTTGCAGAAGTAATTTGGAGCTGACAGATGACATCATCTTTGTTTCCAGTGAGGGTTGGACTCCACCAAGGTTGTCCCTTGTCACCGATTCTGTTCATAACCTTAATGGACAGAACTTCTAGGTGCAGCCGAGGTGTTGAGGGGATCCGGTTTGGGGGCCTCAGGATTGCGTCTCAGCTCTCTGTAGATGATGTGGTTCTGTTGGCTGCATCAGACAGTGATGTCCGACATCCACTGGGGCGATTCGCAGCCGAGTGCGAAGCTGTTGAGGATCAGCATCTCCAAATCTGAGACCATGGTTTTGAACCTGAAAAGGGTAGAGTGCCCTCTACAGGTCGGGCATGAGGTCCTTCCTCGTGTTCAGGAGTTTAAATACACTATATTACCAAAAGTATTCGCTCACCCATTCAAATGATCAGAATCAGGTGTCCTAATCCCTTGGCCTGGCCACAGGTGTATAAAGTCAAGCACTCAGGCATGCAGACTGTGAAGCAGGACATTTGTGAAAGAATGGGCCGCTCTCAGGAGCTCATTGAATTCCAGCGTGGAACTGTCATAGGATGCCACCTGTGCAACAAATCCAGTCGTGAAATTCCCTCGCTCCTAAATATTCCACAGTCAACTGTCAGCTCTATTATAACAAAATGGAAGCGTTTGGGAACAACAGCAACTCAGCCACGAAGTGGTAGGCCACGTAAAGTGACGGAGAGGGGTCAGCGGGTGCTGAAGCGCATAGTGCAAAGAGGTCGCCGACTTTCTGCACAGTCAATTGCTACAGAGCTACAAACTTCATGTGACCTTCAGATTAGCCCAAGTACAGTACGCAGAGAGCTTCATGGAATGGGTTTCCATGGCCGAGCAGCCAAGCCAAGCCACACATCACCAAGTGCAATGCAAAGCGTCGGATGCAATGGTGTAAAGCACGCCGCCACTGGCCTCTAGAGCTGTGGAGACGCATTCTCTGGAGTGATGAATCACGCTTTACCATTTGGCAATCTGATGGACGAGTCTGGGTTTGGAGGTTGCCAGGAGAACGGTACATTTCAGACTGCTTTGTGCCGACTGTGAAATTTGGTGGAGGAGGAATTATGGTGTGGGGTTGTTTTTCAGGAGCTGGGCTTGGCCCCTTAGTTCCAGTGAAAGGAACTTTGAATGCTTCAGGATACCAAAGCATTTTGGACAATTCCATGCTCCCAACCTTGTGGGAACAGTTAGGAGCGGGCCCCTTCCTCTTCCAACATGACTGTGCACCAGTGCACAAAGCAAGGTCCATAAAGACATGGATGACAGAGTCTGGTGTGGATGAACATGACTGGCCTGCACAGAGTCCTGACCTGAACCTGATAGAACACCTTTGGGATGAATTGGAGGGGAGACTGAGAGCCAGGCCTTCTCGACCAACATCAGTGTGTGATCTCACCAATGCACTTTTGGAAGAATGGTCAAAGATCCCTATAAACACTCTCCTCAACCGTGTGGACAGCCTTCCCAGAAGAGTTGAAGCTGAAATAGCTGCAAAAGGTGGACCGACATCATATTGAACTCTATGGGTTAGGAACGGGATGGCACTTCAGTTCATAGTATGAGTAAAGGCAGGTGAGCGAATACTTTTGGTAATATAGTGTAGCTCTTGGACTTGTTCACGAATGAGGGTAAACTGGAGCGTGAGATCTACAGGCGGATCGGCGCAGCTTCTGCAGCGATGAGTGCGCTGTAACCGTCTCTCACGGTGAAGAGGGAGCTGAACCAAAAAGCAAAGCTCTCGATTTACCGGTCGATCTACGTTCCTACACTCATCTATGGTCACGAGCTTTAGGTGGTGACGGAAAGAACGAGATCGCTGATACAAGCAGCCAAATTGAGATGTCACCACAGGGTGTCTGGGCTGAGATATGGTGAGGAGCTCAGCCCACCCGACCCCCCCCCGGACTCAGCCTAATATGTATCACCTTATATACACTCACCGGTCACTTTATTAGGTACACCTGTCACATGCTCGTTAACACTTAATTTCTAATCAGCCAATCACATGGCGGCAACTCAGTGCATTTAGGCATGTACACATGGTCAAGACAATCTCCTGCAGTTCAAACTGAGCATCAGTATGGGGAAGAAAGGTGATTTGAGTGTCTTTGAACGTGGCATGGTTGTTGGTGCCAGAATGGCTGGTCTGAGTATTTGAGAAACTGCTGATCTACTGGGATTTTCACGCACAACCATCTCTAGGGTTTACAGAGAATGGTCCGAAAAAGAAAAAATATCCAGTGAGCGGCAGTTCTGTGGGCGGAAATGCCTTGTTGATGCCAGAGGTCAGAGGAGAATGGCCAGACTGGTTCGAGCTGATAGAAAGGCAACAGTGACTCAAATAACCACTCGTTACAACCAAGGTAGGCAGAAGAGCATCTCTGAACGCACAGTACGTCGAACTTTGAGGCAGATGGGCTACAGCAGCAGAAGACCACGCCGGGTGCCACTCCTTTCAGCTAAGAACAGGAAACTGAGGCTACAATTTGCACAAGCTCATCGAAATTGGACAATAGAAGATTGGAAAAACGTTGCCTGGTCTGATGAGTCTCGATTTCTGCTGCGACATTCGGATGGTAGGGTCAGAATTTGGCGTCAACAACATGAAAGCATGGATCCATCCTGCCTTGTATCAACGGTTCAGGCTGGTGGTGGTGGTGTAATGGTGTGGGGAATATTTTCTTGGCACTCTTTGGGCCCCTTGGTACCAATTGAGCATCGTTACAACGCCACAGCCTACCTGAGTATTGTTGCTGACCATGTCCATCCCTTTATGTCCACAATGTACCCAACTTCTGATGGCTACTTTCAGCAGGATAATGCGCCATGTCATAAAGCTGGAATCATCTCGGACTGGTTTCTTGAACATGACAATGAGTTCACTGTACTCAAATGGCCTCCACAGTCACCAGATCTCAATCCAATAGAGCATCTTTGGGATGTGGTGGAACGGGAGATTCGCATCATGGATGTGCAGCCGACAAATCTGCGCCAACTGTGTGATGCCATCATGTCAATATGGACCAAACTCTCTGAGGAATGCTTCCAGCACCTTGTTGAATCTATGCCACGAAGAATTGAGGCAGTTCTGAAGGCAAAAGGGGGTCCAACCCGTTACTAGCATGGTGTACCTAATAAAGTGGCCGGTGAGTGTATATCCATGTTCACAGAAGTGATGGTGAAGGTGTGGAGGAGGGCGGGGTTTTGATTTGCACTTGCATGCTGAGCTAAAATGTTTACACCAACACAACGTGATGAGTGAAGCTCCTACAGCCTGAACGAGCTGTTTTAGTTTCTGTTGAACTTGATGTAGCTGATCCACCGGGTTGAGTCCACAGGTCTGATACTGAAATACACATTGAAATATTCCTCATGTTGCAGAGTAAAGTCAGGACAGCGTAGAGTATGTAGCAGGTTTGTGACTCACTCAGGTTATGTGTCAGCACCAATGTACCTTTAGCTTTAATTACTGTTATAATTAGAGCTTTAATTCGAGTTTTTTGGTTTGTTTTTAATTTTATTAACAAGCTGAAGTGTGTTTCATTCCCATCATGCCTCAGTGTATTTCTGATTGTTTTTGTGATGACAGGAGCCTCACAGAGTTTATCCTGCTATATCAGCTGACCAGCGCAGACCAATCAAGGTGCTCTCACTTTTTGATGGTATTGCAACAGGTGGGTTCATGATGCTTAAGTCTTCTTAACAGTTTTGTAATTTAAATTATATAAAAGTGCGTGTAAAGACTGTGTTGCCACCCTGACAGGATACTTGGTGCTCAGAGACCTCGGCTTCAAGATGGAGCGATACATCGCTTCAGAGATCTGCGACGACTCGATCGCTGTTGGAATGGTGAAGCACGAAGGGAAGATCGAATACGTCAATGACGTTCGCACCATCACAAGGAAACACGTGAGACCACGAAACGTCTGCTGTGTAGAATGAGTGGGGCGTAACGGGGCGTGAACTGGTTCACAGTGTGACTGAGTTCTGTTTTTGTGTTTCAGCTGGCTGCGTGGGGTCCGTTTGATCTGCTAATCGGAGGCAGTCCCTGTAACGACCTGTCCATGGTCAACCCTAATAGAAAAGGATTGTATGGTATGTAGCTGTAAACAACTTGTACAGGAACTTCAGTAGTTTTAGTAGCAGGAGAGGGAAATAACTTCATCCCAAGCAGTTTTCACATGTGAGTGTGTTTCTCCTGCAGAGGGCACCGGAAGACTCTTTTTTGAGTTTTACCGCATATTGAACCTGTTGAAACCAAAGGAAGACGATAACCGGCCCTTCTTCTGGTTGTTTGAGAACGTGGTTTTCATGAACACCAGGGATAAATCAGACATCTGCAGGTTCCTGGAGGTGATTATCTGATACACCTATGGAATTAAATTTCAGTCAAAAACCCTAAGCGTGATTTTCTGCAGCGCGCACGCTTATTTAACAGTGCGTATGCGTGCTGTGGATTCACCCCACAGGAAAGTAATTATGACTGTTTGGAGGAGGAGACTAAGGCCCGGTGTGATCCTCATGTGATTGGTCATTTTATATCAGTCACCGCCCACCGAAAGAACCAGCAGCAGCTTCCTGCTAGTGGTGGAAGAAGAACCAGACATAGAACCAGCTGCCGCCGCACTTTTTTTTTTTTATCGAAATTTCTGTACAATACGAAGCAACAACAAAACATTATCATAAAATCTGGAGCTCAAGCTCCCGTTGCAGCTGTTGAGATGAGAGGGAGAACCGTCACTCCAGGGTGGATGACAGGACCCTGTGCACGTCCCTCTCCCCAGCCAGAGTGCCTCCAAACAGGCTAAAACCTCTCTAAAATGAACGGGTCTGCTCTGGAGCTCCAGGGACCGCCCTGGCGGGATTTTTACCCCGTTTGGGCTGTTTAAATACACGTGCGCGCTGCAGAAAATCTCGCTCGGGATTTTTGACTGAAATTTAATTCCATATACACCTGTCAGTATGGTGAGGGGGGGCGGAGTTAACGATGTGTCTGCTTCTGTTTCAGTGTAATCCAGTTCTTATTGATGCAGTGAAAGTCAGTCCCGCTCACAGAGCCCGCTACTTCTGGGGAAACATACCTGGCATGAACAGGTAGATACTGTCAGCTTCATTTCCAAATGTAATCACATAGAAACGTCTTTATTTACTCTTGTCTTCTCTTCCAGACCTCTGTCCACGTTTCTCGATGATAAACTGTCTCTTCAGGACTGTTTGGAAGTTGGACGTGAGGCAGCGGTAAAGACGTGTTAAATCTTAACATGATTTAGTTTCTAACTTTTAATGAAATAACAAACACGTAAATGCTTTTTATCAAACCGTGTCTGTAACACGATCGATGGATTTCTAGTTTATGTGCAGCAGCTTTATTTCCTTCTTCAACAACCAGATCGATCATCTTTAACATGAACGCTGCATCATGTGCATTTCTTCACGTGTTTTCCATGATGAAGGCGTGTGCATGAAGCACAGAATGACCAGAAGAATTTAGTCTGAGTGTTTGATATAATTCAGTTTCATTGGTCCACTGTGATCTGTTCAGTATGTGACGAGGATGAATGTTGCATGAAGCTTTTTAGCCTGTAAAAATCCATAAATTACCTGCATCATCGTTTTAGCTGCACTCTCAGAAATAGAGGTACGAGACAAGTACATTTTTGTACCTATAGGTAAATTGTTCCCGCAAAAGTACAAAATTGGTCTTTAAAAGGTCAGAAATGTCCCTCTGAGTGTTCAAATTGATATAAAGTACAAATTTGTACCATTTCAACTGCACCTGCAACCCTGGTCAAGGCTGGTTAATCTCCATTTTATTAAGTTTCATCCATTATTTTCAATATTATGTTTCAGAATGTTGGTTTTAGACTTCAAAACATGGCAGAATTTTACTGTTTTAGTGGAACAACTTCATAAGGTACAAAAATAGACCTGGACTACAGGGTACACCCCCAGCGACAGGAAGGGTACAAATTCTTGTCGCTGGGGGTGTACCCTGTAGTCCAGGTCTATTTTTGTACCTTATGAAGTTGTTCCACTAAAACTGTAAAATTCTGCCACATTTTGAAGTCTTAAACCAACATTCTGAAACATAATATTGAAAATGATGGAAGAAACTTAATAATATTGAGATTAACCAGCCTTGACCAGGGTTGCAGGTGCAGTTGAAATGGTACAAATTTGTACTTTATATCAATTTGAACACTCTAAGGGGCATTTCTGACCTTTTAAAGACCAATTTTGTACTTTTAAGGGAACATTTTAAAATAATTTACCTATAGGTACAAAAATGTCCTTGTCTCGTACCTCTATTTCTGAGAGTGTGCAGCGTTCAAAGCATGTGGGAAAGGGTTAGGGGTATTTATTTGTCTGTTATGAGAGTTTAACTCACTTACATGATATTAAATCATCGTCTCCCTGCAGTTTTCCAAAGTTCGTACAATCACAACAAAGTCTAACTCCATAAGACAGGGGAAGAAGGGTCTGCTGCCCGTCACCATGAACGGCAAGGAAGACTACCTGTGGTGCACTGAGATCGAACAGTAAGGCCCAGTCCGCCTGCTCGGGTTCCGTCTGTCTCTCACGCTACATTAATGTGTCTTCTTGATGTTTCATTTGAAATCACGAGTGAACAGTTTTTTACAGATTTATTTGACACAAACAAACGCAGCTTCCTGATGAGACTAAGAAGGTTTTGTTTCTTGTTTTTTTTTATCACTAAAGCAGAAAAGTTGCTATTTTAAAAGAAAATCTGCGTTCAGTGTTAAACTCGTCTCATTTTTATCCAGATGAACGTGTTTGGACTGCGCAGGCAGACAGAAGCTGTCTCTATGGGACACTTTAGGTCTTTAGAGGACAAAACACAAAATTTAGAGATTTATGAGACAAATTACAAGTTTTATCAAATGTTAAACATCATTTATTTTAAATAAATTCATCTTTTCACATGTAGCTTTAAACCTGCTTTAAGATCTTTTATTGGAATAAAAACAGATGTCATTAGAACATGTGCGGGTTCTAAACCATCTTCACCTTCACCTTGACTCACCTATCAAATATGAGTTTTAAAACACTCATATTAATGATGTCATCATTTATAATATTGTTTTTATGTGGTTTATTCTTTAAGGATCTTCGGCTTCCCCAAACACTACACAGATGTGAACAACATGGGCCGCATGCAGAGGCTGAAAGTTCTGGGTCGCTCCTGGAGTGTCCCGGTCGTTCGGCACCTCCTCGCTCCGCTGAAGGATTATTTTAAATGTGAATAACGATGGTGAAGTGGATCTTCATATCAGAGCAGTGGTACCGAACCCGATGCCTTATCCTGTCTCACTTTAGTAGTTCAGATTATACCGTTTTGTTTTGTTTTTTCTCCCATAAGACTCAATTTAGTATTTTAGCTTTTGGTTCTTTTAATCTTGTGATTTGTCTCTCGTCCATGTTCCTCCGTCACCAGCAGGCAAAGACACTTTTCTTGCCTTTTTTTATCTAATAATGTTACTTTGGTGCTACTGAAAGGAAAACAATGGTGCTATGAAGGAATTGTCAGTGCTGTTACTCAGTAAACAGGCCTGTGTCACAAAGTGAGAGGAGACCGTGATCTCGCTGCCTTCAGGTTTCACTCAGGTTATTTAACGGCCCTGCCGTGTTAGATCACCATGGCAACAGAGTGAGTTAATTGGAGGGATCAGATCAACAGCTTCACTGTTTATCTTATGAACCGTTTACAGCAGAAACACTTTAGTGACTCGTTTGAGTGTCTGAGAGGCGTCTGACACGCCATTACATCACAACTCCTCCTTAAA
Organism: Pachypanchax playfairii; assembly: GCA_006937955.1. Taxonomy (NCBI): domain Eukaryota; kingdom Metazoa; phylum Chordata; class Actinopteri; order Cyprinodontiformes; family Aplocheilidae; genus Pachypanchax; species Pachypanchax playfairii. The sequence goes on along the minus strand of SSNP01000032.1, from coordinate 2,961,470 downwards.
GTTTCACTCTTTAGAACATTTAGAACAGGAAGTGTGTTTACTGGAAGAGAACTTCAGACTTTCAGCTCTTTCCAGAGTCCATTTGCTTCATTACATGTTTCATTTGTTGTCTGAACATGTTTATAATTCAGGTTTATTTATTGTGTTTATCATGTTTGATTTCCATCTTGAAGCTTCAGTGTCGGCTGCCGCTGAGCTCATTTTGTGGTGCAGGCCGGGAACGCTACCTCAGCAGGAACTAGTTACAGTCTATCAACATTTGTTTATTTATCAATAGAAACAAGGAGGTGTCTCCTGTTTCAGGTTAAATAATTCACCGTCTTAACAAACAAAATAACTCAACACTTTTTAATCACGTTGCCTTAAAATAATAAGGAAACTGCGAAGGGAAAATTTTTTAATGTTTCAGGATTTTAAACCGATTTTATAAATACATTCTTTGCTCAGTAATGAACTGAAAGTTTGTAATCAACCGGATGCTTGATGATGTCACTTCACCTGACAGGTAAATCCTGCCGATGTCAGCGATTCTTCCTCTGAACCGATTATTAATCAATAATTAAAAGTAGTTTTGTAGCAGTGACTTCAGGATTTGTGTTGACTGACTGTTTTCAGATAAAATACTGACTTTTTAAAAACTGTGATGCATCTTTGCATTTTAACTGAATGTTGGTTCGGATTTTGTTTGTTTTTTTTAATCATTTTTTTGAAAGCATGGAGTGAGACGTTCAGTAGTCGTGTAACTGATTTTATGTGCAGATGTTTTTTCATCGTTCAGGACGTTGAGCTGCTTGATGTTTGTTTCTTGTGTTTGACCACAGATAAAATGTTACCGGTGCTAACCTTGCATGGACAGTTTGCTGTTTTTAATTAGCTGAACTTCTGATTCTAATGACATGAGTGGAAACTGGAAACTAGATTCAGTGGGTTTGTTTTTATCACATGTAGGAAAAAAATTGCCATTTTTCTTGGTGAAAGAAATATCAAAACTTAATAAATGAATAAGGGTGATTTTTAACATGTGGTGTTTCATTTAATTTAAATTTGACATCATCTCAACCAGTGATATCTGATAAATGAGGTTTCATTCATTGTTATTTATAAAGTGCCCGTTTATAACAAGGTCATTTCAAACCACTTTACAGAACTATCAATCAACATTTCTTAAAGAACCAGCTGATCAGGTTGAATCATTAATTCAAAACAATCCCTCATCCTGAGCAGCACGAGGCAACAGTGGAAAGAAACAACTCCCTTTTAACAGGAAGAACCTCCAGCAGAATCAGAACCCAGCTCTGGGTCGGCGTCTTTCTGCCTCGACCCACTGGTCTGAGCTGACAGGAAAGAGACAAACACTGATGGATTTGGGCCAGTCGTCTATAAACAGAGATAAAGTTAATAACAGCAACAATAATAAATACAAACATGGAGAGTAAAATTGATAAAGACAGCAGAGTGAAGACATGTGGTCAGTATGTCCTCCAGCAGTCTGAGTCTATAAAAGCATAACTAAAGGGAAAGCTCAGAAGAACCCAAACTAACCGTGAATATAGGATTGTGTAAAATGGAGTCTTAAAGAGATCAGTGAGATCAGAGAACAGTTTTTCTGAGGTTTCTGTTGAATATTTTAGCTCCACAGGTGTTCTTACCTTCATAGTGGGTGTGAAAACAGGTCAACAACTTCTCTTTCAGTTTTTATCTCTCAAACTACGCAGGTGGTGATAAAACCTGAGTTCGAACGGCCTGTACTTGTTTCGTCACAACTCCTTTGCTCGTTAGTATTCATCAGCTCCTGCAGTTGAAACCACGCCTAGCATGCTGCTAGCTAAAAGCTGTTAGCATAAGACGTAGCAAACAGGAAGAGACTACGTGTGCTGTTACCATGCGCAGCAGGACAGGAAACAGTATACCTTGCTCTCATAGGCTAGTTTGCGAGCCAATCAGAGTCCAGCAAATTCTAATAATGAATATTAATGAGTTGTTGCCGAAACCAGCTGAATTTAAATGCAGACAGATTGAAAGGTCTGTTAATCAGTGTTTCCTGATGTTTTTTAGATATAAAATGTTTCAGATTACAGGTTAATACTGAATTTGTGTGAAATGGCCTTTTTAAGTCTATTCTTAAAACTACACAAGGTGTCTGCCTCATGGATGAAAAGTGGAAGCTGGTTCCACAGGAGAGGAGCCTGATAACTAAAAGCTCTTCCTCCCGTTCTACTTTTAGAACCTCTAGGAACCACAAGCAGACCTGCAGTCTGAGAGCGAAGTGTTCTGTTAGGAACATGTGGAACAATAAGATCTTTAATATAATATGGAGCTTGGTTGTTCAAGGCCTTATACATCAAAAGTAAAATTTTAAACTTTATTCTGGATTTCACAGGGAGACAATGATGTGATGCTAAAACAGGAGAAATATGATTTCTCCTTCTAACTCATCAGAACTCTGGCAGCAGTATTTTGGATCAGCTGGAGGTCTTTAACAGAACTATTAGAACATCCTGATGGAACTAAAAAAAACAAAACAGTAAAACCTGAAATCTATTGTGTTAAATGTATTTGTATAGTGTTTTTCTAGTCATTCAGACCACTCAAAGCGCTTTAACACATGTTTTGCATTCACCCATTCACACAACCCGATATTTAAATTTGCGTGAGGACACTAGGGCATGTGGTGATGGACGCTGGTATCAATCCAACAACCTTCTGATTGGAAGACAACCGCTCTAATCACTGAGACACTGACATCGTCTTGATCCAGATGTTCCGAGCTTCAGCTGTCAAGACACATCTGGTCTCACATCTGGCTCTGGACCAGAGTTTATGTTCCACTCAATGACTGTAAAGCATCCAGGACCTGTGGCGGTACAACAAGCCCCAACCATCAGCCCTCCACCACCATGCTGCTGTGCATTATGGGTTCTTACAGAGAGAAGCACAACCTTTTCAAATAAACTCCACTCATTCTGTCTTTTTCTAACTGTCCTGTCATGAGGTTTGACATGTGACCTGCTAACTGAGGCCTGCAGAGTCTGAGATGGAGGTTTGACTTTTCCCCTTGTGAAAAACGTCACTGATTTTAGAGCAGTGGGCTTCAAATTGTTTGGAAATGAGCTTGAGCACTGTGTTAACACTTTAACAGACATTTATTCAAGTCGTGTTTATTTATAAAGCACATTTAAAAACAATGGTCAACCAAAGTGCTGTACAGTTAAAATTTCATAGCAACAATAAAACTGGAGACAAATAACATAAAAGGACATAAAAGTTATTAGGAAATGCATCAAAAACCACAATAATTAAAACAATTCTATAAAATTTAAACCTTGTTAAAAGCCAAACAAAAGATGGTTTTTGGCATTGATTTAAAAATTCTCTAACTTGTGCAGAGTCTTATGTGAGATGCTAAACAGTTCCATAATTTAGGTGCAGCTGTTCCAAAAGCCCAGAACATCTAAGAGCAGCTGATCAGCTGACCTCAGAGCTCTCATGGGCTGGTAAACATTCTGCAGGCTCAAGACCATAAAAACAAGCAACATGATTTTAAAATCATTCCTTAAAGGGACTGGAAGACAGTGCAGAGCAGAAAGAACAAGTGATGTGGTGTCTCTTTGTGCCAGTCAGCAAACAAGTTCTTCTGGAAGCCCTAACACTGTGACTTCAGTCTTATCTTCGTTTAAGTATAAAAAGTTTTGATGTTCAGTGTTTCTGTAAACTTCAGTCAAGATTGAAATGATTAAAAAAATCAGGAAAAGACTTCCTGAGTGGAGACCGAGCTGTAGCAAACGTTTCTGTACCAGAAGGATCCCCAAACAAACATGAATATCTTTAAAGACACACTTGTTCTACCTTTTTATTTCAAGGGTTAGTTCTAGCTTGAGCGCTCTCAGCTGAGGCTGTTAGTTTGGAGCGTCTCACATCATCTCAGTTAAACATCAGACGTACAGCATGTGAACAGCTGCGTGAGTTCAGTCAAGATGATGCAGTTTCCCAGGGTTTCAGTACTCGCTGCATCTGAGCAGGAGTGGGACTCTGGTTGCTCGGTTTAATGTCTAGTTTCGATGCACCAGGAACTTCCTTTCCCTCCTGCACCAGCTGCATCACCTCTGCAAATGAAAGCTGCTTCGTCTCCGGGCATCCAGATGTTTCTGTCAGGTGGCGTCCACACATATCTGGATGATGTGCAGGAGTCTCCAGATGTTCCACAGTGAAACCGGAAGCTGTCGCACCAGGAGAAGATGAGCACCGTTCTTTGTAGCTGCGCTGGTCTATCGGCTCAACAAACCTAAAGACAGACAGGAGATTGTATTAATAAAGTTATAACCAATAAATTGCTGGAATTTCACCAAAAATATAACGTTGAGTTTAATGTTAGATTTCTTAATATAAACCATTTATATTCAGCTTTATTGTTGGTTAGTTTTAAACTGAACCACTACAACAAGAAAAGAATCTTAAGTTTTGGTGATTTTTACTTTTAAGCTTCTTAATTTTCCTCAATTTAAAACAAACTACAAACAAACACACAACAGATGCATGAAGACATGCATTTAAACCAAAGTGTCAAATATTTTTATCACAACATAACCAGCTGATTTACACGAAGAGGCGGAGAAATTTCTTTACAAGAATCACAGGTGAGTTTTTACCTGTTATAAAAAAACAGTTTAAGGTTCAGCAGTTCGCTTTTATCTCCGTTTCTGTCCGACTTGTAACTCGTCAGTCCGTTAACGAACCGCTGGTCGGCCTCGAAGTTATACGAGTCAAACCGTGAAAAAACAGTCTCCATATTTAACTATAACTGAGTAAAAAATAAGTCCAAAACAACTGACAAACTAGACTTCCGGGTTCGTCTTCTTTGGGTTTTAATGGCGGTTGGCAATTAACTTTGTGTTGCATTACCGCCACCTGCTGGTATTGAATGTGGCGCAGGACAGCAACCCCCACAAAAGCTTTTGATCAACCCAGTTCTCGTCGGATATCTTATTAATATTTTACAGATGACATTATTTGAGCTCTTTCGTGTTATTTCTGTAATGTTAATGTTTCTGTTAGGTATTTCATACATGTTCTATTGTTTCTTCTAGACTGCAATATTTACCTGTACCATGTTTCCCCATTCTGTGTAACGTGCTATTGAGTCCAGTATGTCCAATTCTAATTCTTGTTATTGCTGTCTCATGTAGTCTGTTCCTTCCTGTGCTCTTAAATTCTCCAACCTTTCTTTGAATTGTGTATAACCATCTTCCTTTCCTCTCCTCCTCTCATTGCTTTTGCCATTTTTCCTTAACTTTCTTTTTAATAATGCTTTTAACATCTGATTTACCATGTTTGACTGTAATTCCAATATTGCTTTGTTTTATAGATTCCTTAGTTTTTTGATCTGCACTTTCATTCCCTTTTACAACCATATGTGCTGGTACCCAGAGAAAAACCACATTCAAACCCATCATCTGTATCCTGTATAGTGTTTGCTGGATCTCTATATCTGGTCTGCTTTCTGAATTACTACATTTCAAACTGGTTAGTGATGGTGAATCAGAACATATAACAGATTTTAATGGTCTTGTGTCTTCCACCCACTGAACTGTCAACATTAACACTATCATTGCTGCTGTGTAAACTGACAAAGCTTCATTTATTCTTTTCCCTATTTGATACTTAAATTCTGGGACTATTACTGCCACTCCTGATTTACCTGATGAGTTCTAGGATGCATCTGTGTAAACTCTGACATTTAACTGATCAATATATATATATATAAATATGTATAAAATGCAGTATATGTGTATGTATATATTTTATATATAAGTATGTGTGTTTGTGTATATATATGTGTGTGTATATGTATGAAAATAAGCACGTTACGGTGGTTTTACTGACCCTCCCAAGCCATTTGTAATTGTTTCCTGCCTTTTTCAAAATGGCGGCCAACTTAGGCCACATTGGCCAATGTAAAAAGCCTGGCATGTCCCCTCTATAAATATAACCTCATTGGATTTTTTTTCCTGAGTTTATTGAAATATTTGTACAATACAGAGCAACAATAAAACATTATAATAATATTGTTGTTATACTTACATAAGTTGAGAACAGGAAACAAGTATTAGAGAAAATATACAGAACACATACGCTAACGGGAAAAAAATTAATCGCTTAAGCCAAAGAGTAAATTAAATGAAGGATCTTCATTTTTTCACATGTAGCAATAGTTTTTATAGCTTTAGGATTTATAGATTTATTTATTAAATCGAGATATTGTTTAAACTAGGAGTATACTTGAAAGGATGGGTGTCTTCCTAAACATTTGGATTTGTAAATATGAAATTTTGCATGTCAGATGAAAAGATTAATCATAAACCTCAGTGCTGAATTGTCTTTGATTTTTGTGGATACCAAACAGAACATATTTCCAAAACAATGCAATACATTTTCAGATAAAAAGATACAAAGACTAAAGTTTTCTTCATGAAATTAACTTTAGAAAGGCTGCAACAGACTGTCAGAGTTTGTTGCAGTTCCATTTTCAAAAACATTTTCAAATTCACCAAGCAAACTGTGTGAAGAAAACTCCCAGCAGTGTCTGAACTGATGTCTGATGTATTTTAGCAGTGTTCGTAAAATTTTGGCAATTATGGGCCAGAGTTTTAAAATACTGGTGCTTACTTTCAAATCTTACATTAAAAAACGCAGAGGGACAAACAATATATTTGTGTTTGTAGTCAGTGTCTGATAAATAAACTTTTAAATCAACTTTCCAGTTTCATGTAGGGTTAAAATATTCTGTTGTGAC